>JAOTAX010000001.1:6414215-6425192 GCA_025629825.1 Erythroxylum guanchezii
AAAATCTCACCATAATAACATGTAACATGGATCCCTAAACCAAGATAAGAAAATTAACTACTCATAATTGAATTGAAATCAAAGAAAATAACAAAGCCATGTGTCTCCATAACAGGTCTTTTGAAGAAAAGCTACGTAAATCCTATCTAAGAAGTGCAGAAAACGTGAATAAAAGAACAAGAGTTGTGCGGCAATCTTCAAAATCCAGAACCTACGATAACACCATTTGAATAATGCAGCAAAACAAGACAGCAGAAGAGAAATCCTACTCTAAACCTAACCTATAACCTACGGCAGCGTCCTAATGCAAGAATACGATCCTCTAACCTCATCCCTTTCCTAACCCCAAGACCCCTATACATAAATGCGGCAATCAACATTACCTTCCTCCTTGAATTGAATCTCTCCATTATCTTGATTTGATTTCGTCTAGATTAGGTGGTGTTTCAATTTCGGTTGAAGACATCTTGAAAAGAGTGCAAGAAGATCTTGAATAGTTGTGTTTTAATTGAAAACGAATTCTGGAAAATCTGCAGATTTGAGATTCCATCCTTAGGCGTGCCCACGCCTAATCTCTGAATTTCGTCCAGATTGGGGATTTCGTATTTCTTTCCTTCTTTTGCACCTTTTTGGTCCTTTTTCATCTTTAGAGTGTTGAAAACCATCTGTAAACAATTATAGAACAATTCAATCAATTTCGGATAATAATTTCAACACATCAATCAAAATTAAGTCCAAAATATATGCATTTTAATTGACTCAACACTATTAAATGTTCTTCAATAAATGTAATTAATTGACTTTTCCAAATACCTTATAAAAGTGCATTTATTGATCTTTAAATACTTGAGAAGGTGCTACATGTATGTGAGTTTTGTGAATGAATTTTGAGTGATATAGGAATGATTTCAAATTGCTTTATAATTGTTGGAATTGTGGTTTTTGAATGATTTGGGGAAATGGTTATATGTTTGGTATAAAATTTTTGGTTGTGGATTTGTAAAATGATTTTGAAAGAATAGCAAGTATATGAAATAGTTCATGCTCATGAAAAACAAGGTTTCAAAATGTGCCATATGGGCAAATAGTTTGCAAGTTATGAGATGCATGATTATGTGTGTTTGTGGTGGTCCCCTAAGTATGTCAAGTGCACTTGTCTAAAGGCTTATCCCGCCTGCCCGCTAGTGGCATGGAGCTCCCTTGCGGACTCCCATAAGTTTACGACTATGCAAGACCATTTTGTGGGATTGCGATAGTATGTTCTGTTCACGGCTACACAGGACCCGTATGGGAAATGTGTAGTACATTCTGTTTTGGATCCACCCCAAACCATTATGATGTTTTTATAGGTTTTCATGTGTTGATAAGTTTGATGATTGATTGACTTGTGTGAGTTGTGAATTGGCTTGACAAGTTAAAATTTTGAGAAATAAATGTTTTATGGATTTCAATGAGGTTTTGCTATAATCATGAAAGTTTCAAATGGTTTTTTTTTCGCTTATTACCGTTTATAGAACTTTTGCCCACGAGCGTTAAGCTCACCCCCCTCCCATTCCGTCCCATCTCCAGGTGAGGAGCACGAGATCCAGTGATTGAGCATAAAGGCATTACTCCAGAATTGACTTATTTTGTATTTTAAGTTAATCTTATAAAACAATGCTTTAGTTGCATTTTGAGTAATTATTGTTTTTGCAAAGTTTGTATTTTGGATTATGTTGTAAAGTGGCTCGAAATGCCTACTAAAGCATTGGAAAACTCTTATTTTGATGCAAATGAAATACATATGAATTATGGTTGTTTATGGCTTTCCAAATTTTTACATTGCTATTTCCAATTTTCATAAGGGTAGGATTGAGTTCTGAATTCAAGGGAAATTCTGGAATTATCTTGGTAGAATTGATAGCAATTGTCTATTTGGAAGTTGTAGATGATCTTTCTAGCTTTCCAACGATATAAAGTTTGTGAGTTTTGGATATCGTAGTGGAAAGTTATGATCATTTGAAGTTTGTGTTGCAGCATAGGGTGAACTTTCGGGACAGCTGCATCGATTGGAAATTTTAACCCTTTTAGAGGCAAAATTCGTTCATGAGGTATTCATGGAAGTTGTAGATCTAGAAGTCTTCTTTAAAACGGTCTAAGAATTACCTTAATCCGATATCTGTAGTGAAAGTTATGCCTTTTTGATTGCTTCAGTCTTAGTTTTTCGTCTTACTATGACGTCATCTTCGTCTTAGTTTTTTGTCTTAGTTTTCGTCTTAGTATGACGTCATCTTCGTTTTAGTATGACGTCATCTTCATCTTAGTTTTCGTATTAGTATGACGTCATCTTCGTCTTAGTTTTCATCTTAATATGACGTCATCTTCGTCTTAGTTTTTCGTCTTAGTTTTCGTCTTAGTATGACGTCATCTTCATCTTAGTATGACGTCATCTTCGTCTTAGTTTTTCGTCTTAGTATGACGTCATCTTCGTCTTAGTTTGACTTTTGCTTCATCTTAGTTTGACTTTTTGCTTCCTTCTTCTATTCTATTTTTGACCTTTAGAGGCCGAATCTCTCTTCGAGTTCTTCATGAAAGTTGTAGATTTTGATGTTCTCTTTCAAACTATCTAAAAAGGAAATCAATCCGACTTTTGTAGAAAAAGTTATGGCATTTATGCCAAGGCATATATAGTAGGGGTAAGGTCACAAACATGTTGGACTTTAAGCACAAGGTTTATGACTCCGGATGTTGGGCTCTAGAAACAGGGTCCAACATGTTATGGTATCAGAGCGACTAGGTTTAGTGATCTCCTAGGCAACTAGGTGGGTAGTTTTCAAGTATGAAGTGAGCATGCATTATTTTACATGAATCATATGCATTGTTTTAAATGAACAACTTGCATTGTTTTGAATTGTTTTACATGATTTGAAACTGTTTTGCATGAACTAAGGATTTTCAATTGTTTTAAAATTGAAGGAGTGAAATGTCGCCTCGAAAAGGACTCGAGGAGCTCTGGCTCGATCTGGCTCTCGTCAAGGGAGCACGGATGAATCCTATGTCCCACAAGTTGCGGGGACACATTTTGCTCCAGATTCTGAGGTACCTAGTGTGCAGCATGAGGTGCCTCCGCTGCCTCCTCCGATGCCTCAAATGGATCTGCAATTCTTTCAGGCCTTTGCCCAGGCTTTCACTTATGCCATGGGCTAATGGTCACAAGTGCCGGTGCCAGCTCTAGTGGAGAGGAGTGGGCAGTATGATAAGCTCTGCAAGTATGGGGCTGTTGATTTTAATGGAACCAAGAATCCTGAAGAGGCAGAAGCATGGCTGAAGAGGACTGAGAGAGTCCTAAAATAGATGAAGTGCTCTGATGAAGAGAAGCTGGATTATATAGTTAGCCTGCTGCAAGATGATGCACTTCATTGATGGGAGTCAGTGCCCCACAATCAGGACTTTCCGCCGATATTGACATAGAGGGACTTTTTGGAAGCTTTTGGGAGGAAGTACTTCTTGAGGGTCTATATCCAAGAGAAGGCTAGAGAATTTGATACATGCTGAACAATTCTATAAAATTCTAGGTGATAGCAAATTTCATTATGGAATGACATTCTCAAACCATATCATTGAAGGAGATGCGTCCCCAAAACGTCCAAAATAAGTTGTATATTTAGATAAAGTTAGGGGTGGGGTAAGAGTATGCTTATATGGACCTTTAATAATACTGGTCATATATCAAATAAATTTTAAATTCAAGGAGACCATTAACAAGAAATAATATGAAGTCATCTTATGTTTGCTTTAGTTAGTGAAAGATTTGTCAATCTTTAACATCATGATAAAGTCAAACTCATAATTAGTTTCAACTAGTTAAATAAATGTTATAAAACAATGCGATATCATAAAAATTTCACTGATGGAACGAATATAAAACTTAACCTAATTTTTAGAAATGCCAACGAATTAGTAGACTATCGTACTAAAGATGGAGTTAGAGGAGTTTAAACATTTGGTGATTTATTAAAAGAAAGAGACAAGCCTGTATTTAAGGAATCAGACATGCTTTAGTTAACAAAGGATGGGAAAGATTAGATAGCCCCACCTTTATGTTACATTGAAGAAAGGAATTCCATCAAAATAATTAGAATGCCTAAAAACTAATGTGAAAATGTGTAAGACACACCATTATAGGAGAAATAATACAAGTAATCCGTTATACATCTTGTTTAAGGTGAGTGGGTGAAATGAAGCATATCAAATATTAAGAGAAATTTATGAAGGATATTATGAATCACATCAAGAAGTAATTACTTTAGCATAAATAATACTAACTGTTAGATATTTTTAGCTAACTTTCAGAAAATCTATATATTATATAAAGACTTGAAATAGTTGTTAAAGATATGCTTGTTACCTTCATTAGTCGATTACATATTATATGATAATTTCTAGCTCTATACCATTTCCCTAACTTAGGATAATAATATTAGGGCCTTTCCCTCTTATCACAAAGTAGTACTATAACTTTATTCTTGTGCAAGTTTATTACTTCAACAAATATGTTAAGGTGGAGTCATTTGCAAAGATCACGTTAAAGGTGTTAAAGAAATTCTATATAGTCCACATTAGTTGTAGATCTAAAGTTTTGCTATCAATAGTAACAAATAATTACCCAAAAAGTAAGAGTTTTGAAGATTTTTATAAATATGATAAAATATAATATAGATTTTCTTGAATAGTATATTCTTAACATAATGTCCTAGCAGAGTTGAAAAATCAAGTCATAATGCAAGGTTGAAAGTGAGAGCATGAGTTTGGTTAATGATTTTGGTCTAAAGAGTTTCTTAAGTCCTTTAGGATTGAAGAACTATTCCAAGAACATCTATAAGAGAATCCTTTTTTATTATAGAATTTAAAGGCACTTATCCCTATTGATATTTGATCTGTGGACTTACGTGTACCCAAATTTAATAAGTAAAAAATATAAGTAGTCTTCAAAATGAGCTAGATTTGGTTAAGTAAAGAAGAACAAAAGCAACCATAAGGAATGATGCCAAATCTGAAGAAAACATTAATTGTGTGAAACAAGTTTAGTGCTAAAGAGAACCAATGTAATAGATAGGTTGGAAGAAAAAGGAAGACTCGCTTTTAATTATATGAGACTATTTATAATAACTCAAGTTATGCAACTAAGAACTTATAGACCCAAACCGGAACAAAGTATTAAGAATATGGAACGGACAACACATGATGCTATATTATAATTAGAATTTCATTTTGTGACTATTTATTATTTTTGTCTCCTTAATCCAAACGTTTTAGTCAATGTATGGATTATGATTTGTCTAAAGCTACAATGTCCTTTTATTTAAGGTTTTAAGGTAATCAAAAATTCCATAGTCTTTTAATAGACATATTATGAGTCTAAATAACTTTAAAGTCACATTATCTTATGATAGACCTATCATAAGTCCAACTAACAACATTCATCCATATTATCTTATGAGACACTATTCTTAAGTGTAAACTATTATATAAGCTTAAGGTAAAGCATTCACATGGTAAGCATGAAAAAGGGATTACTAATTTATAAACCAAAATTACTACAAAACCAATAAGAAATCACTTTAAAAGATGGGGTTTATTACTATTAGATGTTCATCTTTAGAACCTCCACCTAATTTTTTCAAAATTTTGACATATTCACCCTTTTAAGTTTTAGGCTCAAGGGTAGACAAATCACTCATAATCAAATTGGCTAGATGTCTTTACTTAATTAACTCTTTGTAATTGTTATTTAATTTTTAGCCTTAAAAGAATTACTCTTTAGAAAGTTCTAACACACATCAAATTTATACTCCTTTCTAATAAATTACTCACTTCTATTGTAAGCACTAAGGTCAAGTTTTTTGTATTATACAATCAAACTATGAATTTTGGTATTGAGATATTTAAGTAGCTTGTTCATCTCCCGAGCTTGCTTTTAATTTATCTGCTTTATATTTTTTTAATGTTCTTTAGCCATTTCAATATTGCTTTAAGAGAGTATGTTCATTTTAATGCAAAATTTCTCATTACATATTGATAGGGCATTAAAAGCCAACAAAACATAACATAAGAATCTTAGTTTTAAATTTTAGGATGGACTTTGACGAAACTTTACCTTTATAATTTTTATTTTATCTTGAGATTGCATGATTTCCTTAAGGTTCTTCCTTAGCCATCTCTTATCTTTGGAAAACACAATACCTCTACAAACCTATAATCTAACTGTATACTAACTAAAAGTAGCATCACCTACCTTAATTTTCCATTTGGGAAAGAAAGTAGCATCTCCTACCTTCATTTTCCATTTGGGAAAGAATACTTCATTCCTTGATAAATTTTCTTTCCTTTGTATTTGGAGGAGACTAGCTAATAATATAAAGAAGGCTAGGTGGTTTTAGATGAAGCTTGTGGTGGCTTTGGTGCCTTAATCACCTTATCTACATCTAGACCAATAAGAATAATAATACTTATAGGATTGGCCCTTTAGATTTGCCAAATTTCTTATGGTAAGACCTTGTTTCTCTTATTTAAGGCATCATCCTTATTATAACTATAAAATAAACTTGCTGAGGTCTATCCCCGTAATGACCACATTGAATGTTTAGCTTACAAACTATATTTAAATAGTAATATTTTTCTATTAATGCATATCAATTAGTAAATTTGACCTCCAAACTCATCTTTTAGAGGAAGGGGATTCTCATAGTCGACCAGCATTTGCGTGAAAGAGTAAGTTCTTCCTTTTTAAAAGTTTAAGTTTACTCCTCTCTAATTTTTTCTTGAAACCCTAATTACTCTTATCTATAAAGGATAATAATTAGAGTCAAGTTTTCCCCTTATGGTTCTTTTTATATGGTCTTTTAGGTTCATACCAAGTTTTGCTTTTAGGCCAAACTACCCTAAAAGCTTACTTGAGCCCCCTAAATTAGTTTATAAACCTAAAGAACTCTAAAGTGGGCTTAATGTTTCTTAATTTATAAGCTATTTTAAAGAGGAAATGAGACATCAAGAGTGGGGGTATAGTTAGCTAAGGGAAAAAAACATGTCTTCTTTAAGACTTGATAATCAAAATCATTTAAGAAAAGTCTCATCCTATACTTAAAGCTATCATGGTGCATATTTACTTCGTTAGGTCTAAAGAAGCAAACGCTCTTAAAGGGAATAGACAACTTAGTATTAATGCAAGAAAGGATGAGAAATTCATCCTTATCCTTTTAAAGTCACTAACCCTAAAACTTTCCTATAAATCTCTACCTTATTATTGTCATAACATGAGTGACTATGATAGTGGTATATTGCATAATGTTTTAGTAGGTGGTTTAGCATGTGTTTAGTTATTAAATTGAATGATTAGTGCATGTTTAGGTTAGGATTGTGTTATTTAGTTAGACATTTGTGTTTTGAGTGTTCAATGGGTTAAAGCATATCATTGAGTTAAAGTTTTATATATTTAAGGTACCTTGATGTGTTTGTTAGTGTTTCAGATCAAATATCGAAGAACTAAGAGAATTCGGAGGAAGCCTAGAGCAAGGCCTAGGCCCACGATCGTTATAAAGGCATGGAGGATCTGCCACAATTGTGGCTCCTGCTAAGTGACATTTTCTTTCATCTTGTTATTTTTTCCTTTGAACGTGTAAGATGGATATGATAATGTTGATGGATTTGGGATTGATGATAATGCTCTAATTTTTTTGTGGGAATTTAAACTTGATTTAATATTAATCTAGTTGTTTTGTTTTAGTTCATTTTGATGTTGTGATTATTTATTGTAACTTCATGTTTCGGTAATAAATCAAGAAAGTGAACCAAATGCAAAATGATTAGGTTGGTCAATGAGAGTTAATAGGCCTAATAGATCATACAAAAAATCAATCAGTAATTATATGGAGAGAGATCTTGTGTGAGGACCCAGTTGTTTAATAGAATCCTTAAAATCTGATTAAGTTGTGGGCTGATTGTTAATCGAGAGATTACATGTTTTGTAACGCGACTTAATTAGGGTTTATCAAGTAGGGCTTAGTGATTATAACTCAAGAAAGAATAATCCACCCTTCAATAGTTTGGAACCGACACCACATTAACACAAAAGTGATTAGGTTAGCATTGATGATAGGGTAAATCTCTTTTTCATAATTTGATAATTTTTCTTGTGTGATTTCCCATTGTGAATTTGATGGTGCTCAATATTAGATTTTGTTTTTTGTTAATTTAATAAATTATTTTTTTGTCAATCATCTTCATGTATTTACTTTTTTGTTCATATTTATTTTCATTTTAGTAATTCTTTAGGCCTTAGAGAACTTAGAATTAGATTAGTTCTACACCTCCTCGAGGGATCAACACCTCACATACTACACCTACGACTATGTGCTTGTAGTATACTGAAGGTTTAAAATAAATTAAAACTTGCCTCGATAAGTTTTTTCCACCGTTGCCGAGGAGTTAGTAAGGTTAATTTAATTTTTGTAGTCTAAAGTGTTCTCATCACTCTTGTGTCCGTGCATTTGTATGAATACAAGAGTCACTCGAAGTTCAAGTCAGATCAATGAAACCTTAACACTCGACATCACTCGTTTGGAATGAGCGATTCGAAGAGCCAAACGCCAAGAAGAAGAAATTGAAGAATCGATGGCTAAGGAATTTCATTGAGAGTTTCAGTAAGGAGGAAACCAAAGGAACCAACTGCAGACCCTTATGGATTTCATGAAATCGGAATTTAATGCAACCAATCAAGGTGTTGCTAAACGTCCTGTTCAAGCACCTTCATTTTAAATTAAGCCAACCTTACTAAACATGTTGCAAACAAATGTACAATTCTATAGACTAACCAATGAGGATCCCAATGAACATATAGTGAATTTCCTCGAAATATGTGATACCTTTCAATATTATGGTATGTTAGAAGACACTGTTAGGATGAGGCTTTTCCCCTTTACGTTAAAGGATATAGCTAAAGCTTGTTATCACTCTCTCAGTCCCTCGAATGTCACAACATAAGAACAATTAGTACGTGCATTCCTGGATAAGTATTTTCCCTTCACTAAAACTACGAAGATAATAAAAGAAATCACAAACTTCCAATAAAGTGATGGGGAATCACTTTATAAGGCGTGGGAGAGATAGGATTTACAAAAGAGGCGTCCACACCACAACCTACCAAAAGAATTTCTTTTTCAAACCTTATACAATGGAGTCAATCCACCCACGAGAGGTACCATAGATGCAACATTGGGTGGATCGCTTATGCAAAAGACTATTGACAAAGTGGGGGAGTTGCTTAAAGAAATAGCTAGTAACAACTGTTTGTGGACAAATGACCTAAGTAGACAACACATAACCGTTCGAGAACAGAAGGGAGCTATAGTTGTTCACTAAATGACAGAGATGCATGCAAAAATTGAAAGCTTAAATCGATAGCTGAACAACATGAAAGCTTCTTCTTCAGCCCCTGTTAAGGCCATTCAACAAAGATACGAGCTATGCAGCCAAGATAATCATGATACCATCGACCACTTCCTGATGCAAGGTAATGAAATAAAGCAAATTAAGTATATGGGAGCACAGTTTAGTCAAAAAGTAAGGAACAACCCTTATTCAAACATGTATAATCCTGGGTAGAAGGACCACCCAAACTTTTATGGTCAAACAATGCTGGAGGTCAACCCTGACCTTAAAGGCCACCTAGTTTCTGACAAGAGAAACCAAATTCCACAGAAGCTAAATTGGATAAAATCTTGGAAGCTTAGATGACATTTAAAAAAGTTTGGAAGGTAGATTCGAACAAGTAACAAAGAATCATGCTTCATCCATCCACAATTTAGAGGTTCAATTGAGCTAATTGTCAAATACTTTTTTGCATAAAGTGTAGGAAGTCTCCCAAGCAATTCTACCATGACATTAATGGAGCAACTAAAAACTATCACACTTCGAAGTTGGAAGGAACTTGAACAACCCATAAAGACAAAAGTTGCAAACCCTTCTCCTATTGAGAAATACCAATAAAAAGAGAAAGACGTGGATATGAGCGAATACCCTCCTCATGTTGCTCCTCTACCATATCCACCCAAAGTTCCATATCCTCAATGACTGCAAAAGACTAAACAGGTTGCACAATTTGCAAAATTTGTAGAGAAATTAAAGACGTTGCAGATAAATCTTTCATTTGTCGAGGCTTTAAAACACATGCCCAAATATACTATGTTTTTAAAGGACATATTATAGAAGAAGCGTACTTGGGAAGATAACCAAATGGTAGCTTTAACAGAAACCTATAGTTCAATAGCAACAGCTAGGTGCCATCCAAGTTGAATGATCCAGTAAGTTTCATAATACCCTGTGTAGTTAGTGAATTTGAATCACAAAGTGTCTTTGCAATTTAGAGGCAAGTATTAATCTTATACCCTTGTTGATCTTTCAGAAATTGGGACTTTGAGAGGTCAAGCCAACATTAATGCTAATTCAGTTGGCTGATCAATCTATTAACAGACCGTTTGGAGTGGTGCAAGACGTTTTAATGCAAGTGGACAAGTTCATTATTCCTGTTGAATTTGTGGTTCTGGACTTTGAGGAGGATAAACACTGTCCACTGATTCTTGGGCAACCTTTCATGAACAACGGAAAAGCCTTAATCGATGTTCATGAAGGAAAACTAAAACTTTAGATTGGTGAAGATCAAGTGGAATTTAATATGAACAAGGCTAATCTTATCAACAACCCAACATGATCCATATATGCATGAATATTCTTTCAACATGCGATTCAAATTCAAGCTCTCTTGTAAAAGAAGAGTTAGTAAGCTAAGAAAGGAAAGCTTACATGGTGGAGCCAATAGCTCATGTTAGCCCCTGAATTTTTTTTATTTTATTAAGCATGATTACATGATTTTTGGAGTCTTGATAGATTAAATTGTGTTGGGATTAATTAGTATGGTAGCATTAATTAGGTTAGGTGGCATGA
>JAOTAX010000001.1:6436727-6449058 GCA_025629825.1 Erythroxylum guanchezii
ACATGGGTTTAAGTTTTCTAGAATCAATTTTATGAATATGTTTCTTTGGGTTGTCCAATTTGGATTCCTATTGAATGGGAATCTTGCCTTTGATGAAGGAAATCAAGAGAGGCAAGAGGACCAAAAGAGGAGGCATGTTGAACAAGTATTAAGCAAGGAAATAAGGTGGGTTTCATGTTTATGATGGAGTAATAAGCCACTAAGATTTCTTTTTCCAAATCAAGAAATAAAAGTTTGTTTTTGAATTAAGAGAATAAAATGATTTCAATTACTTTATAAATGCTGCTTTTATTGCTTGTGATTGATTTGAGTAATTGCTACATGTTTAGTGTGTGAATTTTGATGATGAAATGAATGATGATGAATTGTGAACTGCTAAATGAAAGGGTTTTCAAAAAAATTGCATGTTTATGAAAACAAGTTTCTGAAATGTTGCCATTTGGGCAATTTGCTTTCAAGTCATGAATTACATGTTATGTGGGTTTGGTGTGGTCCATCTAAGAATTGTCACATGAACGTTGACCAAGTTAAGGCTTCTCCCACCTGCCCGCTAGTGGCACGGAGCTCCTTCATGGACTCCCTCAAGTTTACGACTACACAAGTCCATTTTGTGGAATTATGTAGTTCGTCATGTTTATGGATATACGCAAACCATTTCTGATGTGCTTATGTGTTTGTGATTTGTGAACAAGTTGAAAAATGCGTAAATTGTGTTGTTTGTGATTTTGATTACTTGACAAGAATTTTGAGAAACATGTATTTTATGACTCATTAAGAATTTTCTATAACAATGAACTTTTTGAATGGTTTTGCTTGTTATTTGTTATAAACTTATTACCCACGAGCTTTTTAAGCTCACCCCCATTTCCGTCCCATCCCCAAGTGATGAGAAGAGACCGAGTGAAAGAAAGTCAAGAAATTATTCCGAATTTGCAAGTTTTGTTTTGTTTTGGAATAGTTTATGTAAAACAAGGCTTTAGTTGTATTTCGAGAATGATTGGGTTTTGCATCCTTTGTATATTGGATTTTGATATTGATTATGTAATGTGGCTTGGAAATGCCATTAAAGCTTTGTAAACTCTTTATTTATGATGTTAATGACATACGAATTTGTGCAAGGATGATTGTCAAATTGGAATGTGAATTTAGGTATGGGTCAAGGTTGGACTTAAAATATGAATTAATTAAGGATGAGGTTAAGTTGGAATTAAGTACACTTGAAGAAGTTATCAACTTGAGTAATGAATCTTGAACATGAACTATTGTTATATATATATATATATATATATATACATATATAAGTGAGATGTTATGGAAAAGAAAGATAGGAATGTTATAAATGGATAAGAATGATGTTGTAATAGAGGAAGCGAAGTTGGGATAAATTTCAAGTTTTTCATGAGGGTAAATGTGTGTTCTGACTTCTAGGGTAAATATGGAATAATCTAGGTAGAATTGGTCAAAATTGTTTCATTGAAAGTTGTAGATGATCTTTCTAGCTTTCCAACGATATAAAGTTTGTAATTTTTGGATACCGGAGTGAAAAGATATGATTATTAGAAGTTGGTGATATTGCATAGGGTGAACTTTCAGGACAGCTACATTGATTGCAAATTTTAACCCTTATAGAGGCTAGAATTGTTTTCGAGGTCTTCATGGAAGTTGTAGGTCTAGAAATCTTCTTTAAAACGGTCTAAGAATGATCTTAATCGGATATTTGTAGTGAAAGTTACACCCTTTTTACTACTGCAGGTCTGAAGTAGAAAAGCAGGAAGGGAAAGTTGCGATCGCGACAATGTGCGATAGCAACTCTGCGGAGCGAACGCAAAAGTCGCGATCGCGCAAATGCGCGAGCGCGAATTCGTAGTTGCACGATCGCGACCCGCAGGTCCTTTTCCCCAAACCTTAAACATGTTTCACTTTTTTGACCGTAACTTTGTCGCCCAACCTCCAAATGACTTGATTATTGAAGCATTGGTTTCCTAACACATTTCTCTATCTCTACATAAAATTTTATAGCTTTTGGTATTAATTTGAAAAAGATTGACTGAATCAAAGTGAGATAATCGGTTGAAAGGGTATGAGTTGGATATTTTTACTGAATATGCTTTAGTATTTTGATGATATCTTGAGCTATAGGGCTCCGATTGAGATGATTCTTGCTTCAAAACAAACAAGAGACTTAGAGCTACAATTTCTTTGAGAACTCAAATTGAAATTCTAGTTTGAAGATTTCCAAATTCTGTTCACAAATAGGGGAAATGAGTTCGGGTATGGTGATTGATTTGTGTGGGCACTCCACTCTTATAGGATGATGGTTAATTAGGGTTCTTAGAAATAACCCTATAAGGTAATATGCACGCTCAAGTGTTGGACTCTGGAAACAAGCAAGGTCCAACATGTATGGTATCAGAGCAAGAGTTGGGTTTCGGAAACGAGATCCAACATGTATAGTATCAGAGCAAGAGTTGGGTCCCTGAAACGAGATCCAACATGTATGATATCAGAGTAGGGGTTGGGTTCCAGAAACGGGATCCAACATATATGGTAACAGAGCACCAAAATTAGGATCTTACATGGGCATTTTCGAATTATGTGTCAAGGAACATACATTGTGAATATGTCATAGCAGGTAATATCGACTGACCCCTAGTTCAAGTCACATGTGTATAAGTCATACGCATGGGCACTTGTTAAGAGTTTGAATGGATAGAATTAGTGAGAAAAATGATACTCTTTCATGATACGAGAAAATGAAAGTTGTGGATCAGTAGAGATGAGAAACAGTCTATGGTTAAATATGACAGACAATGAGTCAAAGCATTTGTATTGGTGGAATTGAATATGACACCAATATTATACTGTGGTGTATATCCCCGAATGTGATAAAGATGTGAATGTATTATTAAAGATTGTTTGAGGAAAATAGGGAAACAAGTTGGAACGTTGAAATTAAAGAGTACAAGTAGAATGTAATGAAAACAGAAATTGTTATGATCTTAAGAAGATGAAATTAGAACTAAAGTGGTTGTTTGATTAAGGTGACAAGAGTTATGATCTACCATAAGAATGTGTTAGTGGAATTGAGATCAACGTGCAACTTTGATTGACTTTAAGCATTACAATTATTATCAAAGTGATAACATTAAATACCGTGCGGCGTTGTATCACAAAAAGAGTCGTTCGCCTCTTTATTTAGATGAATAAGATCAAAGAGGGTCGAAGGTCAGAATTGATTGGAGATGTTACAGATAACTGAAATTGATCTATATTACGAATTAAGTGATTTAAGAAAAATGAATGAATTAGATGGAAACCAAAGGTATGAAATATAGTGAGAGAGACATAAGAGTTAAGTGTATTGATACTATAAAGATGTGAAATATGAAGCAAAGGATGAATTGTTTCTAAGAGTATCACGTTCCCAAAGTGTGCTTAGATTGAATGCAAGATGTGCTCAGGTTTAGATAAAGAAGCAACTCATCTTGAATTGTATTGGTCCATATAAAGTTATTAAGAACCGGACCATTGACTTATGAGTTAGTATTACTAACAAAGATGTCTTAGATTCATAATGTAACATCATTTCCTCCATTTGTTTGCTCACTCAAGTAAGAATTTTGAGGAAGAAATTTTTTAAGAGGAGGAAAATTGTTGGACCCCGAACTTTTCTATTAAATGAGAAATTGTTGGTGACTATTCATGTGTAGAGAAAAGGAGAATTCTTTAATTTGAATTGAAATAGAAAAGATGGTTTAGGTACAAGATGGGTTACATGTGATATGTTGGAAGTTAAAAGCTGAAAAATGTAATTGAAACATGTTCGTTGAGTATGCTTCAGTGTTTTAGCTATAACTTTTGCTCTAGTTATCCAAATGAGATGATTCTAAATTTGAATTAAACTAGAGAGATAAGGGTACAAATTTTCTGATGAAATTGAGTTTTAATTCAGTTTCTAAGAATATCAATTTTCGGATGGAAGTTGAGCACATAATATTGTTTCAGTATAAGAACAGTCCAAAATGTTTGGTGTATAACTTTCAGATTTTTGAACCAAATTGAATGATTTTGATGTCATTAGAAAATTGAGACAATGGGGAACATTGTTCTAGAAGGAAGTGGTATCAAATTCCTTCAATTATATGATTAGAGAAAGGTCTTGATTTTTTTGGA
This sequence comes from Erythroxylum guanchezii, assembly GCA_025629825.1. NCBI lineage: Eukaryota > Viridiplantae > Streptophyta > Magnoliopsida > Malpighiales > Erythroxylaceae > Erythroxylum > Erythroxylum guanchezii. The sequence continues at coordinate 6,440,901 of JAOTAX010000001.1, forward strand.
AGGAGTTAGGCAATGACTTAAATAATTTTGAGGTCTTGCTAGATTAATTATTTTATCTGGAGTTAATTATTATGTTAATGTTGGTAGGATTTTAAAATACGGTTTAGTTGAATGAAGTAGTAAGAGTACATATGTATGAAGGCTTTTTGGGAAGATCACTTAATCATTTAAGTTACAAGGCCTATAAGGAAGGGTAAAAGGGTCATTGTTCAATTATTAATTGCAAATTTGTAATAAGACATGAGGCCTTGCTTTTAAGGAAGAAACAAGAACGAAATTGGGAGAGAAGAAACCAAGAGAAGAGAGAAGAAGGAAAGAGTTTGGTGGAGAAGAGAGGAAAGAAAGAAGAAAAAAGCTAGGTTTCATCATTTCTTGGTTTTCAAGAGGGATTTTCAAGTTTACTCAAGAAGGAACAAGGACGAGGAGGATGAGAGCTTCCATTCAAGCCAAGAAACTCTTCATTTGGTGAACGATCAAGGTAAGAGTATGTTTGACATGTTGGATTTTTAGAAAGATTTTGGTTCATGGAGCTTAGGAAATATATGGGTTTAAGTTTTCTATAATCAATTTTATGAATATGTTTCTTTGAGTTGCCCAATTTGGATTCCTATTGAATGGGAATTTTGCCTTTGATGAAGGAAATCAAGAGAGGCAAGAGGAGCAAGAGAGGAGGCATGTTGAACAAGTATTAAACAAGGAAATAAGGTGGGTTTCATATTTATGATTGAGTAATAAGCCACTAAGATTTCTTTTTCCAAATCAAGAAATAAAAGTTTGTTTTTGAATCAAGAGAATAAAATGATTTCAAATACTTTATAAATGTTGCTTTTATTGCCTGTGATTGATTTGAGAAATTGTTACATATTTGGTGTGTGAATTTTGATGATGAAATGAATGATGATGAATTGTGAACTGCTAAATGAAAGGGTTTCCAAAAAAATTGCATGTTCATGAAAACAAGTTTCCGAAATATTGCCATTTGGGCAATTTTCTCTCAATTCATGAATTACATGTTATGTGGGTTTGGTGTGGTCCATCTAAGAATTGTCACATGAACGTTGACCAAGTTAAGGCTTCTCCCACCTGCCCGCTAGTGGCACGGAGCTCCTTCATGGACTCCCTCAAGTTTACGACTACACAAGTCCATTATATGGAATTATGTAGTTCGTCATGTTTATGGATATACCCAAACCATTTCTGATGTGCTTATGTGTTTGTGATTTATGAATAAGTTGAAAAATGCGTAAATTGCATTGTTTGTGATTTTGATTACTTGACAAGAATTTTGAGAAACATGTGTTTTATGACTCAATAAGAATTTTCTATGAAAATGAACTTTTTGAACGGTTTTGTTTATTATTCGTTATAAACTTGTTACCCACGAGCTTTTTAAGCTCACCTCTTTTTCAGTCCCATCCCCAAGTGATGAGAAGAGACCGAGTGAAAGAAAGTCAAGACATTATTCCAAATTTGCATGTTTTGTTTTGTTTTGGAATAGTTTATGTAAAACAAGGCTTCAGTTGTATTTCGAGAATGATTGGGTTTTGCATCCTTTGTATATTGGATTTTGATATTGATGATGTAATGTGGCTTGGAAATGCCATTAAAGCTTTGCAAACTCTTGATTTATGATGTTAATGACACATGAATTTGTGCAAGGATGATTGTCAAATTGGAATGTGAATTTAGGTATGGGTCAAGGTTGGAGTTAAAATATGAATTAATTAAGGATGAGGTTAAGTTGGAATTAAGTACACTTAAAGAAGTTATCAACTTTAGTGATGAATCTTGAAGATGAACTATTGTTATATATATATATAAGTGAGATGTTATGGAAAAGAAAGATAGGAATGTTATGAATGGATAAGAATGATGTTGTAATAGAGGAAGTGAAGTTGGTTATAAATTTCAAGTTTTTCATGAGGGTAAATGTGTGATCTGAATTCTAGGGGAAATCTGGAATAATTTAGATAGAACTTATCAAAATTTTCTTCTTGAAAGTTGTAGATAATCATTCTAGCTTTCCAACGATATAAAGTTTGTAATTTTTGGATACCGGAGTGAAAAGATATAATTGTTAGAAGTTTGTGATATTGCATAGGGTGAACTTTTAGGATAGCTACATTGATTGTAAATTTTAACCCTTATAGAGGCTAGAATTGTTTTCGAGGTCTGCATGGAAGTTGTAGGTCTAGAAGTTTTCTTTAAAACGGTCTAAGAATGACCTTAATCCGATATTTTTAATGAAAGTCAATCTTTTTTTTACTACTGCATGGAAGTTGTAGGTCTAGAAGTTTTCTTTAAAGCAGGAAGGGAAAGTCGCAATCACGACAATGCGCGATAGCGACTCTGCGGAGCGATCGCGAAAGCCGTGATCACGTAAATGAGCAAAAGCGATTTCGCAGCTGCGTGCACTTGCACGGTCACGACCCACAAGTCCTTTTCCCCAAAACCTGAACATGTTTCACTTTTTTGACCATACCTTTGTCATCCGACCTCCAAATGACCTGATTTTTGAAGCATTGGTTTCCTAACACATTCCTGTATCTCTTCATAAAATTTTATAGCTTTTGGTATTAATTTAAAAAATATTGATTGAATCAAAGTGAGAGGATCGGTTGGAAGAGTATGAGTTGGATATTTTTACTAAACATGCTTCAGTATTTTGGTGATATCATGAGTTGTGGAGCTCCGATTGAGATGATTCTTGTTCAAAACAAACTAGAGACTTAGAGCTACAATTTCTTTGAAGAAGTCAAATTGAAATTCTGATTTGAAGATTTCCAAATTTTGTTCACAAATAGGAGAAATGAGTTCAAATATGGTGACTGATTTATGTGGGCACTCCACTCTTATGGGATGATGGTTAATTAGGGTTCTTGGAAATAACCCTACAAGGTAATATGCACGCTCAAGTGTTGGACTCTGGAAACAAGCAAGGTCCAACATGTATGGTATCAGAGCAAGAGTTGGGTTCCGAAAACGGGATCCAACATGTATGGTATCAAAGCAAGAGTTGGGTTCCGGAAACGGGATCCAACATGTATGGTATTAGAGCAAGAGTTAGGTTTCGAAAACAGGATCCAACACAAATGGTGATGGACCATAAGTATAAGTAAGATACCTTTAAGGATAGATTCTAACACAAGTAATTAAAAATGGAAATGATTGGTAGAATATGCTTATTAACTATTCTAAGATAACTTGTATGAAGAGATACAAAATAGATGAATAGGCAAAGTTGTTTGGCATTTTATACTTGGTTCTTCTCACGTCTCTATAGCAGATTTCTTTTCTTCAGCTAAAAGGAAGTCTAATAGGAAGCAAAGGAGATCAAGCTCCAAATCAATTATAAAATGAAAATCTTATGTTGGAATGTCTGAGGTTTTATAGCCTTAAATTTTTTTCAAGAACTTTATTTTGTCATAAAAAACTCTCTTCAATGGGATTTTTGAAGACCAAGTTTAGTTAAGAAGTGCTCAACCAGTTTGCCTTTCAGAATAGCACTTAGTCCATTTTATTTAATCACATTACACTCCATTATGATAGAATTGTGATTACCTATAATCTAAAGAAGATAGATTAGGGTGATGTATATCTATATGAATGATTAATTAAAGTTTATGAAACTGCTTCTTTCTTTAATATTAATATGATGATACAATTCTCTTTTGTTTATGATTCCAATACACTTTTAGAGATATGTTTTTTAGATAAAATTGTAGGATATCCTTTCTACTACTCATCTCCCATTGTTGTTAAATTTAATAGAATTCTTCATCCTCTCAATGTAGGTGGTAGTGCATGTATAGAGAAATTTACTAAGGATCTAGCTAATTATGTTTCAAAGATTGAGGTGATTGATATAACATTTGAAGGAAATTACTTTGTTTAGAGCAGTAAGTAGCAACATCCATTATTCTTAAGAATGAAACTTGATCATGCAATGGTTAATTCCATCTATCTTTCTAGATTCCAAAACAATAAGGTTGAATATGAAACCCTTTAGTTTTTTTAAACACTCTCCAATCACTATAGCTTGAGTTCTAGGAGGAAAGCCAATTCTTCCTTCATATTTATTAATTATTTAGATAATGATCCTAGTTTTCATGATGCTATTATGAAAGGTATTAATATATCTGTATATGATTCCCCATTATAAATTTTTAATGAGAAGCTCAAATACATCAATTAGGAAATCAAATTACTCTATTAGTCCAAATATGCAACATAAATAAGAATATCATAGGTTTTAGAGAGTAGCTTGACAAAATCCTACAAATCCTACAAATAAGGTACTTCAATAGGTGGGCAAAGAGTTATAATAGAATATGCTAGAGCTTTATGAAGTTTAAAATTTTATTTTGAAGAACAAATCAAAGGTATAATGGCTACAAGATGGAGATAAAAGTTTTTCCTATTTTCATAGGTCCTACATACTAGAAGAAACCACAATAGAATTTCCTCCCTACAAATAGTTGAGCTACTTGCTACTACTTTCTATTATTTCTGTGATGTTTTCAGAATAGTCAGTTAGATAAGTTCCAAGAATCCTTATTAAATTCATTTATTACTGAAAATATTTTAATTGAATGTGAATCCTATTTGGAAGTTTCTTTTACCTTAGTAGATGTTGAAAATGTTGTGTGATGTTTAAAAGCAAACAACACACCTAGTCTTAATGGCCTCAACAAACTATTTTTCAAGAGTCTTCACATCTAATTAATGATATGGTTAAGTATATAGTTCTAAGTTTCCTTAATCGAGGTTGATTGTTAAGAGAATTTAATGATACTTTTATTAGCCTCATTTGTAAAGTCTTCAACCTATCTCACTGAGAGCTTTCAATCTTATGTTATATAGCAATTTCATCTAAAAGGTAATCATATCTAAGCTTTTCCATAAGACCAAAGAAAGCATTCAAACTGCTAATCATTAAAACATAGGCATTTTTTATTTAAGGGAGATGATGTTAACTTAGGAAATTTTCAAGAACTAAAAAAAGAAGAATTCTCCTAAAAATTGTGCAATTAAAGTGGCCACTATAAAGGCCTTTGATTACCTTGATTGATCCTTTCTTATTCACACCATACAAGATTTTGGGTTTTCTATAAGATTTTTTAGTTACATACATTAATGTATTTCTATTGTGTTTTGTTACATTTTCGAAAATGGCTCTCGTACTAAACTAATCAATGGTGCCCAGGTCATTAGGAAAAGGGATCCCCTATCCCTCTAACCATTCACCTTTAGTATAGAAGTTTCTTCCAAATTAATCAGACATTGTATTAGCCTATAAAAAAATTGAAGTTTTAAAAAAATGCAGGAAATTGGGTATTCACTATTTAGGCTTTGTTGATGATCTCTTGATTTTTACTGGTGCAGAGCTACATTTAGTTAAGGCATTGATAAATGCCTTGGAGACTTTAAAATCATCTCAAATATATCTATGAACAAAAAGAAAGCCATTTATTTATGATACCATATATTTCTAATTTGACAAACTTGCTCACTTCCTATAAGGGAAAGCCATTTATTTGTTTTATCATCTATTTCTAATTTGAAAAACTGGCTCACTTCCTTAAATGACATAAAGGAAAAAGATTTCCTTTCTCTTTATTTGAGTGTTGTTATCACATATAAAAGGCCTTCTTTTACTAACTTCCTTCCTTTAATTATAAAGGTAAAGATAAGATTGGATAGTTACTATGACAAGACATCATCATTTGCAGGAGGAATTTAGCTTGCTAACGTTATACTGAGTTCTTTATACATTCATTGGGCTACTCACATTGTTTTTCCATCTTTCTAAATAGAACCATATAAATGATTTTGAGGAGCTTCTTATGGGCATGTAATTCCAACTCCTCCGACCTTGCTAAAGTAGTTTAGAAAACAAGTTATCTACCAAGAAGGGGTTTGGGAGTAATTCTTTGAAGTCAAGTAACAAAGTCCTCTGAATAAAGAGGATTTAAAGATTTTTATGTAATAAGAAATCCTTATAAGTTAGGTGGATGCATTATTAGAATCTTAAGATTTCTAGACTTGTGAACTTAAGCATGATTCCTTATAGACAATGGTTCATTTCCTAAGTCCTAAAGGTTAAGTGATAAGTTTGAAATGCATTGTGCCTTAAGGCATAGTTTGATATGTGTTTATCTGTTTTTTGATTGTTTATTATATGTTTTTGATAGAATTGTGTTAATTTCTAAATTATTTGTGTTTAATTGTTTTTATGGGTTAGTACAAGCACCTGAGCTTAATTATTATGTCTTTGAGGTACCTTGATGTGTTTGTTAGTATTTCAAGGTCAATAACGAAGAATAGAAAAGTTTTAGAGAGACTTGGACCGAAACAACTACCCACAATCTTGGCCCATCTACCATGATTGTGACATAAGCAAGGGAGATAGCCCAAGATAATGGACAAATGGCCACGATCATGACAGAAATATAAGACTTGACCTACGATCATGGCCTGCCTACCACAATTGTGACATAAAGCTTACATATGGCCCACAATCGTGGCGTACATCGAGCAGACATACAGACTCACAGAAAAGTCAAGTTTTGAATGATTGTTCAAACCTTTCGATCCTTAAAAAACCCTAGGGCAGCCTAGAACACATCAAGTATATAAAGAATAAGACAAAAGAGATGAGGGAGCTTCTTGTATCAGCAACCATCACGAAAACCTAGAGAGAGTTCATTGAGAGATTGAGCAAGGGATGAAGGAAGAAAGATGTGGAGAAGAAGCCGATGCGAAGTACTTCCCGAAATAGTAGGTTTCCCAAGATTGCTACCTTCTTCATCTGTTCAAATAGGATTTTATGAATGTTGAGATAGGATTTCAATCTTATTTATGTATATAATTAGGATAATTGTTAAGATAGGATTTTATGAATATTGAGGAATGTCTAAGCTCACCTTCTAGTTGTTTTATCTTTGATTCAAAAAAAATCTGATTGTTTATGTTATTTGGATTCATTGTGATTGATTTTTGCACTTGCATAATTTGTTGATAGATTGAGAGGGTGAATCGAATGAAAATAATTAAATTGGGCTAACGAGAGTTAGGTGATTTAATAAGAATAAGAAATCAATCAAATCGTTAATTGTGTGAAGAGGGACCTCACATAAGTTCCCAGGAGTCTATTGGAAAACTTTAGATCTAATTAGAGGTTAGATAAATTGTGAATTGAGAAATTTCAATTTTCTATAATCTGATTAGGGTTTGTAATTTAGGGCTATTGGTTAACTACTCAAGAGATAGTAATCAACCCTAGGATCATCTAGGACTAATAATCAAGCAATTCATAATTAATTAAATTATCTTTCTCTCAATTGGTAGCTCCTTAGGTTGATTCTTGATGTGTGTGTTGCAATTTATTGATATGTTAATATTTCGTGATAAATTCTTAAATTGAGTTGTTTGATTAAATCGATTGATTAAATTGCATCATTGTTTTAATTTAGTTAAATTTGAATTTCTACGATTAGTTTTGGCCTTAGATTTTAGGATTAGATTAACCCTCCTCGTGGGATCAATACTTTAGATACTACGTGAAAAACTTGTAGGCTAGTGGCATATCAAGGTTAAAACATTAAAACAACACATATCAAAAAGCCATGGTCAAGTTTTTAGCATCGTTTTCGGGGAGGTGATTAGTTTAGTTCTTTTGTCTGAGGTATTTTCACTGTCTTGTATTTTAAAATAAAAAAAGAAAAATATATATATAGAGAAAGAAGTTTGGGGTGTAAAGTATAGACACAGCAAGACATCTTAAAATGAGAAATGAGACATCTGCAAAGCTAGATGCCAAGAAGAAATGGAATGAATAATGATGGAGGATAAATATTATAGGGAGCAAGGAACTTTTGCGAACTACAATAAGGCATAGTATAGTTAGGGAAGTAACGATCTTTATTGGTGTTGGGTCCCGTACTCGGATATCCAACCTCTTACAAAAAACCAATCTAAACCAGAGCATTTCTACTCTTGCTCTGATACCAACTTGTTGGGTCCCGTACTCGGATATCCAACCTCTTACGAAAAACCAATCTAAACCAGAGCATTTCTACTCTTGCTCTGATACCAACTTGTTGGGACCCGTTTTCGGAACCCAATCTATCGATCAACGAATCATATCTTAACTAAT
>JAOTAX010000001.1:6449158-6462382 GCA_025629825.1 Erythroxylum guanchezii
TACTGCAATCCTTGGTATAAATTATTTTGACCGGTTTCCAAGGATCGATTTTCGGATCGAACGACGAGCCGCGATCACCCGCCCCCAAAAATTCTTTCACTCTCTCCCTCCCATGCCTTTCTTCTTCATTTTCCCTCCAGTCGCTAGCATTCTGTCTTCTTCATTTGCATCCTTTTGTCTTCTCCAATTGCCATCCTTCTATCCTTCGGTCAAGGTCATTCGTTGAGTATTTATTCTTTGGTTTGTTTTGTGTTTCCATTTTGGTGTTTTAAGTTGTGATGTTGCGTAGGTTTAGCATGGTTTTTGAGTTTTTTACATTTGTTTGGATTGTCTATGGTTGGATTTTATTTTGGATGTTTTAATGTTAGTAAAGAGAGGGAAAAATGTGATTTTCTTAGTTTTTTTGGGATGAATTTATCATGTCTATAAAGTGTTTGATGAAAGTTCTGCTAAGATTATGTTAAAGTGTTTCATATGGCCTTCTTGTGTAATTGGTATATATCACATGCTTTTGTTAACAATATACCGTTAATTGATTGTAAGAGTTTCAAGTGTTAATGCTAAGATTTCTATGTATATAAATTCTTGCAATTTTGAAAGTTTGTTTCATTTTCTTTAGAATAAGCCTTTTGCCCTAGTATTTTGGTCAAGTATTTTGGTCATATCATTTGACCTGTTTTCACTTCTTGGGTTGAATATTTGTTTATAGTGAAATTTGGCATAGCGAGAAAAGAATAAGAGTTAAAGAACAAAACACTTTTAAATAAATAATCCATTGCTTCTTCTCATGTTAAAGATCACATTAGTGTTTCATCTATAGTGGTCTTATATAGAATTAACTGGATATATGATATGCGGCAGCTACAGTTACTTCTCAAAACTATTTTGGGAGTTTATATTCATTTATCCTTATGGTTTCGATATCTTACAAAGCTCTATTTTTTCCTCTTTCAATAACTCCATTTTATTGACGGGGTTAATAGTTAAAAACATATCTTTTGGTTTTGTTTGTAATTTAAGCAAACCAACATATATATGTTAAACACTATATAAAATACTACATACATGTGTTAAGATCCATTAGCTTATTAAATCTTAGGGATGTTTTTAGCCAAGACATAGTTTGAAAGCATTGGAAAGTGATTTGAAAGTCATTATACATCAGCTATTGGTCAAGGACAAGTCAATGTTGGGAAAATGTTAAGGATTCAGAAAAATAGATTACAGATTGAATACTCATAATAATGATCTCTTACTCTTGTTTTCTTATTTTTTTTTGTTTTTTATTATTTAGTTATGAAATAATTGGGTTGATAATTTAGGTGGGATGGACCCTAGGATTTGATATATTAAATTCATGAATCTTTTTTGTTTAAAGAATTCATAACTTTCTTGAGATTTATCTATCTTCTATAATTGATTGAATTGAGGGAGAAAAAGTGAAAGATTTAGTTATTTTATACTTATATCAAGATTTGGCCAAAGAGACGTATGAGAAGATCACAATATAGATAAAGAGAGTTAACCATCTTATATTGAAGAGAAAGCCACAAGATCGCACTATGAGTGTTCGGGTTGGTTTATATCCATGACTTTGATAAAGCACCTATATCTTCACTTTATAGTCGTGGATATCATTTTAAAAGCACCTATATCATTGATGAAATTAGGATTACAGCGTTGCATGTAAAATATATAAATACAAAACTATTGAACAATTGTATCATATTAAATACAAAATTGTCATTTTAGCAGGCCTTGTTTTATGTTGAAGAGTGTCGATAAGCATCCAACTTCATCCTTCTTCTTTGTACTTTGCGATTGTCCATCTGTTCGGATAACTCATCCAATTATTGTGTATCATATGTTCTACTTTAATAGCCTACCTAAGTTATCAAACTTAGTATGTGAACTTGTAATTGATAATTTGGGACTAGTATAATAATACCCCTGCAATTATGGACAATCCTTTGCATAATAAACCCCTAGGATGGTATATAGGCTGAAAAACCATGATGTAGCTCCCATAAAGCTTATTAGTGAAACATTCCACGAGCCTAAGGTCACAGTGAGAACTTGTTTTCTAGCTTCATGTGGTGTAATAATGCCACATACCATAGTGTTTGTTTAAATTCAAATTTAATTTATGAACTTGTAGTGATAATAGAGAAGTATTAACATTAGAAATTCACTTACATTTATGGAAAATCATTTTCATAATAATGCCTAGGATGGTATATGGGATGGAAACTCGTGATACAACTCCCATGATGCTTATTCATGAAATATTCCCAGGAGTCACAGTGAGAACTTGCTTTCTCAATTCATGTTGTGTAACAATGCCACGTACCATAGTGTTTGTTTAAATTCAAACTTAGGTTATGAACTTATATTGACGAATCGAGAGGTAGTAACATTAGAAATTCACGTATAATTGTGGATGATTCTTTCCATAACAAACCCCTATGATGGTATATAAGGTAGAAACTTGTGCTGTAGCTCCTATAAGGCTTATCGGTGAAATATTCCATGAGCTTAGGAGTCACACAGAGAACTTTCTTTCTCGAATCATGTGGCGTAACAATGTCATGTTCCATAATGCTTGTTTGAATTCAAACTTTGAAAATAAACTTGTAGTGAATAATCATTATGTTATATAGAACAAGGATTGCATTTAGTAATTTATTTATTTACTTTTAATTGTATAGTTGGAAAAAAAGTTAAATGTATCATCGAAAATGGTCCACTGAATACTTTGAAGGAATTAAGAGTTTTAAGCAATTTATAAAAGATCAATAAGTGTTGAATGTTATATTCATTTTCTATGCATAGATTGCTTAACTATGAACATTCAAAGTTAAGATGTAGTATATAGTCACTTACTAATTTGAGTAGTTTGGGTTTGAAGTGGGACCACTATGACCCCTCCAGGCTTGACTGGGAATTTATTTGGAATGGTAATTATTTCTTAGGAGTCTGTTTAACTGTCTTTCCTAGGAAATACAAAATCAGTAAAATTCACTAGTCGTAATTTGTTGATGATAGGAACAATAATGATGTAGAAGATTGTGATATTAATGATGATGGTGATGATTCGATTGAAAAGATGTTAGAGGATTATAGGATTTATATGGAAACTATGAATGAAATTAGTTTGCCTAACAAAATTGGTAGTATTATAAAAGATAATTTTGGGAAGTTATTGATATTGCTCAAGAAGAATTATATCAAGGTGCTCGAAATTCTCACAGCTATCTTTTGTTGTGAAATTGTTGCATTTGAAGGTCTATAATAAATGGAGTAACAAGTCTTTTGACATGTTAATTAACTTACTTAATGATGCATCAACTGTTAGACATAAATTGCCCAAATCTTACTATGATCAAAGAAATTATTAAGGGACTTTAGATTAGGATATATATCAATATATGCTTATAAGTATGATGGTGATATATTTTGGAAGGACGATAAAGATCTTGAAGACTATCCCATTTCTGGGGCATCAAGGTGCCGAGTGGATGATAGGAGAGGAAAAACTATGTCGCATAAAATCTTGAGACACCTCTCTATTAAATCACAACTACAAAGGCTTTTTATGTCAACAAAAACAATCATAGATATAAGGTGGCATAAACAGAAACACATTGATGATAACATTATGTGTCATCCAATAGACTCAATGGCATGGAAAGACTTTAATGGAAAGTTTACATGGTTTGCATAGGATTATCGTAATGTTCCACTTGGTTTAGCCTCAAATGGATTTAATCCTTTCTGTAATATGAGTAATTCTTATAACATGTAGTCGATAATTCTAGTGCCATACAATTTACCTCTATGGAAGTGTATAAAGGAGCCTTTTATGTTATTATTTTTACTTATTCCAGAACCTAGTGCTGCTAATAAGGACATCGATGTATACATGCATCCATTAATTGATAACTTTAATCATCTATGGGAGGTTGGATTAGAAACTTTTGATGTTGTTAGAGTTGAAACATTCATAATGCATATGACTATTTTGTATAATAGAAATGATTTTCTAGCTTATAGGAGTTTGTCTGGATGGTGCACTAAAGGGTATATCGCCTGTCCTTTGTGTAACCATCAAACTTATTCAATGAGGCTATGAAGTAAAACATATTATACGGGACATCATAGTTACTTGGAACATAGGCATAGATGGCAAAGAAGCAAATTGTTTAATGGCAAAGTAGAATTGGGTGAAGCTCATTTGCACTTATCTAGTGATGATGTGGTTTACCAGTTATCATATTTGAGTGACATTACACCTGGCAAATGCCAAGTAATAGAAAGAGAAAGCGAAGTGTTGTTGAGCTCAATTGGAATTATAAAAAAAACATATTTTTCAATTTGTTGTATTGGAAGGAATTTCTATTGAGGCATAATCTTGATGTGATGTATATTGAAAAAATATTTGTGAGAATATTTTAGGGACTATGATGGGAATTGATGGCAAATTGATACACACAATTAAGGCTAGATAAGACTTGGAAGACAAGAATATAAGAAAAGATTTTCATTTGAAAAGAAGAGATGATGGGTCATACATTATTCCACTTGCTTGTTATAACATTTCAAAAAGGAGAAGCAAAATTTTTGTCAATTTTTGTCAATTAGTTAAGTTTCTTGATAGGTATACATTTAATACATCCCAATGTGTGAATGTTAAAGAGGGAAAAGTGTCGGGGTTAAAAAACCTTGATTGTCATGTACTTCTGCAACAACTATATCTTATTGGAATACATAGGTGTTTGCGAAGGATGTGCCCATAAATTTAGGTCAATTAGGTGATTTTTTAAGGAATTATGTTGCAAGACACTTCCAAGTTAAGGAGATTGATTAAATGGAAAAAGACATAGCTTTGATTCTATGTAATCTTAAACTAGCATTCGCCCCATCATTTTTATGGTGCATTTAGTAATTCACTTACCATACGAAGCAAAACTTTATAGACCGGTTCAATTTTGATGGATGTTCCCCACTAAAAGGTAATTTATATAAACTTCTACTTTTTTTTAAGTTAGTAACAATTGTTAATGTTTTATATTTCATTTAGGTTTTTATGCTCTCCTAAGCATTATGTACATAATAGAGCTTGACCTGAAAGGTCTATTATAAATTATTATATAGCGAATAAATGCTTCACATTTTGTTCGATGTACTTAAATGACGTCAAGAAAAGATTTAATAAATAAGAATGTAACTTTGATTTTGATCAGGATGGTAGCTTATCAATTTAGAAAATATGTCAAATTAACTAAAGATGAATTTGAAATTGCCCATGGGTATATTTTAAACAATTGTGAGGAAGTCGATATATATGAAGTATGTATACTATTTTCATTCAATATTTCATATTTAAATTTTGTTATTCAATCTATATTTCCTGATCTCTACTTTTTTTTAAATAAAGAGCATAAAGATTCGACTCGAAGTAAATGGAGTGTTAATGTTAAAGAAAGACATAAGATTAAGTTCCCATCATGGTTTAAGACTCGAGTAAGTTATATATTGATGGAATATTATGAACTTATGACAATTTGTATCTCAAATTAAGTTCTAATTATATTTTGTCATATAGATGATACTGTTACATAGCTATATTATGCAATAGCTGACAACAACATTATATTCTTTGGCATTTGTTCCTCATATGTGTGGGAAAAAATATACAAGTTGCATTGTTAATGGAGTTAGATTTCACATACAAGATCAAGATAACTTAGAAGTTAAAATTGTAAAGTTGTTGTTGAGGGATGTTATTTGATTTTATTAACTTCTACAGTGTCATCTCTGATATAATAGAGTTATATTACATTAAGGGTAAAAAAAAGTTCTTCTATTTAAATGTAACTGGCTTAATCTTGGTGTCATAAAAGTTAATGACAATATTACTAACATCAATGTTAGTAAGACATCATGGTATGATAATGACCTTTTTGTTCTTATAAATTAAGTGAAGCAAGTATTCTACCTCAACAATACTGTATTAGGCAATAATTGGAAGGATGTTCAAAAGTTTCAACAATAAAATCTCTTCATTTTTTGTGAAACGGATAATGGTCTAATGAGTTAGGATGGTGATCAAGTAAGTCATGAGATTGAATAAGAATTAAATAATGAAGTCATTCAAATAAAATATGTAAGTAGGAAAGATGTTAATCCCAATATAGTGCAAGTAGATGAAGTACAAGCCAATCTTATCGTAGAAAGAGCTAAAGACTATATTAAGGATGAATTATATGACAATGAAGGTACTTTGGTCGAATATAATAGTGATGAAGAGTCTAATGATAATGTAACTAATTATCATAATTTTCAAGATCTCAATCATGATGATCAAAGGTCAAAAAATGTTTTGTTTATATTGTTTGATTATTGTTGATGCTTTTTTTATATCAACACATAATAATAATACTGACATAAGCAAATATGAACTACCCTTTTGACACAAACACGTTTATACCATTTGGCCTCATTTCATTTAGTCAATACTAAAATAACTAGAGACTAACTGCTGGACCCCGCTTCCAGAGCCCAACATTCAAAAACAATTAACATTCAAATCACATTGCAAATTTTCTTAAACAATTAAAGCGCATGCGAAAAATCGATAATCAAATCGGCCCGATTTATTTAAAACCATTTTAGTCATAAAGATGCAAATATTATTGAACACATCAGAGTTTCGGTAATCACTTAGGCCCATTACAGAACATGATGTTTATTGTCACGATATCTTTACATTCAAAAACCACCCCTTTGCTTTAATACAAATATAAAATACAAAATACTAACTACACATGATACAATTGAATGCTTATGCTTAAGATGATTCTAAAATACAAAAAGTACCTGAACTAACTTAATTACAAAAGTCTTTAACTATCTTGGAGTTCCAATGCCTTGCAAGGATAGCTAATCTTCTCTTTCTGCACTTGAGGAGGGAAGCGTGGGTTGACCTACACAGCTCAGTGGCTAATATAATTATAACCATTGGCAATTGACCAAAGTCAAGCATATGTATGTATATATATATCTAGTATTCATACTTTATTCAAGCAATTTAAACATTCATCAATTTTTGCTTAAATCACATAACACTCAATATGCTTCATACTTGACCATTTAAAGATGCAATACATAACAAACGGCTCGAGGGTTCCAAGAAACAGAATGAGGAAACCGAAGTTTACCCCATGAACAGAATGAGTCCATTTTTCAGAGCTCATATACCATAAGCGGACAGCCGAGAGACGACTCTTGTCAACATGCACGTGACGAATAGAATGGTTCCACTCTCGACCAAACAAAGCACATAATCATGCTCAGAATCATTTTACCAAAATGCTTTTATACTTTCAAATCTTTTCTTTCATCTTTCTTGTTCTTTCCTTTCTATATATGCAAAATGCCATGACATATTTCAAGGAATAACATTGATCAAAAATCACAATTAAATTTATCAAGATATCATACTTCTCTCGCGATATAACATGATCAAAATCCTCATGTATTTTCAACAAGTCAATTTCAAACAATTTAACACTTATCCTCACATAGGCAAGAATTTGCCCATTTACACAATAACCATAAATGTATTACCCACCTAATTCACTTGCAAAAATCCAAGCCAAGGTTGTCTTTCTCCTTGTCCTTGGGTAGGATTCTCTTGGTTCCCTAAAACAAACCAAGTTTCATTCAATAGGAATCCAATAGAAAATCCCATAACGCAAAATCACTAAAATTGATTCTAGAATGCTTAAACCCAAGCATTTTCTAAACTCTATAGACTAAAATCCTTCCAAAAATCCAAAAGATCCAAAATGGTCTTATCTTGATTCTTCACCAATTGAAGAGATCTTTAGCTCAAATGGAAGCTCTTTCCTTTCTCTTCCTTTTTCACTTCTTGAACAACTTCAAAATCTTTCTTGAAGACTAAGAGGAATTAAACCCCAGCTCAACTCTCTTCTTTTTTTCTCAACCAAACTCCCTTCTCTTTCTTTCTCATTTTCGTTATTCTCTTCTGCCTATCCTTCCATTCACGTTTTTCTTCTTCATTTATAAGAAAGACAACACTTCATCCAATTATGCCCTTAATGATTGAGAATCCCATTTGCCCTTCCATTTATGCCTTATGCCTTTTATACTTAAGTGTCTTGCCAACAGTACCTTTGAATATTCTAATAAAACACTTTATTCTAGAAGAATTTTCCTTATCTTAAGTTTCCAAAGACACCAAAATCAGTCCACTTGGTTCAGAAATCTAAAAATTAGGACCCAAACATTTCAGACTGTTGTTAGACTAAAACAGTACATTATACCCAAATTTCATCCAGAAATTGAAAGTACTATAGACTGAATTAGATTTCAACTTCTTCATACCATTTGTAGCCCCATGTCTCTATTTTATCTTGAAATAAGAACCATCTCATTTGGAATCCTATAGATCCAGATATATTCAAAATATTGAAGCTTGTTCAGTATAATATCTTATTCATACTCTTCCAACTGATACCCTTATTTTGATCCAATTCATCTTTTTCAAATCAAATACAAAAAGCTATAAAAATATATGGAGGGATAGAAAAATGTGTTAAGAAACTATTGGTTCAAGAATCACTTTATTTGGAGGTCGGATAACAAAATTATGGCCAAAAGAATCAAACAAGATTTGGTCCTCAATCATATTGAACTTGTCTCAGGACAAATGACATAAATTTTATTAGAGATGTTGGATTAAGATCATCTTAGGACAATTTCAAATAGAACTTTGAGATCTACAACTTTGAATAAGACCTTGAGGTCAGATTTTATCATCTGAAGGGTCAAAATGGACCAGATAATAAGATTAGACGAAGCCAAAGGAAAAACCAAACGAATGGAAAAAGACAGATGAGTGGGAAAAATTGCCATAACTTTCCCTACAGATATTGGATTTGTATGTTCTTTAGATGGTTCAAAGAAAGACTTCAAGATCTACAACTTTCAAGAAGACTTCAAAGACACATTCTATCTTCTGGAGGGTAAAAAATGGAATAGAATATAGGTATAAACGAAGCCAAATGAAAAAGCAGACGAATGGGGAAATTCCTATAACTTTCCCTAAAGATATTAGATTTATGTGTTCATTAGATGGATCAAAAGAAAACTTCAAGATCTACAACTTTCAAGAAGACCTCAAAGATAGATTCTATCTTCTGAAGGGTCAAAAATGGAACAGAAGATAGGTACAAACGAAACCAAATGAAAAAACAGACGCATGGAAAAGGACAGATGAATGGGAAAAATTGTTATAACTTTCCCTACAGATATCGGATTTGTGTGTTCTTTGGATGGTTCGAAAGAAGACTTAAAGATCTACAACTTTCAAAAAGACCTAAAAGATAGATTCTATCTTTTAAAGGGTAAAAATGGAACAAAAGATAGGTATAGATGAAAAGTAGACTAATGGAAAAAGACAGATGCATCGGGAAAATTGCTATAACTTTTCCTACAGATATCGGATTAAGGTGTTCTTCATATGGTTAGAAAGAGGAATTCATAAACTATAATTTCATGAAGACTTGAAGATAGATTCTATCATCTAAGGAGTCAAAAATGGTGCAGAAGTCAAAAGATAGCAAAAGACAGATGACACGTCAACAAAACATAGATGACACGTAAGCAAAACACAGAAGACACGTCAGCAATACATAGCTGACACGTAAGCAAAACACAGAAGACACGTCAGCGAAACATAGAAGAAGCAAAACATAGAAAACACGTCAGCAATACATAGATGACACGTAAGCAAAACACAAAAGACACGTCAGCAAAACATAGACGACACGTAAGCAAAATATAGAAAACATGTCAGCAAAACATAGACGACACGTAAGTAAAACACAGAAGACAAGTCAGCAAAACATAGAAGAAGCAAAACGCAAAAGACACGTTAGCAAAATATAGAAGAAGCAAAATGTAGAAGATATATCTTCCCTTATAAGGACCATAACTTTTAGCCTAGAAGTCCAAAAATTTCGTACTATATATCGTTGGAAAGTTAAAAGAAAGACTCACAACTTTCCGGACACATTTCTCTAATTCAGCCTAAATCAATCCAGAATTTCCCTCAAATTTAGAACACAAATTTTACATTCATCCCCCAATGTAGTGCACCCAGTTCTCAACTTCATGACAAATTTTGAGATTTTTAAAGACAGAATTTAAATTTGATGTCTTCATAAGAAATGCAGCAATTGTTTCTAGTTTAATCCAAATTAAGAATCATCTTGTTTGGATGACTAGAGAAAAAGTTGTGGCTAAAAGACTGAAACGTACTTCGTGAACATTTTCCAGATCAACCACCCATTTAGCTTTACATTCTTTCTTTAACACAACTCATACCAAGATCACCCTTTCTACTTCATTTACTCCTCATTCTCAACTTCATTTCAAATCAATATCAGCCATGAAGAAATTAAAATCCATGATTAATCATGAACACGAATGACATAACATACACCTATAAATACATCTCCTTCATCAACTTACTACACAAATGCAACCTCATTTTTGGCTTTCATTCTACTTCTAACTTTCACCTTAATTCTTCCCATTTCAAAATCTCTTATCCACTAAAATCACCAAAGAAAAATATGAATCTATCCACATTTCTCATTTATTAGTTCTAGTCTTCTAAGAAAAGTTCGGGATCTAACATTAACTATATTGATGTTTGAGATATGTTTATGCGGATTGTTGATGTTTGACTTATGTTTATGTAGAACATTGATGTTTGAGTTGTGTTAATAAAGAATGTTGGTTTTTGAGTTATGTTTATGTAAATGTTACGGTTTGAGATATGTTTATGTGAAACACTGCTTTTTGAGATATATTTATGCGAATTGTACATGTTTGACTTATGTTTATCCATAATATTGTTGTTTGAGTTATGCTTATGCAGATTATTGATGATTGAGTTTTTTTATGCGTATTGTTAATATTTGAGTTATGTTAATGCAGAATGTTAATGTTTGAGTTGTGTTTATGCAAAATATTGATGTTTTACTTATGTTTATATGGATTGTTTGTAACATCCTGTTACCCATGTTAAGGCTAGAATAATAAATTATGAGAAATTTATGTGGAATTACGAAAAAACACGTCATGCATAAATTAATTGTGACGTACGCATTTATTTTACACATTCATATGATTGTACATGCATTCATTAACATTTCCGGGTAAATTTGATTTAGAAGTGGAAATTGTGGATTAAATTGGAGTGTGTTAATTGTGATTTGGCAATTTTGGTATATTTAGGATATTTTGAAATTTTTGGTGAATTATTTTGAACTGAAAATTTATTTGGTGGTAAAATTTTATTTGGAGACTACTAGTAATATTTTGGAATTTTTGGAAATTTTAGGAATTTTTCTGAAAATTTTGGGGTATTTTTAAACTAAGAAAAATGGACAAATGACATGTAACACTTATAAGAGGCTGACAAGTGGTGCACATGCAAAGGGGCCACGTGTCTCTAAGTTATTAAAGTAAGATATTAGGCAGAAACTTTCATTACTCTCTCTTCGGATAACTTGTTCTTCACTGAGTTTTGGTCCTCATTCTCATGCGGTGATTTCTGAAAATAGGGTGAGTAAACTTCTAAGTTTCTGAGTTCCATAACTGATTTTTTTGTGTGATGTTTTGGTTGATGGAATTAAACACATGCATGAGATAGATGAGTTGCAGTAACTATGCATGAAACCGCAGGTGAGTTTTGATTTTGGTGTTTGGTTTGAATACTGAATTTTGAATTGTTTGAGAGTAAGATGAGCAAGAATGGGAATTAAATGAAGTTAAAGAGTGGATAAAAAAATGAACGAATATGCATTGGAGGGAAATCTGAGAATTTGAAGATTTATAGTAGAGAGAGAGGAAATTTATGAAAATTCGGATGTTAAATGTTTGAAGTATAATTTGAGTCTAACTTATTGCCAAGATTTTTCTAAATATGGAAATGTAGAATGGATGGTTTAGAAGTAAGAAACTTAAACAAGAAAAAAAAGAAAAGAGAAGAAGTGCAATTCGGTGAAGAAGATGATGAATAGTATTAAAAGAAAAAAAATGTCTTGTTTTGGCATTTGTAACTAATGTTACATTTTGAGTTGTTTTAGCATAAGATAAGTTGCATAGGTGTAAAAATGGAGTAAATGTAAGGGTATAAATTTGTGATGAGGAATTAAGTAGAAGAAAGGAAGAAGATGGAGGAATGTTGTTGCAAAAATATGGAGAATTACATCCAAAAACGTGATTCTACAGTAAAAGGGTGGTAGCTGCTTGTATAAGTTTATGAACAGGGTACTTCATTGAACAGCCTTGATTCTTTTGCTTATAACTTTTTCATCCGAACTCTAAATAACTTGAAAATTGGACCAATCGATTCCTAAGATATTTTTCTTTCTCTCCAAAAAAATTTAGAGTTATCTAAATTGATTTGAAAGTGATTGATAGGATGAAAGTGTGGAAGTCTGCTGGAATGATATGAATTGGAAAATTTCATAATCATGCTCCGATTTTCTAATTATAACTTGAGCTGTAGATTTCTGAATGAGTTGATTTTTCATTCATATTAAATTAGAGACATATGTCTACAACTTTCTTGAAGAATTCAACTTTTAATTCTATCTCTAAGATTTTCAAAATTGGCATGTAAGAGAGTTGTAGCTTAAGCGGAAGCACTGTTAGGGACAGAAATCATGTCCTGTAGTTATTGAATAAAATGTATTGATGTGAGCTGAATTAGGCTGAGTTGTCTTCGCCAAAATTCTAGCTTATTCTATTATCTTTAAATTGGTATAAAGTTTGTAATTTGTGGACATCTGAGCTGAAAGATATGAGTTGTGCAACTAGAGGGTATGATCATGTACTAGCTAAAAGTTCAAATGTATACAGTCTGTGGTATTTTGTGCATAACTTATAAAATACTGAATCAAATTGAATGATCTTTGAGTCATTAGAAATTTAAGATTGGAGAACAACTTTCCAGAAGGGAGTTTTGCCTAATTTTGTCATTTACACTATCAGATTAATTATGCAAAGTTGACCCGAAATTATATGGGTAGAAAATATGAAGTGACCAATTAAGTTATGTAATGGATTTCACATTTACTTTATTATGGTCCAATTTATAAATACAAATGACGTTAATGAGGG
>JAOTAX010000001.1:6462482-6474962 GCA_025629825.1 Erythroxylum guanchezii
AAAAATCATGCATTTGTAAGTCCCAAAGGGCTTGAGCAAAACCTGTAGCTTTAGGCTCAAATTTGGCTCTTCCTCAAACTCCCCTTCTCCAACCGAATCACTATCATCACTATCATTTAAATTTGTTGGACCAAGACCCATGTTAGAAGTGTCTTCCAAGGCTGCATTTGATGGACCTCCATCATTCCCCCTTCCTTCAAAGCTTTCCTCTTGGGTAGAATTTTGAATCGGACTGGAACTCATAGTATCCTCTACATACTTGGTCAAATCACAAACATTAAAAGTATTTGAAATCTTATAAGTGTTTGGTAATTCTACCTTGTATGCATTTTGATTAACTTTTTTGAGGATTTTGAATGGGCCTTCAGCTCTAGGCATTAGCTTGTTTTTCCTTTTAGATGGAAATCTATCCTTTCGCAAGTGTATCCAAACAAGATCCCCTTCTTTGAACTCCACAACCGTTTTCAACTTGGCTTGCTTCTTGTAGGCCTCATTTTTCTTCTCAATGTGAGCTTTCGCTTTGGCATAAAGTTTGACGATCTCTAATGCTCTATCCTCAGCCTCTGTATTGAATGGAATACTAGAATGTGTCGGACTCAAATCAAGAGGAACAAGTGGGTTAGTTCCATAAACCAATTCAAAAGGAGTAAAATTTGTAGTTTTACTCTTTGAATTGTTGTAAGCAAATTCGGCATGTGCAAGTAAATTGTCCCAATTCTTCACTTTTCCCTTCAATAAGCTTCTCAAAATGTTTCCAAGACTTCGGTTGACCACCTCAGTTTGACCGTCTGTTTGAGGATGGAAGGTCGTGCTAAACTTCAAAGTAGTTCCTAATCTAGCCCACAAATGTCTCCAAAAATGGCTCAAAAATTTTACATCCCTATCACTAACAATACTCCTAGGAATTCCATGGAGTTTTACAACATTTTCAAAGTACAAATTTACCACATGAGATGCATCATTAGTCTTGTTACAAGCAATAAAATGAGCCATTTTTTAGAATCTATCCACAACAACCATTATAGAGTCATGATTTCTCCTAGTTCTTGGCAAACCAAAAATGAAGTCAATACTTACATCTTCCCAAGGAGAATTTGGAACCGGCAATGGCATGTATGATCCATGGGCTCTAGTTGTCATCTTAGATTGTTTGCAAGTGTTGCATCCCTCCACAAGCTTAGTAACATTTTTCCACATCTTGGGCCAATAGAAATTTCCACTAGCCAATTCATAAGTCTTGTCTCTTCCAAAGTGATCGGCTAGGCCTCCACCATGGACTTCTTTCAAGATAACTTCTCTTAACGAACATTGAGGAACACAAACAGTATCAAGTTTGAAAAGATAACCATCATAGATGACAAAATCCCTAAAAGCACCATCTTTCCTAACTCTCTCCCAAATCTCACCGAATTCACTATCTCCCTCATACAAATTCTTAATGTCCTCAAAACCTATTACATGAGCATGTATAGTACTAAGAACATCATATCTTCTAGACAATGCATCAGCCACAACATTACTTGGACCATTCCTATACTTCACTACAAAATCAAAGGATTGCAAATGTTCAACCCATGATGCATGTCTTCTACTCAAATTGTACTGACTTTGGATGTATTTTAAAGCTTGATGGTCAGTATACAAAATGAAAGAATTTGCCAACAAATATGCACTCCAATGTTTAAGTGCACGGACCAAAGCATAGAACTCAAGATCATAAGCAGAATATTTCTTCCTAGTATCATTTAACTTTTCACTAAAGAATGCGATTGGTCTACCCTCTTGACTCAAAACAACCCCTATTCCCACCCCACTAGCTTCACACTCTAATTCAAAAGGCAAGGTAAAATTAGGCAAGGTTAAAACAGGAGCTTTCGTCATGGCATTTTTCAAAGTGTTAAAGGCATTTTTCAAAGTGTTAAAGGCAATTATGGCTTGAAGAGTCCACTTAAACAAGCCTTTTTTCATGCAATCTGTTATAGGACTTGTAATTGTACTAAAACCCTTAATGAACTGCCTATAAAATGAACAAAACCCATGAAAACTCCTAACTTGAAACAGATTGCTAGGAATTGGCCATTCTACAATTGCATTGATTTTGGCCGGATCCATACTAATCCCATCTGTAGACACAACATAACCCAAAAAACTAATGGTGCTATCACAAAAATGACACTTCTCCAAATTAGCATACAATGATTCACGATCTAAAACCTCAAAGACAAGTCTCAAATGAATGCAATGCTCATGTAAACTAGTACTATAGATCAAAATGTCATCAAAGTAAACTACCACAAATTTGTTGAGAAATGGTTTAAGTACCTCATTCATAAGCTTCATGAAAGTTGAAGGTGAATTGGAAAGTCCCATTGGCATGAGTAACCATTCATAGAGTCCTTCATTTGTTTTGAACGCCGTCTTCCATTCATCGCCTTCTCTCACACGGATTTGGTGAACCCATTTGCAAGATCAAGCCTAGTGAACATCATAGCTCCATGTAATCGGTCTAGCATATCATCTAGTCTTGGGATAGGAAATCTATACTTGATGGTAATCTTGTTGACAGCTCTTAAATCAATAACCATCCTCCATTTACCATTCTTTTTAGGAACAACAAATGCAGGCACAACACAAGGTGACACACTCTCTCTAATGAAACCTCTCTTTAACAACTCATCAACTTGCTTTTGCAATTCATCATTTTCTTTTGGGCTCGTCCTATAGGAATGTTTGTGGGGAATTTGGACTCCAGGAGTGAAATTGATTTCATGTTGAATGGTTCTAAGAGGCGGCAGACCAATTGGAAGGGTTTTGGGGAAAACTCTCACAAACTCATCAATTAAAGTTGTACCTCACTAGGAATTGGGTGGTTCGGTTTGGGCTCATCATCAATGTCAATGGGAATGTAACTAGGCAGCTCCTCCATGATGGAACTCTTTTCCTCATTGGAAAGCAACCCAATGGCTCCAACTTCTCTTCTCTTCCTTCTCTTTTCGGGCAACAAAGGTTTAAGCAAGATTTTTTTACCTCCATGGAACAATGTGTAAGTATTTGCTCTCCTTTGATGATGCACATCCTTGTCAAACAACCATGGCCTCCTAAGAAGTAAATGGCAAGCCGTCATAGGAATTACATGGCAATAAACTTCATCTTCATTTTGCCCAATTGCAAATGAAACAAGGCACTTCTTTGTCACTCTAATTTCATGTTTTTGCATCTAGCCAAGTCAGCTTGTATGGAGTGTCAAGTGGCTCGGTTTTCAGACCCAATTTTTCAACCATTTCACTAGCTACAACAATCTCACATGCTCCACTATCTATCACAACTTCACACAATTTATTTTTTGTCAAACACCTAGAATGAAACAGAGATTTTCTCCTCCAATCCTCCTCACTTTTCTCACAATTTAGAACTCTCAACAATACAAGCATTTCACCATGTAACACATTTGCATAACAAACAAGGGCATCTTCCTCATCACACAAATTAGGCCGTGCATCATCACTAACAAAATCAGCATGATACAACTCATTCTCAATTTCTTCAATCTCTTGAAAGGTCATAATTTTTCTAGTAGGACATTCAGTTTGAAAGTAGCCATAACCTTGACATTTGAAGCATTTGAGGTAGTTTTTGGACACGCTTTTGGTGGGTGGGGTAGATTGGACATTTCTTAGTGTAAAGGGTGTGTTTTACACATTCGAAGTGGATTTGGATGGTGGAGTGTAGGTTGGCTTAGCTGGGGCAGAATTGGACGCACTAGCTTGGTGGCTTGGTTTGGATGGTGGAGTGTAATTTGATGGGGCTAAAACATATTTGGGTATGGACTTGTTTTGACGGGTGTGTTTGAGGCTAGTTTCACTTCTCAAGGCTAATCTTTTCAATTCAAGAAAGGATTCATAAGTGTAGAAATTTACCATATCTTGAATGTCTTGTTTCAAGCCTTTGAAATATCTTCCCATGATCATCTCTTCGGTCTCCTCTACTTCACACTTCATCAAGAATTCTTCAAACTCCATGGTGTATTGCTCCATGGTTTTGGTATCTTGTTTAAGGCTCAACATTTGATCAATGAGTCTTTGCCTATAATGTGGAGGCAGAAACACAATATTCATCTCCTCCTTCATCTGGTGCCATTGATTGATTCTATGTCTCCCTTCTTTAACTCTTCTTTTTTGCAAATTCTCCCACCAAAGGGCAGCATACCCTTTCAATCTCATTGCAACCAATTTCATCTTCTTATCCTCGGTCACCTCCTTCAATTCAAAAGCTCTCTCAATGGCATTAACCCATTCAAGGTAAGCATCAACATCAATCTTACCATGGAATTCTAGCAATTCAACTTTGTAATTAAAGAACTCCTCTTGTCTCTCTTGTTGCCGAGGTGGCATTTGTGGGAGGTTCCTCACGGCTGTCCTTCCGATGCTATGGTATTGCCCTCTCCCTCTTCCTCTTGGTAGTTCTCCATGGGCTATAACAAAGGGCCTTTCGTCTTCTTCATCTTCAACATGTTCTTGTGGAGTCTCCATAGACCTAGAGACTAATGGAGAATTGTGAACAAGGACTTCTAAGGACTCATTTTTGGCTTTAAGGGCCTCCATCTCCAGCCTCATCCTATCAAACGCGACTGCCAAATCTTGATTGTCACCAGCGGACATGGTGTTTTTGTTTTTTGATGTTTTTGGATCGTTGGACATAAAAGGGGTGGGGAAAAGGTACAGGATGTTTACTTTTGTTCTCTGATACCAAATGATGGCGTGGTGGTTGCTATGGTGTTTAGGGGTGATGGTTGAAGTTTTGGGAAAATTGGAATTTCCCAAGTACAAACCAACAGGCAGATTGTAAGGTGAATTCCGGAGATATGGTTTGGAATTTGGAGGTGATTCTTGAAGAAACATTGTAGAATAGGATGTGGGCTACAACTTTGGTGAAGGAAGTTTGTTAATTGGATCACCGGGTGAAAAGTTATGAATTTTTAATTCGACTATGTTCTGGAAATCGTGGCTGCAGACTTGGACGACTTCAAAGTGAATTTCTGGGCAAACGGCTGAGTATTTTCGAGTGGTTCGTGAAGCTAAATTGAAGTTCAAGAAGTGAACTACAACATTGATGAAGGAATTTTGTCAAAATGATAAGTAGAAAAAAAGATATGATTTTTCTTGTTTTGGACGTTCTGGATTAAGAATCTGGGCAGATTTTCAAAAAAGGATGCAAAGGGGCTGATGTGAAGAATTTGACTGAAATGGAAGATTAGATGAATGAAAGGGAATGATCAGGTGAATAAGGAAAGATAATTGAGTGTTTTTGGACTATACACAAAACCCATTTGATAGTTTTTGGAAACTAACAAAACCCAAATAAAGATGATAACTTGCAAAAGCCAATCTCTCTCACAATTTGAAGTTGAAAATCTGACTACCATGAGAGTTTTCACAATGCAATATAAAAGGAAGTAAAAGCAAATGAAGGGTCATGAAGGAGAACCACATCTCGGTTTCTCTTTAGCCATTAAACAACAATAAAATGACATAATTAAGGAAACTAAGTAATTAAAATTGAGCTAGAACTTTAAGTCTCATAAAGGATAAATAAAACAAGATAAATGCATTTATCCACCAAATATCTTCAACTAAAATTGAGTCATACTTAAGCTGAGATCTTGGGCTTCAAATATCATCAAAGAGTGCAACATAAGTTGGATTTTTCTACTAAAATAACATCAGGAGAATGGACTTCAAAAATCATGCATTTTTAAGTCCCAAAGGGCTTGAGCAAAACCTGTAGCTTTAGGCTCAAATTTGGCTCTTCCTCAAGCTCCTCTTCTCCAACCGAATCACTATCATCACTATCATTTGAACTTGTTGGACCAAGACCCATGTTAGAAATGTCTTTCATGGTTGCATTTGATGGACCTCCATCAATATGCTTGTAAGTATGATTGTTCAATATTTTGGAAGGACAATAAAGATTTTAAAGACTGTCCTATTAATGGTAAATCAAGGTGGTGATTGGATGATGGGAGAGGGAAAAAGATACCGTATAAAATCTTAAGATACTTCCCTATTAAACCATGACTATAAAGGCTTTTTATGTCAAAAAAAGCCATTGATATGAGGTGACATAAAGAGGAACGCATTGATGACAACATTTTGTGTCATCCAATAGACTCAATGGCATGGAAAGACTTTGATGGAAAGATTCCATGGTTTGCACAGGATTGTCGTAATGTTTGACTTGGTTTAGCCTCAGATGGATTTAACCCTTTCGGTAACAAGGGTAATTCTTACAACATGTGGCCAATAATTCTAGTGATATACAATTTACCTTAATGGAAGTGTATAAAGGAGCCTTTTATGTTATTATCTTTACTTATTCCAAGACCTAATGCTCCTGTTAAGGATATCAATGTATACATGCCACCATTAATTGATGACTTAAACCATCTATGGGAGGTTGGATTAAAAACTTTTGATGTTGCTGAAGGTGAAACATTTATAATGCATGCAACTATTTTGTGGACTATAAATGATTTTCAAACTTATGGGAATTTTCCTGGATGGAGCACTAAAGGTTATATGGCCTATCCTAAGTGTAACCATTAAATTTATTCAATAAGGCTACGAAGTAAAATATGTTATATTGGACATCATCATTACTTAGAACATGGGCATAGATGGCAAAGAAGGAAATTGTTTAATGGAAAAGTAGAATTGGGTAAAGCTCCTTTACACTTGTATGGTGATGATGTGGATTACCAACTATCATATTTAAGTGACATTACACCTGACAAACACCTAAGTAATACAAAACGTATTGAAAGTAATTGCTATTGAGGCAAAATCTTTATCTGATGCATATTGAGAAAAATATTTGTGAGAATATTTTAGGAGCAGTGATGGGAATTGATGACAAATCAAAAGACATAATTAAGGATAGAGTAAACTTGGAAGACATGAATATAAGAAAATATTTGCATTTGAAAAGAAGAGACGATGGGTGATACATTATTCCACCTACTTGTTACAACATGTCAAAAAAAGGAGAAGCAAGCTTTTTGTCAATTTCGTAAATCAATCAAGTTTCCTAATAGGTATGCATCTAATATAACCGATTGTGTGGATGTTAAAGAGGGAAAAGCATCAGGGTTGAAAAGCTATCATGTACTTTTTTATCGATTACTTTATGTTGGAATACGTGGGTGTTTGTGGAAGGATTTGTCTGTAAATTTAGATCAATTGAGTGAGTTTTAAAGAAATTATATTGCAAGATAGTTCAAGTTAAAGAGCTTGAGAAAATGAAAAAAAAAACATAGTTTTGATTCAATATAAGCTTAAACTAGTATTCCACCCATCGTTTTTTAATATTATGGTGTATTTGGTAATTCACTTACCATATGAAGTAAAACTTTGTAGACCAATTCAATTTCAATGGATGTTCCCCATTGAAAGGTAATTTATATTAACTTCTACTTTTTTTAAAAGTTATTAGTTAGTAACACTTGTTAATGTTTTATATTTTGTTTAGGTTTTTATGCTCTCTTAAGCGTTATGTATGTAATAGAGCTTGACCTAAAGAGTCTATTGTAGAGGCTTATATAGCGAATGAATGCTTAACATTTTGTTCGATGTACTTAAATGATGTCAAGACAAGATTTAATAGACAAGAACATAAATTGATTTTGATCAAGAAGATGGCTTGCCAGTTCTCTCCTAAAAAGTTAGGCCACTTGGTTTCGAAAAATATATGGAGTTAACTAAAGATGAATTCAAAATACAAAATTGCCTATTAGTATATTTTGAACGATTGCGAGGAAGTCAATATGTATATGGAGTATGTAAATTACTTTTCATTCAAAATTTCATATTTAAATTTTGTGATTTAATCTATATTTCCTAATCTCTATTTACTTTTTCAAATAGAAAGCACAAAGAATCGACTCGAAGCAAAGGGATTGTTAATGTTGAAGAAAGACATAAGATTAAGTTCCCATCATAGTTTAGGACTCGAGTAAGTTATATACTACTGGAATATTATGAACTTATGACAATTTGTTTCTCAGATTAACTTCTAATTATATTTCGTCCTACATATTATACGGTTACATAATCGTAACTAGTAAGAGACGACAACAACATTATATTCTTTGACATGTGGGCCTTATATGTGTGGGGAAAATATACAGGTTGCATTATTAATGGAGTTAGATTTCATATACAAGATGGAGACAGTCGACTTCGAAGCCGAGATTGTGGGGTTGTTGTTGAGGGATGTCATGACGACAATTTTATTAACTTCTATAGTCTCATTTCTGATATAATAAATTTGCATTAAATTAAGGATAAAAAGATTGTTATATTTAAGTGCAAATGGTTTAATCTTGGTGACATAAAAGTTAATCGCAACATTAATAGCATCAATGTTAGTGAGACATGGTATAATAATGACCCTTTTATCCTTGCAAATTAAGTGAAGCAAGTATTCTACCTCAATAATACTGTATTGGGCAACAATTGGAAGGTCGTTCAAAAGTTCCAACATCGAAATCTATTTGATTTTTGTGAAAGGGATAATAATCTAATGGGTGAGGATGGTAAGGAAGTATATCAAAAGATTGAATTGGAGTTGAATAATGAAGCCTTTCAAATAGAATATGCAAATATATCATCATTCCATAAGAGGGATGTTGATCCCAATATAGTACAATTGGATGAAATACAAGCCAATCTTATTGTAGAAAGAGATGAAGACTATATTAAGGATGAATTATATGACAATGATGATACTTTGGCAGAATCTAATAGTGATGAAGAGTTGAATCATGATTTAACTATTGATGATGATTTTTAAGAATTTGATCATGATGATTGAAGGTAATAAAAGTGTTGCTTGTATTGTTTGAAATGTATTGTTGATGGTTGAGTTATGTTAATGTGTATTATTGATATTTCACTTATGTTAATACATATTGATGATGTTTCACTTATGTTAATGAATATTGTTGATGTTTTCTTGATATCTACACATAATAATAATGCTGAAGCCAGTCAGCAACAACCTTTATGTATCTTAACTAATGCTGAGGGATCTTTAAGTCTATTAATCTTTACCACCTATAATTAGACTTAGGCTTAAATATATATTTACATGTTTAATCAGTTTTTTAATCCTTATTCTTTTGTTGTCAGGTTCCAATACTTGCATTAGAAAAAGAGGTAGAGGTATCACTAAAGGTTCTAAGTTGCAATGCATGAATGTTGCAATGAATAGTAAGTTGTCAGTACATATTGACACCTCATAAGGTCGCCCTGTTGACAAGATCCAATCAGGAAAATTATCTAGTAAGTTAGGGGTCATTGTCAAGACTGAATTGCCTCGTCTTCAGCATGCCAAGCATTTGAAGGAAGACAACTTACTACAGAATCTTCTGGACAAAGTTTTTGTAATTTTTCAATTTATTTAATTGTATGCATTTTTTTTACTTGTTTTAACACTAATTTCTCTTTTACTTATTGTTCATAGATGAAGCTCAATATCATCTACATTGATAACCATAAAGTTTCAAGCTGTGCAACTTCACTGTTGAAACAAAGGGCTAAGGATCATCGTTACCAACTACATAAATACTACAAATCTTTTCCTTTTGATGAGGAGGCAAGAAGACATGTTCCTGAAAATTGAAGCCAAATGTGTAATTATTGAGCCTCTTCCAACAGTAAGGTTTGACTTCTTTCTCTTTACATTTGCTTTCATTAACCTTGTTACACAATTTAATGACTATTTCTTTTCTATATTTAGGAAAAGTGTGAGAAAGCCGAGGTTAATAGAGGAAAAATGAAAACCCCTCACAACCCAGGCTCCAAATCATTTGTTGTTGTACGAAAAGAATATGTAAGTTCTTCATTTGAAATTATAATTATATTAGTAAATACAATATTATTTATTGTCTTTTCAATTAATGTTTTCATAAAACAAAGTGAGAAAGAACTACACATAAACAAGAGTATGATAGGATCACATTATACAAACTCACTCACTATAACCAAGGTCAAGGGTGGGTGTTAGAAGAAGCTCAAAAATAACTATGTAAGTATAAAAATTTGTTTAAATTTTGAGTTTATTTATTTATGATGTACTAACTAACAATATTTGAATTCAATATTGATTTTGTTTTTTTAATTATAGAACAAGATGCAGGAGTTGTTGCAAAGATCATTGTCTAATGGAAATGAGCCCAATGTAGATGAGATTTGCAACAACATGCGTGGTACAAGATTCGACTACATCATAGGTCTTGGGCTTGGCCCTAAGCCAATTGCTTCATTCTCATTAAGACCAACATATATTGACCATCTTGAACAGGAGAATCAGTCCTTTAAGGCTAAATCAGAATGTAATGAACAAAAGTTAGAATGTAATGAATAAAAGTTGGCCAAGCTTGAAAAGGTGATCAAACAAATACTCAACCCGAATTATGTAAGTAATAGCGATGACGAAAACAATTCTTAGTTTGTACATAATTATTTTTGTTAACAATTGTATTTAAAATTTAATAATAATTTATTGTTTATATAAATGTTTCTAATTTCTAATTATTTTTAATTATATTTTGATATAATTAGGGACCACCGGGGGTCTAAAGGGCCTGTCCTACCATGCCCAGTTCGACCTCATATTTTTTTATAAAACATTAACAAAAAACGTCGTTTTGTGCCTTCCCTTCGGGCCACAGGTCAGGCCTAGCCAGGACACCCTCTGCTTGAGCGCTGCCCATGGTTAGGTCGGGCCAACATTTGCCACCCGTGGCCTGATCAACCCGGACCAAAATCAAGTAGGGTCATATTTGCCATCCCTACATATAATAAATTATAAAACAAAAAATTGAAATATTACATACAATAACATGGATTAAAAATGTCACCAATAATTATAATTAACATGATAAAATTTTTAGTAATAATGTTTATTAAAAATTAAAAAATAAAAACATAACTAAAAAGATTTGCTTACGTTTTTAAAAATATCGTCAAAACTTTTTAGCTACGTTTTTACCAATAACTTTTGGCTGCATTTCAGAAAATGTCGTTGCCAAAAAGTTTGGACGATAATTAAAAATTTGTCGCTAAATATTATTAACTATGTTAAAGGTAATGTAGTTAATAACATTTGGCCACGAAAACTAAGCGTACCAAAATATCATTGGCAATGATTTTTCATATCGTCGCGGCTCTCTTTTCGCTATGTCTATAGCTCATAACAAAAAATAATTAGCGATGATTTGTTAAAAATGTCTTCTATTGTATTTTGCTATCAAAATTTTGCAACGATTTAATATTGTCACTAAATATTATTAGCGTCGAATGAAGGACTTTTAGAGACAAAATTTTGTCCCTAAGTGCCCCCTCTAATGTAGTGAATCTAAATCCCTTATTTTGTAGTTTGCTTCATCGAACTTAATGAGCAAAGTCATTTTGCACTATTACATTCCTCATTTCTAGTTTCTATAAGGATTTGTTAACATAAGGTACCGAACAAATAAAGAAACAAACAAGAAGGTGGTGAGTTGGAACTACATTCTAACTAACTATAAAAATGTACAAGTACAATTGATGCATACATCTAAAGCACTGCATTTATGAAAACCAAGCCCTTTTCGTATTTATCCTGCTGCCAGTGCTGTGAACCATTATTGGTTAGGATTGGTTGTACAAGTCAATTCGATACAGTCCAAAGAAATGGGAACCTCAAATAATCAAGATTTCACCTTTATCAAAGCTATGTCTCAATTCCATTTTCCAGTCTACAATATCTTCTAACCAACGATTGTTGAATTAATTACGTCCAACAAAACATCTGTCTATCAATAACTTGGAAAAACTCGCAGGCAAGACTTCAATTCTATCTTTTGCGTTAGTGGATGATGATCTCATTGAAAACAAGAAAATATGTAAAAGACTCATTTGCATTTAAGTTATCTTCACTCTAGTAATGGGCGATATTGCAGATCATGAGTCAAGTGGGTGATTTGCAGTTTGCATGAAAGAAACTGATCAAGGTGATTGAGCTATAACACTTGTCTTTAGTGAATAAAAAGGAGTGACGTACAGAATTGGCATGCACCTAAGGCGTCATCACTGAACTCAGAGATGGAAAAGTCGACGAAGAAAGAATCAAAAGGAAGCTGTACCGATCTGCAGGTATCTTCACCCAGGCACGAATAATCGTTACGAGTGGAGGAAATTGTCTGTGCCAGTGGTCCTCTACATATCTCTCTTGGTACCGTTGGCTTTCAACATTTGAATTAATGAACAAGGTTCGAAGCTTAGCGAGGAATGTTGTTATTAACCTAAACTTTTCTTTCCTTGGAGAAAAAGATGTCGTCATTTTGTGTTCATTGGTTTCCTAGCTTGTTTTCCAAAGTTTTGATATTTCATAATCCATAGCGATACAAGTTATATCCTTGAATATGACTTGTGTGAAATG
>JAOTAX010000001.1:6517152-6527912 GCA_025629825.1 Erythroxylum guanchezii
TTCAAATCTTTTTCTGAATTTTTCTTTCAAAAGTAACATACAAAGGATTAATTTGGCAAAAAAAGGATTAAAATAGCTTGCAATGCCATAACCTAACCTTAATCTCAAAAACAACGATCTCAACGACAAAAAGAGTCAAAGAAGAGCAAACAAAGAAAATTGAAGGTGAGAAGAGAGTTAAGCGTTCTTGACTAGGTTGACCTTTCTCATAAACAATTAAGCATGTCTTTGAAGCCCTAACGCACCAATCCTAATATCTTCGATTCTAAAATCAATACATAAAATTAAACTGAAAAAAGATATCATGAGAGTAAGAAGGTTGAGGACGAGCATAATAGGGTTACTTGTTTGGATTAAAGGTTAAGTGATTGGCTGATTCGAACACGTTTGGAAGTTGGCGTAGGTGATGATGAGAGAGTACTATAGAAATATGCAAAGCATAAGGCTATGTGGCAAAGAGGTTTTTAATTGTCTCATTTTTTTTCTTATACTTTCAAGCTTTATTGTTTTCTCAAAATGTCTGTTTAGTTTGAGATGAGACTTAGAAATATCATTGCGTGTAATCTTATCAAAGGAACAACCTCCATAACCATGCTTACCTCTTGTGCCCTGGAAATGATCCACATTATATCACTTAGTCATAATGACCTTCCTTGTATAGATAACAACACTCTCCAACAAGAGACAACAAAATTGCAATGAACTCAACAATCAAAATGAGAATTTGATAGTAAGTGAGGTTTCTTAGTTAAAATTAGGATAATTAGAGCTGTGTTGTAATTCTTCTATTAATATTCTTTTTTACCTATGATTTCGTGATTTTTCCCTTCATATTGAATGATTTTTCATGTAAAAATTTAGCCTAATTTTCATATTTTATTTTACTTATTTTAAAACACACAAAGACAACAAAATTCCACACCATCAGCACATCTTTTCCGAACATTATTCAAAATTTTATGAGTTAACAAAGATTCAGCAGCAAAAAGAAACATCTTCGCTCTTTCCTATATCAAAAGATGAATTCAGTAACCATTGATGCAGTTGTTTCATACTCCTTTTGCGGATCCGTCAAATCTCAACCAGCAAAGTGAGGTCTTTACTTTTTCCGTTATAAGAGAAATACACTCAAAGAATACAATTGTTTCATGCTCCTCGGAGAA
This sequence comes from Erythroxylum guanchezii, assembly GCA_025629825.1. NCBI lineage: Eukaryota > Viridiplantae > Streptophyta > Magnoliopsida > Malpighiales > Erythroxylaceae > Erythroxylum > Erythroxylum guanchezii. The sequence continues at coordinate 6,518,316 of JAOTAX010000001.1, forward strand.
AATAATGTAATGGTTATATAGTTCCGACTCCAATAATCGGAAAGCTAAATTCAGATTTGGGACCAAAGATCTAGCTTAGCTACTCCACGCTTGGAAGATCGGGATTGGAGAAGAACCTGTTGACTGATGGCATGATCTGAGAAGGTCGTCCCCGGACGTACTTCCTGAGGCCATGTTCAGCATATTTCTCACCCTCTTCAAAGTTTTCAAGCACTCCCGCAGCTCTCCTATCTTTAGAAACCCTGCATAGCCCGATTGGAATAAACTATGAATGATACAAACTGTTCCTGATACCACTGGAGGACATGTGTACCTACCTAACTTCAGGATTGATGCAGATGTTCCTCACAAGTTGCATCCCGCAAATGCCAACGGCTACACTAACAGCTGCAAATAGTGGGAACACCTATATCCAACAGAAAAATTGAAAGATAATCCATCAATTAGTGAACAAAGATTCATCAAGTTTAGATCTTTTAACAACAATCCATTATTCTCTAACTCCAAAATCTGCCAGACGTCTATTCGAGATCTGATTTCCTAGACTCTGAGCTGGAAACTAGCTCCTCCAAAACAAAAGCAAAACGGTGAAAATTAACAAGAAACAGTCATACGCCGTTTTGGAAACTGACATGAAACGCCACTGCTAATTAACACTAAAAACATTAAAAACCACGGAGGAAAACTTCTTTCATAACATGTGACGGCTTCCTAAACAAGCAACCAGAATATAGGAATACAAAACCCAAAACAGAGAGCATGGCACCTCGGGTCTTATCCACCTTGAGCCACCCATGTTAGCAGGAGAGACAAGCAGACAAACGACCGGAACAGAAAATGAAAAACAGAAACCGAAGCTTTTATTCTCGAGAAAACGTAAGAAAATTGTAAGAGAGAAGCAGAAAAGTTGGATTTCGACTTAAATACGATTACAAATATACTCCCTAAAAAGGCAGGTTAGTGTGTACGCATTGCGCAGCCAAAAGCAGAAAAGTTAACAGGTCAATACATTTGTTGGAGTCAATATTTGCGGCTAAAATCCAATTAACGCGTCCAATTGTTCCAGAATGTTCAGCAAAAGCAAACGGCTGCTCAACAAGAGCATCCTATTACAATTTCAGAATTGGCCATCTCCTAGATCTAGGTCTATGACTTCCCATTATAAATACATTTCATTTGTTTAAATTAAGTAAAAATTTTAGAATCTAAAAGAAGATTTTAAACAGTGGTAAGAAATAAAATATGAGCGGAATATATTACAGTGTTGTTCGAACTATTAATTGATGACAGACAATGAAAAAATATATGAATTATAAAACATTACAGCATGATTTTCAATTTTTTATGGTAAATACTTATACTAAACGTAACATAATTGAACAGAACTCGAGTATGGCTCTGGTGTTGAATTTTCCTTTTGGTTGACTGAATTAGATCTGTATAGAAAATGAGAACATGAAAAGTTGGCACGAAAGATCCGTGAAACACGGAGGTAACCATGAATACAAATTTCCAACAAAAATTACTTGTCTTCCTCTCCAACCCACGTTCATTATTGTAATTCAGTCATCATGTTAAACTAGATTAACATGATGACAGATAATGTTTAATCTGAAAACATGTTATAGTCTGAAAACATCTAGCTTAACGAACTATGTAGTCTTTCAGTAAATACACATGAATAATCTGGCGACAGAGACTCGATTCCCACGGAAGCGTGACAGCATTGGAGAAGTGATTGCAAGCCTCACGGTTAACAACTTGGGTCAACGCGGCGACTAGCATGTACTTATTCATTATGCTGTTTGACCTATAGACCAGGGAGTACATGTGTTATCTTACTAATTAGGGGAGTTTAACCATTTCCCAGGTAATGATAACGAGAGCATAAACTTTTTATAATAATATTCGTAATGATGTGACATTAATCTTCTAACTTATTATATTAGATTTGAATCGAAAAACTACAATCTTTAAAATGGAAATAATGTGTTGAAGGTACTATCCAAGTGGAAACGAAATAGTACCTTAGTTACGTATTTGGATCGAATGTAAAAGGAAAGAAATGAAGAAATATCGAAAATACCTATTTCAGTCTCCATAATTTCAAAATAGTTTTTTAAAACCGAAACGAGCGTGAATCTACCGCTGCCTTTACGAGAATTGCTCTCCTGAACGTAATCAACGTTTTTCTACAGTTTTTTCAAAACGTAAGCTCTCTTAATAAGTCAGAGAATCTTTATACTTATGATGGATATGAGCAACTGCAAGAGACCTTAACCTTTATATATAGCTTCTATATCGGGCTTTCCTATCATAGGCCCGATATAGGTTTAGTTCATACTGAGCGGGATTCATTTTCTAGAAGAACTTTAACCCATTGATTTAGATCATTTATTGGGTCACTTTATTATCTTTATTTGGATCAAATTACATAACTTAACCGATAAGTTATTAAAAACAAAAAAATACAATTAATAGTTGTTCAACTTTATGAGATAGGACAAAATTGTCCAACACCAAGATAATAGAGTGAACATTGGATAGTACGATTGTAGAATTAGACTGAATTGTATTATTTATTTTTATCATGAATTATATTGTTAAATTTAATTTGGTAAAATTATAAATATTTTGTAATACTTAAATTAACAACAAAATTGATGTTATTTGGTATGAATATGAATATTTTGTAATCCTTTATACTGAACTATTTTTAAATTAAAGTGGATTAAAATAATTGAATTTGATGTTTCTCAAATTTATTTTATATAATATAAAGAATATTATAAATTTTAAATCATTATTTTAAAATGTTTAAATTTTAATATTTACTTACTTGAATTAATGAGCTTAAATTTATAACATTTTGTTTATAGATTTTTTAGTTATTGAATTATCAACATTAACTTTCAAATTTAAGATTTGATTTAACTTTTATGTCAAGTTCCTTATTTGTTATTAAGTTTGTTTGATGAATTAAAAAAGTTACTTAACTTGAATAGTATTTGAGGAACCTGAAAATTTTGAGTTAAATACTATTTATTTTTAAAACATAAATAAAATTAACTCAAATATATTGCATCAAATTTATAATTTTTCAATAACATATTTTCAAACATTTTCTAAAATTTCAAGACTGTATTTGTTGAATTAAGGGATAGTCTAATGGATGTTTTGATGATAACAAATTATAAGTATTATTAATGAGTTTATTATTTTGATGAGAAGGAATATGATAACAAGATACAAACTCACGAAGATAGTTTATGAAGTTGATAAAAAGAAGTTAAAGTTTACAACCATTAAAATGAAGATCAAACTAAGAAAAAAAAAGGCCAAGGCTCATCAAGATTATTTTACATTTTGCATTATTAATTATAATATGACTCTATTAGTTTAATAATATCAAAGGTTCATCTATCTTTCAAAAAAAATACGTCAAGGCTTCGTTTTGCATAAACATGTTATGTCACTTCATGGCATAAATCTTTTCATTTATCAAAAAAAATCAAAGCTTTTGATTTTAATTAAAAAAACTCTTAATCTTTGAAATTTTGTTTAAAGAATATTTAGGAAGTGTTTAGATCATAATTGCATTAAAAATTTGAATTTGAGCATTTGAACAATAACAACAACACTCAGTATAAACTCACTAATATGCGGAGTTTGTGGGGGGTCTAGTAGTATGTGACCTTATCTCTAATTAGTAGAGAGACTGTTTTCAAATGACCCACATAAAAAGAGAGAAAGTTAGAGAGAGAGAGAGAGAGAGAGAGAGTGAATTTTTTGTAATGTTGGTGGATGTATTGGTCGTCCAGTGTCTCAACAACTAGTAAATCTATATACTTTTGCATGCACATTCATTGACCAATATGATATACCAGTACAACTAATCATTGTATCGATTAGTTTTTGGCTCCAATAGTTAATAAGGGTCTGGAAACCCTATAAATACATATTTTCTCATTGATTTTAGCATCAAGAAGTGTTTTAGTATATTTTATACATATTTCTAAATATTTTTCATCATTTAAGCATCATTATTTCATATTATTTGAGTGAGTGAGCCTTGTTGAAATTATCAATTGACAAAGCGAGGTACTTTAAGTTATAAGATTTAGTTGGGGTATTATATTATTGTACTCAAGGGTGATCTAAGTGAAATTAATGTTCCTCATCATCTTGGAAGAAGATTGTAAAAAGGTTCCTCTTTTTAAAAAAAAAGATTTTACAAAAGTTATTTTCCGTTTTGAAAGAACAATTATAATAAAATTCGAAAAATAATCTTAAGAGTGAACATAGGTAAAAAATTTTTACTAAATCACTACAAATTAGTTTGTATTCTCTCTTCCTTAACCTCTTGAAATTACTATTCAATTGTTTGATTGGTATATATTAAGCAATTTCTTCATCCTTATTTATATGGATTTGTTAGTTGAGTGCATTAGTTGGCAAAATTGTTAAATTTTAGAAATACCAAATTCACCCTCCTTTTAGGTATCATTAGAGACTAACAACATCTTTAAATGAATAATATTATAATACTAATAAAATTGTGTTATAAATTTCTATATAAACCAAAGGTTGTTTTTTTTTGTCTTAATTTAACTAGTTATTGAACGTTTGAAGACATATGTTTTATTTTTATTTTTATTTTTGTAGTAATGTACATGTGATATCATCTGTAAATTTATCTTTAGTATATAAAAACCTTATACTAAATGTTATCTTAAGTTTGGGTGGTAAATAATTGAATTTAATTCTATCATTGCTTATCTTATTACTTTTTGCATGTTTCATTATGTGTGTGTGAGAGAGAGAGTTAAATACTATTTGATTATTTCATAAGGGCATTTGAGTATATCATATGATCCAAATCATATTGTACCAAATTCTCAATGCAACGTGAAAACAAAAAAAAACTATTTTAAATATTGTTTTAGAGATTTGATTTTTTGAATCTACGACGTTTGCAATGGTTTTAAAAATTTTCAAATTCTCGAGTTGGAATGAAACCTATACAATCCTACTTAATGGTAACTTAAGATCTATAATTATATCACAATTCTCTACCATTAATGTAAGAAACAAATATAATATAAGATTTAAAACTTACTTTAACTAAATACATTTTATTTATTTTGGTTAACTATCAGATAAATTGCATTGCAATAAATGAAGGTTAAATTCATGTTGATTCCATAAAATTGTATCTTTTGGAAAATATATGCTTGATAATATAATTAGATGAAATCAAAGAAGATAAAACAATGTTTCTTTTGATATTATAAACTATAGTATGAAAAGAAACTAACATTTTAATCACAACCTAGATTCGTTGATAAAGCGTCGGAAGAAAAAGAAAGCAAACCTATATTTTATAATAGGTGGAGTGAAAAAAAAAAGTCATGTTCTCGCAAGCGCAAGTAGGGTTTAGCCCTGGTTCTGCTACTCTGTCGTTAGGGAAACGACAACGCCCACCGGACCCCCCGGACAGGGGAGTCATTCCGCCGCCGACTACAGGGACCCATATGGTTGATTCTTCGAACAAAATCTAGGGAAGAGATAAGTCGACCCCAATAGTGGAAGACATGGACATCGAGCAACTTCCGGATCTCTGCAACGAACAGACAATGAGTCTCCAGTACCGAGATCAAAACACGCAGTTGCCCTGTTTCTCCTTTGCACTAGGTTTTCGAGAGGAATTGGAAAAACCATTGAAGGATTCATTAATCGTTAAGGTTCTGGCAAAAACTGTCGGGTACTATTTTTTAGTATCGAAAATCAATCAGTTACGGAAGCCTACCGGAAAGATTGAGATTGCTGACCTCCAGAATGATTTCTTTCTGATAAAATTTTCTAATGCGGATGACAGACGGGTTGCCCTTACTAAAGGTCCCTGGGTCATCCAAGATCATTACTTAATAGTGAGGGAATGGTCGTCGGGATTTCACCCTACTACGGCTGGCATGGACAAGACCCTCGTATGGATTCGGATACCTGAATTGCCAATGGAATTTTATGATGCCAATGTTCTTGCAACTCTTGCTCGGTCTATCGGTAAACCTATGAAACTTGATGGTAATACTTTCCATGCTAATAGGGGAAAGTTTGCCCAGATTTGTGTGGAAATTGATTTAACTAAACCTCTTGTGCCTGTGATTGAAGTGGAGGGGGTGAGATATAATGTGGTCTACGAGGCTCTGCATACGATTTTTTCCCAGTGTGGCGTATATAGACATACCAGTGTTTCTTGTGAGGTATCGAAAAAGGGGATTTCGGAGAGTGCTGGAGCTTCTAAGGAAAATTCTACATCGGATGTTGTTGATGTTCCACGACAGGAAGTGAGCTAGATTCATGGCGAGTGGATGGTTGTCGCCAGGAAGAGAAACCCTAAAGCTGTGAACCGTCAACCAAGTACTGGTTTCAGAAGCAATAGATTTCATAGTCTTCCAACAGAAGACGCAGATACCTCCCTTGATGGTATCAGTGATTCAGCTCCGGAGAAAAATTCAGGGAGGGATTATATGTTAGAAAAGCGTACAAGTAATGGAGACCGACTTCATCGTGCTTCAAGGAACTTGAAAATAAAATCGACCCAGGGCCATGACAGAGCTGCTCCTTTGGGGTCATCCTTTCCTTTGAGATTTCGGGCCTCAACATCGACGGTTCATCCCCCGACTGTTGAGGTCCCTCCCTCCCAGACGACTCAGCTTTCCTCAGGACAAAACTTCAGTGGATCTCAATTTGTCTTCCATGCCAACCGACCTCCTAATTTAAAGCAGGGAGAGCATGACACGGACGACCGTGGGATTGGCGTTAAAGGTGTCTCTCTAATGGTCCTACATAGTGACTTGGTGGAGGAAGAAATTCTAATGGAAGTTAATGTGAGGGGCCAGTCCTATATGGATTTGACAACATGATGTTCTTGTTTTATCTATTACGTTAATGATGAATTTAAATATTTTAATGTGGAACATTAGAGGCGCAGGAAATAGAGTGGCCCGGCGTCATCTTAGGGAATTTGCCCAGTCTAATAACGTTGATGTTGTGGTGTTGGTTGACACTAAAGTAACCTTTGAACAACATAAGTTCCGTTGGCAACGTATGGGATTTGATGGCTTTTCAGTTCGAGACCCGATTGGTCGTGCAGGAGGCATCTAGATTTTTTGGAAAACGAGTGCATGTGCATTCTCTGAACTGTGTTCCACTTCTCAGATGATTACGGGATCGGTTGTTATGGTTAGTGGCCAGTCCTGGACTCTTACAACTGTATATGCTAGCACCAATGCAAGTCTCCGAGAGCAATTATGGAATGACCTTCATGATGCTTTTGCAAACCGGTGCCAACCATGGCTTGTCATTGGAGATATGAATGATATACTATCCCGTGCAGAAAAACAAGGAGATCATTTTTCTCAAAGTAGAGCGGATAAATTTAATAATCATCTCCAACGGTTTAATCTTATCGATTTGGGATACATTGGCCAAAAATACACTTGGGTTCGCAATTCTTTCCCGAGAATTGCAGAACGTCTTGATCGCGCCATTGCTTTTGTGGAGTGGAGGGTATTGTTTCCCGAAGAGGTAGTTTGGCATCTCCCCCGAGTGTATTCTGATCATTCTCCTCTGCTGGTCAACTTGGGTGGTGTGTCGAGTTACGGGGGTGCTCGACCTTTCAGGTTTGAGGCTGCGTGGATTACAGATTATAGGTTCTCTGACGTGGTCAAAAATAATTGGGATATTGTGAAACATCCTTCTGAATCTTTACGGCTAATGGAGGAGGCATGTAGGGCATTCAATCGTTATGTATTTGGGAATATTTTTCGTCGAAAGAGAAGGCTTAAAGGTCGGATTAATGGGATTCAACGCAGTTTGCAGCGTTATGACTCGCACGATCTTAGAGTTTTGGAAAAGGAGCTCATTTCAGAATATAATCATACTCTTGCTCGGGAGGAAATCCTTTGGTTTAAAAAAAGTAGGGAACAAAAACTGATTTTTGGAGACCGTAATACCAAATTTTTTCATGCCTCCACGGTGGTGCGTCGAAAGCAGAATAAAATTGAGAGATTAAAATTACGTGCAACTGAGGAGTGGTGTGACGACCCTGTTCAGGTTAAACACGAGGTCTTGACTTATTTTCAAGACTTGTTTGCGATTTCTGCAAGTAGTGGGGACAGTGGTGTTAGCCAGAATCATTCGAAACTCCAACAGGCTTCTGTTGATATCTTAAGTGGGCCGGTAACTAGCGATGAAGTTTGGCGTGCTCTGGCTTCTATGGGTAATCATAAAGCTCCAGGACCTGATGGTTTTCAGCCAATTTTCTTCAAATCATTTTGGAATGTGGTAGGTGGTTCGATGACTAATATGGTCCGAAAAGCTTTCGAGACTGGCAACATTGATGATCGGCTAGCGGAGACATTAATTGCTTTAATTTCGAAGGAACCTTCTCTTGTTTCTATTACACAATTCCGGCCAATCAGCCTATGCAATGTTAGTTATAAACTGATTACGAAAATCATTGTGAATAGATTGCGTCCTTTTCTTCAGGATATTGTGCATCAGAGCAGCTTCATCCCGGGTCGAAGTACAGTTGATAATATTATGATGGCCAGGGAATTGATTTATACGATGAAGCGGTCGAAGAGCCGAAAGGGTGTAATGTTGGTCAAGATAGATCTTGAAAAAGCGTATGACCGCATTAACTGGGATTTCCTTGAAGGTGTGCTATCTGATTTCGGTTTCCCAACGGTTATTATCTCTCTTATCATGAATTGTGTTCGGAAATCTTCTCTTGTTGTTTTATGGAATAGTGAACGTCTTCCTTCTTTTCGCCCACAAAGAGGTATCCGTCAAGGTGATCCTCTTTCGCCTTATCTGTTTGTTTTGTGTATGGAGAAACTTGGTGCTATGATTAATTCTTCGGTGGAAAGGCGGGAATGGGCCCCTGTATCTTGCTCTCGTAGGGGTCCACATCTATCTCATTTGTTCTTTGCGGATTACGTCATTTTGTGTGCTCAAGCTACCATTAATCAAGCTCAGGTTATAAACTCGATCCTTGAGAAATTCAGTACGACCTTGGGTCTGAAAGTTAATGTGAATAAGTCAAAGTTTACTGTTTCGAGTGGGGTTTCCAGCTCTCAACGTGAAGCACTTGGGGGGATTCTTAGAATTAAGTCGACTGATAACATTGGTAGATATCTGGGTTTTGACTTGGGGGAAGGCAGGAGCTTTGTTGACAATTTTAGTCAGTTGGTTAGTCGTATGAGTCAAAAGCTGTCCAGTTGGAAAGCGAGCCTTCTTAATTTGGCTAGGAGAGTTACTCTTGCTAAAGCCACGTTAAATGCAATGCCTAGTTATTTAATGCAAGTTACTTGGTTCCCTAACAGAGTGTGTAATGCCGTTGACCGAATTGTGCGAGATTTTATTTGGCGCTCCTCTGGTGATAAGAGAGGAGTGCATTTACTCTCTTGGGACAAAGTTACCAAGCCGAAGGCTGCTGGTGGCCTGGGAATTCGCAAATGTCGACCTATGAACATTGCTTTTCTGGGTAAGCTCGTGTGGAGTGCTCATGAAAACCAAAGGAAGCTATGG
>JAOTAX010000001.1:6536887-6549922 GCA_025629825.1 Erythroxylum guanchezii
TGTGGTTCGACCCTATTCACCACTTTACTTGTTTAAGTGTTCTAGAGTAGGAATTTATTTTTGCTGGTTTGACACGCCATCAGCCCACCTCAATTTTTTTTAATGAAGATTGTTAAGGCAATTGAAAGAGTTTTATATAATTGTTACGGATAGGAAACAAAATGAACTCTAATAAAGCCAAAGTTAATTGTAAATAATTGTGTGTGTATATCGAAAATTAATGAGAGGTTGGGATTTCATTCCATTCGAAAAATTAAAATGCTGCTCTTGTTAAAAAAAACCTAGAAATTATTCATTGACTGTGAACCAGTCTAGATTTTAGTAGATTCCCACTCATCAACGCTCAAACTTTACCTTTAAGCAAATTTAAACTAAGTGAAGAGGTAAAGGATGGTTATCATTAGTATATAATTTTGGTTCAATAATTAATACCCATTAGGTCCCTCTCCATTGGTTCCTAAATCTCACTTCAAATTTCAATCCATCATCTACAATAATTCTTAGAAGAGGCCTTATGGTTAATTAAGAAGGCATTACCCAATTAGATGAAATCTTTGTGCCTATGCCCTTGATACCTTTAAAGAGGACATAACTCTCTTAACTTCACAAACTACTCTTATTTACGACAACTTATTGACTACTTTCACCTCTTATTTTGTCTGGAAAAATTATAGTTTAATTTTCTACTTTAATTAGCTGTTAAGCAAAAACTTCTCTAACTGATAACCTTTGCGCTCTTTGTAATGTGAAAGATAAAACCCATGATCACCTCTTTTTTGATTGTTATTAGTTAATGGTTAGGAATTTCAATGTGCATTGGAATGATATGAAAATTTTCTTTTTGTTATTCGCAAGCTATAAGAAGTCTCGTTTTGAAAATTATTTTCTTGACCCAAAGAACTTTCTTTTTTTGAAAATATAAATACATTGAGCGAAGGAACTTGATAGTATACAAAATGAATGGAAGAGCAGAGATGCAGTCAGCGATGACATATCAGTTAAAGTGTAGGCAATTTTCTAGAAAGAAACACATGACTTATCAAATTTTATTTCCACTTCCGGTCCGGGAATCAAATTGAATATTCCATGCCCAAAGAAAATTCCCAATCCTAAATTGCATTGCACCACACGTCTAACCTTCAAACTCCAGGAAATCCCGTTGGCGGACCAAGGGTGAAAAACAAACGGCAAATACAAAGTCCGTCTACTGTCTCCCCAAGAAACAGACTGGTCACGTGATGACTCCACCTACTCGCGTGCGTTTCCACTCCGCGCTATTAATATTAAAACCCCTCGTTTTGTAATTCTCACTCATCACTAAAACCTCTCATTTCTACCTTACCTGCACTGTTCAAAGTTCACAAAATCTTCAATTAATGGGTAAATATGATTTAAATTTATGCTTGTTTCAGTTTTCTTTTTAGCTTTTTGATTTTCTCTTCGGATCTTGATCTGATATTTCTCCTGATTGCAGCACCAAAGGTCAAGATCGGTATCAATGGTGAGTGCCTAGCTCTTTCGTGGAACTAAGTAACTGAAGTAAGTATGCATTTTTCTGGTATGAGATTGATGAAGCTGTGGATGAAATGAATTAGGGTTTGGAAGGATCGGCCGTTTGGTGGCTAGAGTGGCTCTTCAGAGAGATGATGTGGAGCTCGTCGCTGTCAACGACCCTTTTATTAACATAGAATACATGGTGAGTGTTCGGATCTGGGTTTTGTATCTAGACATAGACAAGAGAGATAGCTAACTTTGAGTTGTTATCAGACCTACATGTTCAAGTACGACACTGTGCATGGGCAATGGAGGCACCACGAGTTGAAGGTCAAAGACGAGAAGACTCTTCTCTTCGGCGAGAAACCAGTTAGAGTCTTCGGGATCAGGTAGAAGATTGGGTGTATGTGTGTTTTCTTCTTTTTTTTTTCGCCTGTGTGGATTCGTTTGGAGATGGGTATCGTGTTTCAACTTAACTTTTTTGGGTTTGTTTTGGGTTTCCAGAAACCCAGAGGAGATTCCATGGGGTGAGGCTGGTGCCGACATCGTTGTTGAGTCCACCGGTGTCTTCACAGACAAGGACAAGGCTGCTGCTCACTTGAAGGTTTGCTCCGGATTCCGACATTTTTACGTTTAGACTTCTGAGATTTATTCTTGTAATGATGTGATGTCACTGTTCTTATATTTTTTATTCATCTTAATAACATCAAGACTACTGGCATATTTGTTTGATGATAGGTGGAAATATGATGATTACTAAATTACTTAGCTCAGACACTTCTATTGTTAGATTTAAATTGCATCACTTCCATACGATATTGGTAAATTAACGGATCGTTGCACTTGACAAAGGGGTTTGGTAATAATATAGGTTTTATGTGCAGGGTGGTGCTAAGAAGGTTGTGATTTCCGCACCAAGCAAAGATGCACCCATGTTTGTTGTGGGTGTGAACGAGAAGCAGTACAAGCCAGAACTTGACATTGTTTCTAATGCTAGTTGCACTACTAACTGCCTTGCCCCCTTGGCCAAGGTAGATACTGAATCCATGGCTCTTGAATTGTGTTAAGATTATCTTTTGGAGTTCAAATGTGGTGATGATTGTATCCCTTCATCGCTGTTTTACAGGTTATCAATGACAGATTTGGAATTGTTGAGGGTCTTATGACAACTGTTCATTCCATTACTGGTATTTTTCCGAGTAGTGTTGCTTTGCTCCTGTTTGCTCTGTTGAGGTATTAATTTGACTGCTGAATTTCCTTCTAATTGTGATTTTAGCTACCCAAAAGACTGTTGATGGACCATCAATGAAGGACTGGAGAGGTGGACGAGCTGCTTCCTTTAACATCATTCCAAGCAGCACTGGAGCTGCCAAGGTATTATTCTTGTTGGCTTTTTGGTTTTTCATTATAGTTTTATGCATGTGTGGTACTTGTCGAAGCTCCGATTCTATTGGACTCTGCTTCACTAATTACTTATGTGGTTTCTGCTTTTGTGATGAATTAGGCTGTTGGAAAGGTTTTGCCAGAACTCAATGGTAAATTGACTGGTATGTCCATCCGTGTTCCTACCATAGATGTTTCTGTTGTTGACCTTACTGTAAGGCTTGAGAAGAAGGCAACGTACGAGGATATCAAAATTGCCATCAAGTGAGTGTTTGATCATTCTCTTTGTTGCAGTCTTTTGATTTTCCATGTTTTTAGCTGCTACTCAATCTTTACCACTCTTCTTGTGCTCGGCTTCTACTATTTGAAGGTTGGTTTTGATCTTATTATGCAGGGAGGAGTCCCAGGGCAAGCTCAAGGGCATTTTGGGTTACACTGAAGATGATGTTGTGTCCACAGACTTCATCGGTGATTGCAGGTAAAGGAAGAAATTTCCAAATGTCCATAGATAATGTGATTTATAAGAAATGGTAATTGTTTTTTCAAGCTTGTTAATAAGGTTTTCTATTGATTTCCAGGTCAAGCATTTTTGATGCCAAGGCAGGAATTGCCTTGAACGATAACTTTATGAAATTTGTTGCCTGGTACGACAATGAATGGGGCTACAGGTACACTCATTTCTCTTCTTTCAAGTGATTACTTTTTCTTGCTTTAAGCTATACGCTGACGCTGCTCCTGGGGTTTTCCCACAGTTGCCGTGTTATTGACTTGATCGTCCACATTGCCTCCACTCTTGCTTGAAGTTCTGTTGATGTGCTTTGAGGCTCTTTTGGTGTGAACTGTTCAACTGAATCACGGAGGTTTCTTCTGATTCTAGGTTGGGAAACTGAAGTTTGAAATAAATATACCCAGTTTGGGTTTTAGGTTGGGGAACTGAAGTTTGAAATAAATAATACCTAGTTTGGGTTTTGGGTTTTGGATGTTATACAGCCGCAAAATTTTCTGTTTCAATATTGTTGTGTTTTTCGTTTTTCTCCCTCCTCCACTACATATTACTGTACTGGCGCTTTTCATAAAGACATGAAAAGGAAACACATACTACACTTACTACTTAAAAAGTGTCCCGAAGAGTACTAACTTTCTAAAGTTCAAAAATGATATGATATGAACACTTCCATGTTTGGGTTGGGTTGGACTTGTCAAGATTAATATGGACATTTCAAATCTTTTTGTAAATATTTACGACGCCTCCTTAATATGCTCATTGTAATAAAAACCCAACTGATACATAATTGCCTACATTATCTGTAATGAAAAAAATAACATTTTTTGTCTAACCCATTTGATAATTTTAGAAAATAATTTTAAATAAAGTATGATCACTTTTTATCATACATTAACATACTTAATAAAAGTTGTTTCAATATTACAATAAACCCAAAAATTAAATAAGGTTCTTTTTCTTTGATTAGTCTACCATATGCTATAATAGTGCATCTTATTGTTTCCGAACTACACTGATATGTATCTATAATAAATTGTCATTCCTTGTTAAAATCTTGAAGCAAAGGCATATGAATTTCATAATAAGAAGATGCATTAAATCATGGTCCTATCATTGTTTTAGCATTTATTGCTTCTTGAACATAAGGTGAATTTAAAGTATTTAAAGGAATAAATGAAAGATAGAATCATCTAGTCCATGCTCGTTTATATCACAAAATAACATCCTTAATAACTAAAATACTTTTTAAACTAGGTTGAGAACCGAGAGTAGTTCTTAAAAAAAAAAATCTATAGCTTTTTACTTTCCTTTATCCAATATATTTTATGCTTCATCATCTCCAAAAGATACATTATAAACCTCTTTATTTTTCTTTTTCCTTTTTGCTTGTTATTGCAAATAATTTTTAATCTACTCACGAACATAAATTAGTTTTTTTTTGCAAGAGGTATTATTACCCTTAATACCAATAAGATTTTCTTTTTTATTTTTATAAATTCCTCCTTTTTTAAACATTTAACCATAAAATATACAATTATATTGAATATTTCCATCATATATTTACGAAGAAGAAAAATAATTCTATGCTGGATTAGACTTACCATTAGTAGAGGATGTTAAGTTTATCAAATCTTTTTATGATGATTCCATATTTTCCACTATAATTTTAACCTAAAATTATGAAAAAATAATTTTATAAATTTTGTACACAACTATAACATCTTGACATTCCAAAAAGGGAACAAGTGTTTAAAATACTTGTACTACTAATATTAATTAGATAATATTGGATCATAAAAAAGGCTTGTACTGTAAGTTGTAAAAGGTAAGGTTTTAAGAGATATGTCAGAAAATATCAAACAATATGTTTTGGTTCACATGTTATCATCACTTTCTTGGGCCTTAATTGAAACATTTCTCTTAAGAGTAACCCAAGTAATAGGTAATGTATTTTAATAAAATTTTGAAATATATAATAATATTTAAATTATTAGATTAATAATAAGACAATTACAAAGAATGAAAATAAAACATAATTTTAGAGTGCCAGAACATAAATGCTATATTGTATATATAATTATAATTTCAATTTACAAACTGTATCTAAAAAACTAAAAATATAAAAAAGTTATAACTAATAAAATAATAATAAAATTTATTAGTTATAACTTTGAGAAAATAATAGTGAAGCCATTTTACCCAAAGTGACTCTTCAGGATTAATGCCTGATTTGTGATTTTGATTGGAGTTATATTTAAAGCTCCTTCATCTTTAGGGAAACAAATATTAGCCCACTTCACTTTAGCTAACCCTTTAGCACCATTTGGATAATTCCATAGAAAGTTTTTGAGGATTCTTTCTATGGTTTTGATGATAACTTGAGAAGGAAAAATGTGAGAACTCTAATAAATGTAGAGAATGTTTAACACCGATTTGATGAGTTACACCTTTCCCACATAGGACAGAGATTTGTTAACCCATGAACTAATCATTCTTTGTATTTTCTCTAGGAGTGGAATGCATTCCGCATAAGTAAGTCTTTTAGTAGGGACTGGTAGTCCAAGATACAACAGAAGAACATGTTTAAATTTCATTTCAATTGATTTAGAGATGAGAGGAGGTAACAACTTTTTTGGATAGGAGGAAATGACTCTTTGTTAGGTTAAAATGTAGTTCTGTGAAATTTTTGAATTTGCTAAAAGCTACTATATAACTTTGTATGGAGTCCATCGTAGCCCTATAAAGTAAAAGTAGATCATTTGTAAAACATAGGTTAGTCAAATCAATCTTCTTTCATTTAGCATGGTATATGAACTTTGAATTTTTAAGCACTTCATGCTTGATAAGAGAATTGAGATTCTCCATACAAAGAATGAAAAGGTAGGGGGACAAGGGGTCCCCTTGCCTAAGACCTCTTGCT
This sequence comes from Erythroxylum guanchezii, assembly GCA_025629825.1. Taxonomy (NCBI): domain Eukaryota; kingdom Viridiplantae; phylum Streptophyta; class Magnoliopsida; order Malpighiales; family Erythroxylaceae; genus Erythroxylum; species Erythroxylum guanchezii. The sequence continues at coordinate 6,543,190 of JAOTAX010000001.1, forward strand.
GCCTTGAAGGATGTGGTAGGAGTGTCATTGATCAAGATAGCCAAGGAAGAGGATGAAATGCACTCTTTGATCCACTTTATAAATATAGTTGGAAATTTGTAAGCCATCAGTAATCTCCATAGGAAATCCTATCTCAAACTATCATAAGCTTTTTGAAAACCAATTTTGATTGTGCAATTTAGAGAGTAATTTGACCTGGAGTAGCCTTTTAAGAGCTCTTGGACAATAAGAATATTATCTCCTATATGTCTACCTTACAGGAAGACACCTTGATTATCACTGATCAGTTGGGCTAGGGCTTTCTTTAGTCTTGTAGCAAGTATTTTGGAAATAACCTTACAGGGGAAGTTGGTACAGGCAGTAAGTCTGAAGTCCCTAAAATGTGTGGGGTTGGAGCATTTAGGAATCAAATAGACAAAGGTTTTGCTAATCTTTCTAAGAAGAATCCCCTCGGAGAAGAATTGCTTGACTGCTTGTATTACAAAGGGTCCTGTCTCACTCCAAGATTTTTGAAAGAAAAACTCATTAAGGTCATTAGGTCCGACAGCTTTGGATCCGTCCATGCCAAACACTGCAACTTCTATTTTTGTGCTTTCTACTGATTTTGTAAGAAGATCCAAATAAGTTGGTGTGATTTGTTTGAGGGATAGGGTTCTGAGATCTTCAATAGTAACATTAGAAGTGTTTGGAGTACCTAGAAGCTCTTTATAGTAAATTACTATCTCCTCTTGGATTTCTTGTTGTGTCTGAAGTATTGCACTATTGATGGAAGTTATAGAGTTGATTTCATTGCAATTTTTCCTTGCAAGAATGGATTTGAAAAATAATCTAGTATAGTTATCCCCTTCCTTCAACCAATGCACTCTAGCTCTTTATTGCAAAAGAGCGCTATAGATGTGTGTAGCCTTCAAGAATTGTGATAATATTAATTTTTCTTTTTCAAGTAGCACTGGATCTATAGGGTGAGCAGCAAGGCTAGCTTGGATAGCTTGAAGTTCAAGTCTGTAGGAGTTTAAGGTGGCAGTTGTGGGCCTTTGTATAGAAGTTAGGATCTTTAGTTCCTTTTTGACGACTTTCAACTTTTTAACACAACAAAATTGCTTGGTTTTGTGGCAATTATGTTATGCTCTTTTCATACATGCCTCATAGAATCTTGGGACATTCACTAGGAAATTATTGAATCGGAAAGGATAATGCTTGATAACTTTTTGGAATAAGTTGTCCACTACAAGGGGAGTATGATATAAGAAGAGATGTTCTTCAAAAGAAGTAAGGTTGTCGGGAAAGGTCTTGAGCCAAATGTCATTTACTAGGGCTCGGTCCAATTTTTTCTTAATGTGCCAAATTGATTTTTGTTTGTTGGACCAGGTGAAAGTATGTCCTACATACTTAAGATCAGTCACCCTCAGATCCTCTACCATATCTTTCATACCAACTGTATAATTCTTTAGATTGCAGTGTCCTTGTGCCTCTAAGGGGTATAATATGGAGTTAAAGTCTCCACATATGAGCCAAGTAGTGGATAAGATGTTATTGAATGATTTAAGGTTATTCCATAAATCTCTTCTCTAGAACCGAAAGTTGCTTGCGTAGATGAATGAAATATTAAATTGAATGTGCTCCTTCTTGAAAGATAAATCCTTATGCATAGCTTGTTCATTTGAGTCTAAGAGATCCACCTTGAGCTCATCCTCCCTATATTAAATAATAATTCTTCCAAAAGCATAATGTTGGTAGTTGGTAATCATGTTCCAGTGGGAACAAAAAATGTCCAATTTGGCTAGGTTTTCTAGTTTAACTTTGGTTTCTAGTAATCTGATGATGAGAGGTTTCTCTCGCAAGACAAAGTCCCTTAAAGTTGGCATTTTAATGGGACAATTTATTCCACGTACATTCCATGCAATAATGGACATGGTTAAAAGGTTTAGCTTGTGGAGCCTTTTCCTTTTCCCCTTTTGGATCTCCTTCTCTCCACTGTGTGGAATTCAGCATTTCCTACAGATTCTTTAGGTGCAATGTAAGCATTAAGAGTAGTCATGATATCTGATTGGATAGGATTAATGTGATTCACCATTGATTCTCCTTCAGCCTTATGCATAAGTCCTAAAGTGGTGGTTAGGTTGACATGGTCAACATTTGTATCTATTTGAGATATAAGTGTTGTATTTGGTGTTTGTGGTATTTCTTGCTCTATATTACATGTTATACTGTGCTCCTTTGTTTAACAATTTTGCACTAACTCATTGTTTTATCTCTCTGTATCATCAGTTGGTATAGAATCACCAGTTATTAGCATCATAGCAATATTGGATGTTAAGGGAAAGGGATTTTTCCAAGGATTCTAGAGGTGTAATTACTTTAGCTAACACTATAAGCTCTTGGTAGCTCCCTTTTTTGAAAATCTTGCCTGTAGCCTTCCAAATTTTGGTTGGATTTATGAAAGGTGGTTTCCAATGATAAGAAATTTTAATTGTGTCTTCCCATACTTTATCTTCGTCTCCTAATCTCATTATTGGAATTTCATCAGGGAGTTCTTTGGAAGTATCCACACTGATACAAATTCGAGCATATCCAACATGTTTCTTCTTTGCCATATGTTCATCCATGCACAATGCTCATCCGATGTAGCTGGTTGGTGCTCAAAGCCCTTGAGTTGTCCAATACTCAAGTGAGATGTTGTGAAAGTTAATCCAAAGCAGAATACGTTGGATTTTAATGGTTTGAAAGTTTAAGTGTAGCTACCAAGTTTGTAGGAACATAGGATGGCTACCAAAATGCTAGGGATCTTTCTCAATAATCTTCTAGATTTCTGAAGTGGAAGTAAAGGTAAAAAGGATCAAGATTTCTTTAGAAAGAAGAACATCTATCAAGCTTCTGGTCTTCCACAACTTGCTTGCCTATTAAGAGACTAAAGGAAATGGTGGTCTCTTACCAAAGAAAAAATCAACCATGGTTGATTCCCAAGCCCGAGCTCCCTCCTTCAAGACTCCAAGGTTGGGGTAAACAACCAGTCTACCATCCATGTCCTTCGGTGGTGAGTAGGACAAGGTCAATGGAGTTTCTTCCCCTACTACTTGCTGCCAAGATCTGGGAGGAGCATTCGATGGAGAAGATATTTCTGGGGTAATGGAAGAAGGTTTAAGGATGAAGGAGGCCAGAGGTGGAAATTTAGGTAGGGAAGGGACTACTATATTGGTCATTGTGAAAGTTGGATAATATGTTAGGAAAGGTTCAACTTTTGGATTTGGGTTGTCACAACTAAGAAAAGCTCAACAAGGAAAGTTTGTAGGGTAAAAGAGTGTAATAGTTGTGAAAAGTTAGTTATATCTTTGAGATATTTGGTGTCGGTTATTTGTCGGTGAAGAATTCTAGCAGGAGAATACCAAGTAGTATGCAGAACAAGATTGTGTAAGAATTGTGAAGGGTGCCAAGAATGTAGAGCTAAAGGCTATGGTAGTAGTGGTGTAGTGCGTTAAGGAAGGTAAAGATGTTCAAAGGAAGGGGGAAGGAGAAGGAGGTTTATATTAAGAATAATTTTTTTTACATATTATTGTTTTTAATTCACAATTTCCTAATTTTACATCTAATTTCTTTTTCTTAAAGATGCCATTTTATTTATCACATCACTAAATATTTTTATTACAATCCAACTAATTAAATGATGATCTATTAATAAGAAACATATCCTCAATTTTTATAATTATTCAATGAGAGGACATTGCCATTCTTAAATAAAGTTAATAATTATAAAATAATGATATTAAAATTTCAAACTCCTGAAAATAAAATGTTAGTGAAGAATTATTAATTAAATACAATAATTTAAATTTTAATTAAACTAAAAAATGGAATTAGGGCTTGGTTCAAGCTTGATCAGACTTTGGGGCACCCAAGCTTGATTAGAATTTGGCCACGGATTATTGCTTTGAAGTTTGATCAGGCTTAAGGTGTCTTGAAGCTTATGCTTGAGCCCTTACATAAAACTGTAGCTCCACTGCTTCAGCTCCTCTTGAAGGAATCAACTATAGATTTACTACTTCTTTTGCTGTTCCATATTGCCAAGATCCTTTTAAATCAAACCTTTCACGCTTAAGTGTTAACTAGATCTTTAGCTTGGGTTCATTGCCTAACTCCCTGAGGCTAAACACACAAGCTCTCATCTTTCAAAAACTAGTAAGTTTAAGCCTTTATATTCTCATCCTTCTCCAATAGAGGATGTTAAAAAGTACGTCTCTTCCTTATACAACATGTAGGGATAGGTGGTAGGAAACCCCTATTTCCAGAAGCTCTTTTACTTACCTTCTGATTCCTTTAATATAGTAGCTCCGCTATTCATGGTCTAAAAATTAGTGCCTAAAAGTGGTCCACTTCATTTATTGGATTCTTTGTTGACAACAGAATAGTAGTCCCTATAATGAATGTTTTGTTGTGCATAAACTGGAGAAACTATAGCCTAAATGAGGTCTTGATTAATGAGTAAAGCTTTTTCATCTTTAAGTTCTCTTTAGTAGCTAAATTTAAGAAAGTGTTGGAGCTTGGTCCTTAGAATATTAGTGACAAGACTCTCCTTTTACAAAAATAGAGAATAAGTATAGTATTGGAAGAATTAAGTTCTAATAGTATTTGAAGAGTCATATAAGTTATGTTTATATGACTATATATATATCACCTTCTTACTTCATATGAAATGGGATCAATCACTGCAAATTTGAAACTCTCTCTCTCTTCTTCTATAATAAACACTTAAAACTATACATGAATCATATTTCATATTTTTTCCACAAGTATCTTATACGATATTAAAAGAGCCTAGAGTAGAACAGTACTAAAATATTAATAAATTGAAGGCTTTTTCAGGGGTAACCAGGTTTTTAAAAATGTGAGTGAAGAATTAGAATTATGTTTTACTTTGGATGTAAAGTTATCATGTCTAATGCTGATTCCTTCCAAGTAATTTTATGCCATCTTTTTGTCTTTAGAGCTAATCATTTATGCTTGAACAGCTTATTGCTTCGGCCCTTTCAGTACAAGTGCAACTTGCTGTTTGAGACTTTGATCAGAAAGTTGCTAAAGTTTGCCAAGAGAGAAGCAACCCAATTCATTGTACTGGTACATTACTAAATTTTGTTGGGAATTCTTATTGTCCATTAAGTTGTAATTATCCTTCATACACAGTAGTTTTCATGGGAAAATCTCGACAAATTATTTTTATCATTTTCTGTTTCAGTTTTGTTTTTAATCTTCTTCAGTCGGCATACTATGTGGAATACATTGGTTTCAGCTACATGAGTGGTTCTTGTGTCATGTGTTGGAGATGCCAGCCACGCCTTAAGTCTTCCAACAGTTGCTGCTATTATTGTAGCAAGCGTGAACCCTCTTCGCCACCATTTCGTAACTTTCTTTCTTATATAGCTCTAGGCTGTAGCTTTCATGTGAAGAAAAACACCTTTTGTAATTAGACGATGTTGCTCTCACTAAAGTGTATGATATAGGCTTAAGATTGTCTTTACCACAATAGCAACTTATATACCTTGCTGGGAAGCATACGACACGCCTAATTATGGACATTACTAAATAATGATAGGAAACACTATTGGAAAAGGAGGTGTCGGTCACGCAGCGGCAACAAACTAGAACTAATAAACCTTTCCCTATGTGAACAACCACAACTAATAAAAAAAAAAAAACAGCAGCCAACAAACTCACCAATGCACAAAATTGAGCAGCAAGAAATAAATAACACAGGTAATTTTTACGTGAAAAACCTCCCTTAATGTGAGAAAGGAAAAACCACAGGACCTAGCCCAGTAAAGAAAAACTCCACTATTATCAATCAAATTACAGATTTTTTCACCTTTAGATACAACTAGTGTTGGACCCCGATCCTTAAGGAAAATTTTAGAATTTATTAAATGAAATTCAATGAGTGATTTTATATAGGTATTGTGTTATTGATGTGGTATGCTTTAAGGAAATTAATGAGAAGAGAAATAAATTAGTTTTGATGACTTTGCTATTTGAATAGATTTGTATGAGTTATGAATGTTAAAGTTGATGAGTTGATTGAAATGGGAGTTAAAATCAAGAAATAAAGAAAAAGTGTGAAAATCGGATATCAGACGAAGAAGATATAAGCAAAAGAATGGAGGAAGGTCAAATCTGTCACAAGCTAAATCGCCCAATTGGGCCTCGTCGCGAGGGCGACGCGCAAAATCACCGCGTCGCAGGGGTGATGCATTGCCCTCGCGAGCACAAACAATTTGTGCTGGCTCGCGGCCGCGACTGTTTCGCGGTCGCGAACTTCATCAATTCATTTTTCATTTTTTTTCAAACAAAGGCTGAATTTCAAAAATTCATAACTTGTGGTACAAAACTCAGATTGAGGCGATTCAAAAGGTATTTTCAAGAAGATTTCAAGGCCTACAATTTCTATGAATAACTTGAAAATCAAATTTGGCCTTTAACATGGTCAAAAATCACTTCAAAGATTCTGCCCAAAACATTTTTAAACCTAAACAAATGACAGAACTTCCAAAATTCATAACTTTTTACTCCAATGTCCAAATGAGGCATACTATACCTCGTTGGAAAGATCAAAACAAGACCTACAATCTTTCATGAAATACTTCAAAGTAAATTCAACCTCTAACTAGGTTAATTTTGCAATCAAAGTTTCTGCCTTATTTAAATCAATCCTAAACGACATCAAACTTCAAAATATCATAACTTTCAC
>JAOTAX010000001.1:6550410-6562642 GCA_025629825.1 Erythroxylum guanchezii
AATTTAAGTGAACCAAGCGATTTAGCAGGAAAAAATATTAATAAAGCCCAATAATTAATCCAAAAATTAAGGGAAAACGCCATTAATTCTAATGATAAAAATGCTTGCAACATATATCTATATCTAATTTTTGATAATTCTCTTATTTATAATTGTTTCAAATGGATGAAGTTAATCATTTAATAACACAAACCAATATAACAAAGAATTCCAGTCTGGTATCTAATCATATAACAAGTGAAAAATAATTTAGATTAAGGGAACCACCTTTTAGAAAATAAGAAGTAATGTTTAGAATCAATTCATAAATACTAAATCAAGTGAGGGAGTTGGTAAGGCAGAGTGCAAGCATTTAATTATTAAGGTTGCATTGAACTTCAAGCTACCTAAAGCTTGATTAAGCACAAGCTCAAACTGCATGCTCTAGACTCAATCAAGCCTTAGATTGAGCTTGATCATAGTAGTTTAGGCCTAAATCAGACTATTGCCAACCTTAATATAGGCTTATTGATCGCGCGTCGTAACGCTAATCAAAATAAAATAACTAGACTACTACTATAGCAGTAGTAAGTCTAAGTCGATCTCACAGGGAGGGTGTGCAAGTTTATGAAATGAAATTAATCAGAGTTTAGGAAAAAGCAGGGTTTGGATTTTGGAATAAGAAAATAAAGTAAAACTAACATAATGAAAACAAATCAAAGAAAACATACAAAAAATGATAAAAGTGAAAAATTCGGTAAGGACCCGATTCTATGGTTCAATCTTGGCCTACACCCTAATTAAGCGTATTTTATTGATTTGTTGTTCTCAAACCTCCCTTAGCAACTATTAATCGTGGGTTAATAATTAACTCGAGTTTTTTCTTAGATAGAGTTTAATCAAGATACGATCGTTAATTAAACCTAACCACTGAATAACCTAGGATACAATCTCTAGATTTCATTAGACAGTAACATTATGAATTAGGAAAACCGATTAATTAAAGCAGTAGCCATATACAATGTATCATTTAACCTAGGTCGTATTATCCGTAATGATTACAAATCATTAGTCTCTACATATGAATTTCAAAATAACAATTACAAATTATATCAAAATTCTAATAATGGGTTTGCAATTAAATGATTCAATGAATGTATTAAAATCATCTTTTCACAATACCAATAAGTTAATACACAAATAATCGAAAAATAATGAAACTTTAATCTTTCATACACAATACCCAAATCAATTAGCATAGGATATCACAATCAATTTCTAATGAGAGAAACAACAACACAACAATAAAAAAATACTTAACTTGGGTCATTGGCATCGATGTCGTCTCCGAACGGGCGTCAGAAACTTAGCTTTCCATGGGTCTCTCTCAAAAGAATGCTTCAGCCCCCCACTCCGATCCTTAGCTGAAACCCCCTAATTAACCCTTAATTTGTTTCAGCCCTTAAAGAGCCTCCACCCTCTTGGTTTTATTCTTCACTGCGACTCCTCCTTGTTTCTATTCTATTCTCTTCTATGCTGTCTAACCTAAGCTACTGTCTACATAAAAATGGAAACCATACTATATCTCATACCTCTCCAACCGTTACTGTAGCTTTGATGTGAAGAATTAAATCTTAAAGGCCACCCTAACTGTTCACGCACCCTCTCTTTAACTCATGTTTCTTTGCCCCAAACGCGTGTTAAGCAAGTTGAAACGCAAACGTTATTTTTTGAATTTACTACTTCATGCCATACATACAAGGGCTGCCATTTTGGTTTTGGGTTATCCCTCCATGAGCACATTGTTTTGTTGGCAAGTGATAGGATTGAATTATCTTATATTTTCTTATGTATTTCTATGTGATTTCAATCCTATTTTTAAGATAAAATGCTTAACTAATGTTAAATTTATGTTTATTGCTAGGTTGGATATGCTGGTTTTTATTTGAGGAAAAAAAGACAAGATTCTAAAGCAATTTAGAGCCCAAACATTTAACAAGAAAAAGGACAACTTTCTTGGTACAATTTGGAAGTAAATAAATTAAAAAGAAGAAGGTCTATGATTTTTGCATGTAACATTGGACTTAAATAGTTGAAGTAAACGACACTATTACATGTGCAAAACGCAGAAGCAAGGTGAGGAGCCAGCAGCTACAAAAATGACGACGCTACAAGGAGATCACGCATGCAACGTTTTTGATCAAAACGCACAGTGAAGAGCAAGCTGAAGGAGCAAAACGCGGGAGTAGTTGACGTTCCACTTTACAAGCAGCAGGGAACGACGACGCATAAGGCGTGGAAGTAGGAGAAGAGCTTCATTTTGGAGAGAACAAGCAGCAAAGAGAGGGTTTTAAGTTGATGATTGAGACCTTAATTGTCCCATCTACAAAATAGTAGAGAGAGCAATAAATAAACCAGTGGCCAGCGTAGATAAGTGGAGTGCAGCGCAGGAGAGACGTGGCCCGTAGGCGTGGAGCTAGTGACTACAGCTTGGCGGAGCTGGTGGCTACACAAGAGAAGCATCAGGTTTTAAAGAAACATGCAGAGAGGCAAGAGTATAGAGTTTTGGATAAAGGTCTACATCACTGAATAGTAGAAAGAAAGCAATAGTGAGGGCTAGAGAAGCAACAATGCGGCGTTGGAGCTGGAGAATGTTAAAGTGAGCAGAAGAGTGAGGGTCGAGTGGGAATTTAGGTTAGGGATTTAAAAAATAGGGTTGAAGCATTTTCATCAAAAAATACTTATGAAGGGCTAAATATCCCGACATCGGGTCGGAGGGAAAATCAACGTCGATGGCCTGAGTTAAGTATTCTTATTATTCTTTTTTGTTGTTTATTTCTCTCATTAGGAATTGATTGTGTTATCCGATTTTAATTGATTTGGGTATTGTGTATGGATAACCGGATTTTCATTATTATTCGGTTATTTATGTATGAACCTATTGGGTATTGTGATCGGATAATTTTAATGCATTCATTGAATTGCTAATTGCAAACCCATTGCTAGAATTTCGATATAATCCGTAATTGTTGTGTCGAAATTCACGTGTAGCGACTAATGATTCGTAATCATTAAGGATAACATGACCTAGATTAAATGACGCATCGTATGTGGTTGTTGCCTTGATTAATCAGTTTTCCTAATTTGTAATGCTACTGCCTAATTAAATCTAGAGATCGTATCTTAGGTTGTTCGGTGGTTAGGTTTAATCAACGATCGTATCTTGATTAAACAAAACATAAGGAAAAACTCGGATTAATTTTTAACCCACGATTAATAATTGCTAGGAGAGGTTAAAGCACAACATATTAATAAAAATATACTTAGTCAGGATGTAGGCCGAGATCGAACCAAAGAGCCAGATCCCTACCGAATTCCCCACATTTATCATTTCATTGCATGTTTTCTTTAATTTGTTTTTATTAGTTAGTTTTATTTTCCCCTCTTTCGTGTAAACACTGGTTAATTTTATTTCATAAACTTTACACGCACTCTCTGTGGGATCGACTTAGACTTGTCACTGTTACAGTAGTAGTCTAGCATGCTCGAAAACTTTATGAAGTTGCCTCTAAGAATGATGTCGAACTCATGCTAACATTACAAAGAGCAGAGATAGGTTGAAAAGCTAATTGAGCAAAAATAATTTTCCACAAATGATGATGGATGTGCTTAAGCTGTGGAAAATAGGTACTTCTTGTTGGAACCTTCACACTTTTAATAACCATGGATTGTTAATAACTCCTAGTTTTTGTCTAAATCAACATGTCCCCTGAACAAGAATCACATGAAGCATTATTTTATAATCTTTCGTCATAGTCTTTAACATCCCATGCACACTTATAATAAGATCGGTAGCCACTACTATTCTCTTTTCTATTCAGTTGTAATATTTTATATGATCGTTGAAACTTCTTGTATCAATCTCAAGAATTTTGTCCAACCACATTCCTCTATGCTCACTTTATTTCCTTCCAACATTCTTGGATAACTGAGTGAATTGGTTGAGAATCAGAGTTGGTGAGAGAAGAGAGGAACTTCAATCCTTCCTCTTTATCTTTGCCTCCCTCACAAATTAAGATTAGACTATACACATTTTTTGCTTGCCTACTCTCTTTATCAACTGCTTTGCTTAAGCATCCCAATCCTAATTCTATCTTTGAAAGATCAAAAAATTTGATAGCCCTTTGTCGGAACAAGGCTACTGGGTTTCCACATTTCTTGCATCGTTTAAAGAAAGACAAGGCATCATCGTTTTTGAAGAAAACAAGAAATTCTTAAATGTTGCAAGCTTAAAAACTTTATCTTCTAATGTTGCCTCTGAGAATGATTTGGAACTCATGTTAACATTACAAAGACCAGAGGTATATTAAAAAGCTAATTGGGCGAAAATTTCAGTTCATAAATGCTGAGGAATATGCCAAAGCAGCGAATAATAGGTACTCGTTGTTGAAACCTTCCCACTTCTAATAACCATGAATTGTTAATAACTATTACGGAAGCTTACAGAAAGGATAAGTTTTTGTCTAAATCATGCCCTTCCTCTATATATACAGTACATATTTATTTAGCCGCCGGAGAAATATGAATTACCGACCGGTAATCCTAATTCAAATCGGAAATAGTAATTACCAAACACTTATTCGGATTAACAATCTTACTTTAATGCAAGCATATAATCCCAAATAAATTTCTGTGGCTGTGCTTTCTTTCTTTCTTGATTTCCTTTCTTTTGTATCTTTCTATATTTGGACAAAAAAAAACCCCCCCTTTTTATTAATTAGGCCGTTAATTGGGCCGCTTCATACTTAATGCTTACAATAGCGTAGTATTTTATTATGGCTACAAAAGATCAAGAACATAAAGATCATAGGTTTTTCATAATCAATAATACAAGAGGGTCTTATGACAATTCGCAACACAGCGATATGAGATATCCGATCACACATATTGGCTGCCCCCACAACTAAAGAGGTATTATAAGCAAATAATTCAGGTACAGAGAAAACATTGGGTAAATAGACCGACCCTAATCAAATTTTAACTCAAAACCATTCAAAAGCCGTCAAAAACTGTTATATATTTAATTTTTGGTTTCTGGTACAAGGATCAAACGAGAATATATTTAAGAGATTGTCTGAAATGTATGAAACGAAAAAGAAAAAGGGACCTGCAAGTTATTTAACTACGGAACTTGGACACTTCATGGCCTTTTAGCAGTTCAATACCTTTACATAACCATTCCTCCATCAATGGTGAAAACCTGCGAATCAGCGATATGTATGTCAGAACACTGCCAACGGATTCTCATGTAGACCTTAGCAAGCTACACCTTACGGCTCACTTAAAGTCACCAATCCAAACAAATTGCCCGTAGCATCAATTATTATAACACTCATTATACTACGCTTGTAAAGACATTAACCAAGTCCTAAGTTTGGCATTTTTCCACTGTGGTATAGTAATTATAGTAAGCTTGTGTGGTGCGAGAACGACTCTGTCAAGCTAGTCAGAGTAAAAGAAAGAAAGTGCAGCTCCAAGGGTGGAATAAAGCAAACCAAATCTCGGCAAAATAAAAAAGATCCAACAAGTGTTATTCACTTTACTAGGCATTACAGAATATAAAAGAGAACTGGATTAGACGAAAAACCTGTCCAGTGATATAGCTAGCAGCAGGATTGATAGCCAGGAATTCCACCAACCCTGCAACCTCTTCTGGTTGGCCATAACGTCCTGCAAATATTAAGCTTTTTAGTATGAAGGACTTTTTATGAAGAAATTCTTCCAATATATGGTCATCATTACGAGTATTATTATCAAGTGACTCATAAATCCAAGTTAAATAGGAGACTTTAAAAAGAAACTGTTCATCATTGACCATTATGACCAGGAAATGGTCCATATTAAAATCTTAGGAGTACACGAAGAAGTGATAATAGATATAATGTTGCAAATGTATGGAGCAAGGTATGGCATCTATAATAACTATCATATAAATGACAGAAAACATGAAATTCAATGTCTCAGTAGTTTAAAAGCAGAAGGGGAAAGAATTTTGATCTATTGTCTCACCCAAGGGGATTGTTTCCAATATTTTCTTTTCAATGTCTTCCCCAAGCTTGGCAGTCATATCAGATGCAATAAATCCAGGAGCAACGGCATTGACCTGGACAAATTTTGAATCTCATCAGAGCTTAAGTTCAAGACAATAGGTCGAGATATTAAAGTATGCCAAATAACTGTGCCAAAAGATAAATAGCCGTTATACATACATTAATGTTCCTGCTTGCATATTCCTTTGCAACACTCTTTGTCAGACCAATAACTCCTGCCTTTGCCGCACTGTAGTTGGCTTGCCCAACGTTGCCTACCAAACCAACCACGGATGCTATGTTAACAATTCTACCCTGAAAGAAAGTCAGATTTCTCAGTTACTAGAAGTGAAACAATTACCATGTTTATCATTTATGTTCAATTAAGTATCTAATCAATCATTCAATCCATTAGTCTGTGCTTTAATCTTGGAGAGATAGACAATCAAACTTTCCCAGTAAGTGGATTTCAAGGATAACAATCCAATAAGAATACTACTTACAACAGAGACTTACCTTCCTTTTCTTCATCATGATTTTGGCTGCTGCCTGAAAGAGGAGTGCATGCATTAGTGTGAACATAAATATGACAATGTCACATAAAACAACATTGATGGGCGTTGATGGACATACCTGGGTACAAAGGAAAACACCTGTGAGATTGAGATCAATAACCTCCTGCCACTGAGATTTTTTCATTCTCATCAACAATGTGTCCCTTGTGATTCCTGAAACCAACAAGGCAAATCAGGAATTAAAAGATAAAAAGGTATTTGATCAGGGGAAAGTTGAATTTCTATCAACCTGCATTATTTATCAGTACATCAATGGTTCCCCATGTGTCGATAACCTACAATGGTTTCATATCACAAAGAATAAGCTATCAACAATAAATCTCATTAAACTGAACCAACAGAAAGTAGATGTGCTCACAGTTTTTATCATTGATTCAACATCAGCCTCATTTGAGACATCACCACCAAAAGTTATAGCCTGACCACCATAAGCCTCAATCTGCAATACAATAGCAAGAACTCAGTTCACAGAAAAGGACGGGTAGACTAATTGTAACAGACACTTTTTAATTTTCTCAAACTTTTTTATCCATAAAACTTCTTAAGAGAATCCAACGGGCATATGCTTTCTTCTAAAGTTTCAACAATAATGCAATCAAGAAAGCATTTAACGCAATAACAGTCTGTCCGTGACCCGTAAACAACAAAAAACTATCACACTGTGACTTGTGCAATCCATCATAGAACATAGGGACACAAGGAATGCACCAGAATTAAAATCCTTGTAGTGACTAGGCCAGTGTCCGGAAAACTATAATAAGCCACTCTATAAATCTAGAAACACCATAAGCCATGCCTTCATGAAATTCAGATCAGCTGATAGATATGAGAAGAAGTGCGGAATAAGTTAATTTATCCATCAAATGTTTTGGAAGGCAGTATAGAAAAAACTGAAAGATGGAAGACAGAGAAGTCTAAGTAGACATTCACACACAAAACAAAGACCCTTTTTTTTTTTGCTTTACCTCTTTGCAAACTTCCTCTGCCTCCTTTGAAGACCTAGCATAGTTCACCAAGACCTGAAATAGAAGGCAGACACTGAAGATTACCATCTAAATAGATGAAGCATGAGAATATTCGCCATAACTGTCAAAATAGAGTCATTAGGATAAAACATTGTACAGAAGGTTTCGTGTCAACATACAAAGTGAACTATGCAGAGTTGAGAAGTGAAAGAACTGCACAAACCTTGCAACCTGCTTTTCCAAATGATAAAGCAATTGCTCTGCCAATACCACGAGAGGCTCCAGTAACTATAACTACAGGAGATTCCACCTTTGGAGCTGCCTCAGTTGTTGCGTTCTCAATCGCAGCAACTTGAGCTTTTATACCTGCGTAGCCCAGATCAGAAAGCGAAGACGGATTAAACAGTAGTACACGTGACCACTTTATAAGCACTATAATTACCACGAAAATGGCAAATTAATCACACAAGATTCCACCAACTTCTTATACAAAACTATATTATGTCCTCCAAATTTGCTTTCTCGTTTTCCAATCCGTTAAAAGAAAATAGGTGTAAAATGCACAGAAGTCTAATACCAGAGAAAGCAACGAAGCTTCCGGAAATGCAACGGTGGCCAACGCTGCGAGACTGGAGCTGGCCGACTCCACCGGAAATCGGAGACCACTGGGCGAATCGAGTGGCTCTCCGGTCGGCGGAAGAACCGCAGAAACTAGCGGACTTGAAGGCGACGACATTGGATCCGGCAACGGCGGCCATTGTAGTAGCTCCGAAACTACGCCGAAAAATGGAGAAGGAGAAGAAAGTAGCTGTGGTGTAGGTAGCCAGAGAAACAAAACAGTACGCAACTAGTCTTTATAGAGTTTGAAGAACAAAAGTAATTAGAGGCTTTTTGTTTTAGCTTCGACAGTTCCGAAGACAATTCAGAGAGTTTCGATGAAAACGAGAAAGGTGTGCTCATCCCATCCGGGTTTTCATTGGATCGGGTAGGTGCCGCTTAATTTTATTGTTTGGCTGTTGTCGAAATAATTGGGTACCGTCTTTTAGGCTAATTTCCGTGCAACCAGTGCGGGGGTTAATGTGCTTAAGGATTGTTGTCGCTGCTGCATGGCAAATTCGTGATATTAAGCGTGATAATATGGGGGTTTTGGGGATTCTAACTAGTTTTAGTTGGTTGATTCGCGCAACCAAATTCCGACCCACTCTAGACTACCTGGGTATAATATAATTCGACTCAACGTTTCAGTTGGATTAAGATTTAAGATATACGAAATGACCACTTTAATTTTTATTTCCTAGTTTTAGTTTGTGTAAAAATAAAAAGTTAATATAAATATTTTTATTAAAATAAATAGAATTTAACGATGGAATTAATAACATAATACATTATTTACAATAAATTTTATTTAATTAATTATTTTAATATTGTAAAATTAAGATAAGTTTTAAAATTTAAAATATAATTTATCCTACTTTTTTAAACAATGGTCTTTTATTTAATAATGTCATTTGCCAACTTTAATATACAGAGAGGCAAATAAATATTTTGTTTTCAAGTTTTAAGAGTTGTCTTAAGCATTGATTTTTTTTTATTGAATAATGCCACTTGTCAGAGTTAACTAGAAAGATAGAAACATAGTTGGACCCTTAATTATTCTCCTGCGACTTACCGCTCGTTTGATTTAGTTTTTGGAGGGTGAAAAAATACTTTTTTATTATAAAAGTTGTTTTTTTTTTAAATAAGTATTTAACTGTAAAATTTAAAAATATTTTTTTAATAAAAATAATTTTTTTAGAAATTAAAATATAACTTTATAAGAATTTAAAACTAATAAAAAAGTGCTAGGTTGATATGCCACAAACGTGCTTTGGAAATGAAACTGAATATCTTTCTTACGTACAATAGTAAGAAACATGATTTGGTGAGATAAGCCATAGAAATGGTCTTAAAAATAAACATTCATAGTATCATTCTTAACGTTTATTTGGAAGAGCCATACACTAAAATAAAGGTTAATAACTGATACTGTTAGTTATAATTACTAAAGTTAATTAAACACAACAATTTCTAGTTTATTTAAAATATAATATAATCTAACTTTAAAATATAAACTCTCATAAGAATCATAAAAAATTAAAATAAATATAAAATTCAAAACTTATAGACCGTTTGCTTCACTTCATTTTTTGTGATTTTTATTTTTTATTTTTATTTTTAATAAAATCAAAAACATATTTGGTTGTCAATTTCAAATAATTACATATCATATAAATTTTAAAGATAAATTATTAATTAATTTTAGATCTCTTATATAATATTTATTAATAAATTACTAGTAAATGTTATTAAATAAATAATTTAATAATTAAATTTATTTATAAATTAATATTTATTTTTAATATATACTTGTTAATTATTAAGCAAGTTTTATCTAAAATGTATATATTTTGAAGACGTTTTAAATTTAAATTATATTTGTTAATAATTATTAAATTAAAATTATTTATTTTGAAATAACTATAAAAATTGAATTAATTTATTATAATTCTTATTAATAATTAAACATATAATATTGAATTATATTATTCATTATTCATATTAATAATTAAATAATATATATTTAGTTGATAGTAAATCATATTATAAAAACCAAAAGCATGTTTTACAGTTTTTTTGTAAGTTATGAAAACTAGAAGAAACTAAAATCAAAAATAGAAACTAAAAAATTAAACAAACAAATATTTTTTACTAAATTTGAAAATAAAAACAAACAAACCCTTAATTTTTTGAAAACCTATTTTATCCTTATCTCACTTATTTTATGAGAATCCTCTTTTTAAAAAACATAAAACCCCTAAATTAGCTAGAAGTCGATATTAATTAGATGTTGTTAAGATTTTGATGGGTCTCTACATATGTATGTAAAAGGAACTTGGTTCAACCTGATTCTGTTGAGGCTGGATGTCGTTGCTTGGATCCATGATTCTGAGTAGCTTCGGCTGGAGAATACCTGCAAAACAATAAAGGCACACCGGGAGTTGGTTCC
The DNA here is from genome assembly GCA_025629825.1 of Erythroxylum guanchezii. NCBI lineage: Eukaryota > Viridiplantae > Streptophyta > Magnoliopsida > Malpighiales > Erythroxylaceae > Erythroxylum > Erythroxylum guanchezii. Next base: position 6,561,065 of record JAOTAX010000001.1, read on the forward strand.
CGGCAAGGCCCCTCCGACGCTCAAGCCAGTGTTTTTGTGGGGATTTGGTCACTAAGAGCAGAAGAAGCTAGGGTTGTATTCTCTTACCTGTATCAAGGCGAAACAGTACCTTATATATGAGATTTCGACTAGGTTTAAGTCTTTACGTGTGCATGGGAAATTGTCATCTACTAATGGGCCGTTGATGCCTGGGCCTGGGATTGGGCCTTATATGGCCGACCCAACCAAAACTTATATGATTCAATGATAAATATCCGTATCTAGAAATGAAATGTAAGGTTTGCTCTTACCTAGATGTTTCCTTATATTTTATTTATTATAGTGGAGCTGTTATAGAAGAACCCTTTCATTTGATAGAATTACATTTCTAGAAAATCTTATAAAGGGTCCAGTTATAATGCAACAAAGTACCTCTCCTCTCATTTAAGGGGACAATCCCTTGATTCTTCAATATGTTGTCAAGAACAAAATGTGCTGAGAAGTAAAGCAAAGCAGAATGGGTTTAAGTACAAAGTCTCCCCAAGGCCATTTCATTTTCCTAATTCTTTGGGAGGAACTGCTGGAATTGGAAACAAGGGGAAGCAATAATTTTATGATGATCTCAAATGATTTCTTATTATATGGTCAGTGAGTAAAAAGAGTAGTAACTCTTTTTTAGTGACGTTTTCCCCTTAATTTTTAAGGATAGGCAAAGTGGTGTAGCTAGAAAAGTCTCTTAATTAGTTCCTCAAGGAATTGTTTGATCATTTAGCTATAACTAGAGCTTCTTCAATTGTCTAAGAATGATTTATTTTCAAGTATCATATCAATATAGGACTGCTTATAACTATTTTGAGGTATGTTCAAAATGGTGGAGTGCTTATAACTAATGTAACGCCCCCTTACCGCAGAGTACGAACCGGGACGCCCGAAGGTCATTTCGGCACATATCCTACAATAAAGGCGCACTACGGTTAAACACTACACTAACTCCACATGGCATCATTTGAATATTTACTATAAAACATCAATAGAATTTCATCACATTTTTGAAACCAAAAGTTTCCTCATTTCATTACTCAAAATCAAAACTTTACAATGTCATCTTCAATCCTTAATATACATATATCTACAAAGTCTAGTACAAGGTCTCTATAAAACTGAGGAACTATACATGACAAACTAACTATGTCATCCAAAAACATTCCAGCTGACCGACCTTTGTGCCATAGCTTCACTTCACTGCACACTCTATGCGGTAGTGGAGCCACTCAATTCCCTAGCCGTCTATCGGTCCTGAAAATAATATTGCAATTTTGCTGAGTTTTGCGAACTCAATGAGTTAACCATCATCGATGGTTTCCTCAAATTCAAAACACATTAATACACATAACAGTAGTTGCACAATTTCATTTAGCCATTATTGCACAATTATCCCATTTCCACATACATAACTCAATGTATTCAATCAATCACATAATCACAGTTCATAATTTTTACAGTTCCAATGAAATTTATCAAATCATAATGCATATGAAATGCTTATGAGACCCATTCCAATTATTACGTTGTTGAGACCGAGTGCCTGAACTGTCCCGT
>JAOTAX010000001.1:6564623-6578503 GCA_025629825.1 Erythroxylum guanchezii
AAGATGGATAGAGAACAATATAGATGAACAATGAAATCATATTGATTGAGCCCAGATTGTTATATAAATTGGCGACACTTTCATGGCTTTTGATATACTTTTTGAGTCATAATTCTTGATTTTTGTGCTTAAATTAATCCTTGAGTGTGTGTTTGTATTTTATGCAATTTGATAATTTGATAGTAAAAATTGTTACAAATTGACATTAATTACATTACTAATTTTTCTGAGGGCAATTGATATTACAAATTGTTATTATTGATTGTAGGAACCTCAAAGAGAAAGGAGTCAAAATGTTGAAAACAAGAGCAAGGAGCTAAAAGACTTTTGCCGTGGCAAAACAGACCTGTCACTGTGGCGAAACATGAAGAACTCGGGCCGACTCTCAAGAAAAGTTCACCGCGACGTAAATTAATTATTTCGCCGCGGCAAAGAACCCAGTAAGAGCAAAACCCCTTCGGGAAAAGTACACTGCAGTGAAACTTATCTGTCGCCATGGAGAACTATCAAAAACCCCAACCATATTTGGAAAATTCCCTCACTATTCGGCCGAACCATATCCATCACTTAAAAACCTACCAAATAAGGTTATTCGGGAATTGGTCAATCATCAATATAGAGAGACATTTTCCACAGTTCTTAATTAGAGTTTAATCAAGTGTTGAACAATGTAATGTGTTATGGATTTGTTTATGTAGAACTTGGATGCTTAATATATGAAGTTTCATATATGTCTTTGTGGTGATTGTGTTAACTCTCTTTTATCTACCTAGTTGTGTTTGATATTGAGATTAAGCTTGATCCATATTGACCACTTGCATTAGCTCATCCATTAATACACACTAAGATGCATTTAACAAGGTTTTGATAAATGGAGTTCATTGATTAAAACCTTGGACTTAAAGAGTTCTTTAAGGTTCATCATTTAGAAACTTAGTGATTTTTGCTCCCAAAAAGATTTGTTTCGAACTATGATAGCCAAAGCTTATTTTCAAGAGGATTTTATCAATTTGATAATTATTTGAGTTTTAATTTTGTTTCCCAAAAATCCAAAAGAATACTTTTATATACTTTTCTTTTAATTAGTCAATTTAGTAAAGTTTTTACCAATGATCCAAACCCCCTTTTCATCAACTTGGTTTGCATTTTCGACAATTAGACTAGCTTAGATCATTTGTGCTAGGTTCCGATTAAGTGAGACGACCTGAGGTTGCATCTTATATTGCAATCCTTGGAATTAAATTTTTGATTCGGTTTCTAAGGGATTAATCTAAAGATCAAAGCAGAGCCGATAAACCGTTTATAACTATTTTGAGGTAAGTTCAAAATGGTGGAGTGCCACTTGCTACCTCAGATTTATTACGGGTTTAGCCTTATTTTAGACATGTTCATTAAACTAATTCCACTAAATTTGGTCTCCAAAAATCAAAACAAACAAGGTTCAAAAAGATTTAAGGTAGAAATTGATTATTGGAAGCTGTTTCTAGAGGACATGTATGTGTCAATAGTGGACATAATTGTGTGTATGACCGTGTAATCTTCTATAACCCTATGCAAGTTGAAAGGAGACACTCTAAGATCAAACATGCCTATATGGAGGATGTGATTGTGTTAATGGTGGACACAATGTGTCCACCAAACATGTAACTTAACAAGTTATTAAAGGACACAGTCACCATACATGGCCATATGGGAGACAGTGTGCAGTATGCGAAACCTTATCGTTAGATTTTAAACATAAGTTTGAGAGACAAAAACATTTTAAAAAAAGAATTTTAGAATCCAAATATCATTCATCAAATATGGTTTTATTAAAGTTTGATCTCTAGGATTAGTTGGAAGTAGTATTGCGATATATATATTTGTACTCAAAAGTTTTTAAGAGAAAACCAAAGATAAAGCTAAAGAGACTATTTTTAGTTGTCTTGTATGTTATTCTTAAGTTAGAGTCAAGAGCCTAAAAGCTTTATCGTTTGTATCCTACTATTTGATTTTAGTAGTTTTTATTATCGATTTATCCTATGGTTTTTACCTATACACTAGAGTATTTTTCACTTTAAAATTTTGTGTTTGCTATCTTTCAGTCATCATCATTGTTTTAGTAATTTGTTATTGAATAAGTGAACTTGAAGATGTTGTGAGTGTTATTGCTTGGAACCCCAACGTGTGGTATCAGAGCTATAGATATAGAGAGTGGCACTAGCTCTTTGATGAAGTTAACATTGACCAACTACTTGATATGGAGACCTATAATGAAAGATATCCAACGTTTTAAGAATCTCTACAATCGAATTAATGTGAACAAAAGTTTAAAAGACAATGTCCCGTATAAAATAAAGAAGATGACAAATAAAGAGTAGGAAAAGATAAAGCAAAAGACTTTAGGAACTATTATACAGTGGATTAATATCAGCATATTCAACTACACATCCTAAATGATGGATCCTTTCGAGCTTTGGAAGAAATTATAGGGTCTCTGTGAAATGAACCCTAATCTTAACAAGGCCTCCTTAATTAAAAAGCTTGTGAACCTGAAGTTGAAGGCTGGGAAATCAGTATTGAAACTACTTAACAATTTTTAGGGAATTATCAACAAGTGCCTTGATGACAAGCTATAAGTTTTGTTCCAATTGAGTTCCTTACTGGATAATTAAGAGACCTTAGCTATGATTATCAACAAATCCACACTCGATGGTGTACTTTATTTGGATATAATAAAGGAGAGCATGTTCAATAAAGAGATTAGGAGGAAGGAGATCAGTGCCAACAACGTATAGGCCTTTATGGTATAAAACAGAGGAAGAAATAAAAGAATAGGTTCCAAAGGACAAGGCAAGTATAAGAACAAATCGAAGTTTACAAATGGAAAGCACACTAGAATGTGTCACTATTGCACCAAAACTAGTCATAAAAGTTATGCTATAATTGAAAAGAGAGACCAGAAGAAGCACGACAACCAGAAAGATGGAGAGACAATAACACTGTAGCAACAACCTCAAACATAAATGATAAGGTGTCATTGATTTGTGTGACTAGTGAGTTTTCCCACATTAGTCACTTAGATTTTGAGTGAATTGTTGATATTTGGGCTTCCTATCATTGTGTTTTGAAGAAGGAATATTTCACAAATTATAGGAATGGTGATTTTGGAACTGTGAATATAAGTAATCAAAGCCCTACTAGTGTCGTCAATATAGTTAACATTCGAGTTCAGTTCGACATTGGGTATATGTTGACTTTGAAAGGTGTTCATCATACTCCAAACTTGTGTCTCAATTTTTTTTCTCTATAAATGTGCTTGACCAAGAGGGATATATACACACTTTTGGAGATGGCAAGTGGAAGCTATATAAAGGAGCATTGATGCTCGTGATAGATTGTGCTACACTCTATATAAGACACACTTTAAGGTGTGTGCTAGAGAATTTCATGTTATTCAAGAAAACACTTCATTAAATTTATGACACCAAAGATTGGTACATATTAATGAGAAGGGGATCAAGTTGCTAGTTGGAAAATCACTTATCCCTGTGAAGACTATGATTTCGCTTAACCTTATAATCATATTGAGGCTGGAAATCAAGATCATGCTTTATTTAATAAAATATCTACCAGAAGGAAGATGAAGTTGGAGCTAGTGCACTTTAACTTACATTGTCCCATAAAGGTCGTTTCTATGAAAGGTAACAAGTATTTTTTTTACATTTATTGATGATGATATATACAAGATTTGGGTTTTTATGCTGAAAACAAAAACAAAGTGTATAAGACCTTCCAAAATTTTCATTCCATAGTGGAAAGGGAGACGAAGAGAAAAATGAAGTTTACCTGAATTGACAATGGAGGAGAGTATACCTCCCATGAATTTGAAGATTATTATTCAATATATAGAATAAGTTATGAGAAGTTGGAACTTGGTACCCTACAACACAATGGTGTTATCGAGAGAATGAATAGAACTATCACGAAGAAAGTTAAGTGTATGCTCTAGATGACTAATCTATCAATGTCCTTTTAGGATGAGTGGCCAAAACCATTGTATATTTGGTCAATAGTGCTCGTTCAGTCTTTTTAGATCTTAATATTCCTGAGAGAGTATGGAAAGGGAAGGATCCAACTTATATGCATCTAAGGGAGTTTTGATGTAATGCTTTCAAGAGAATGCCAAAGAAGTAAAGATCAAAACTAGATTCAAAGACTAGTCCTTATGCGTTCATTGTATTTAGTAATAAGGATTTTGGTTATATGCTCTACGACTTAAAAAATAGGAGGATTTCATACACAGGAATATAGTCTTTTGTGAGCATGAGATGGGCACAGATCTCATCAAAGAAGATAAGATTAATACCATTAAGTTATCTTTCGGAAATAAAGATATAAGCCCTATTCCTACTTCCATTGATCAGCCAACAACTAAAGAAGGCAAACATGAGCTAGCACAAGATGATAATGATAAAAGCAATCTAAAGGTGATAAGACACATCCTATGGATGATATAGAAGAGGTCTGTAAACATTTTGAGCATGGGACCAACCAACTTAAGTGTTAGAAGGTGTCCAAATTTAGAAGGTTATCTAGAAGAAAATGCCTTTGACAAGATACCTTCGTTTAAAATATTTCCTAGTCACTATTGAGGGAGAGCTAGAGAATTTTCAAGAAATGTAGTCACTTGAAGATAAAGGATCTTAGCTCAAGGCATATAAGAGGAGATGAACTCATTAAAAAAGAATGACATTTATGTACAAGTGAAGCTTCCTAAAAGCAAAAAGGATTTGAAGAATCGAAAGGGGTTCTAGATTAAGAAAGATGGTGATAAGCTAGTGACGCATAAGGTAAGACTAGTGGCGAAGGAATGCAAAAGAAATTTATTGATTTTGACAAGATGTTCTCACTATTAGTCAAGGTGATTTTAATATGCACATTATTAGAACTATTTGCTAGTTTGTATCTTAAATTTAAGTAGTTTTATGTGAAAACTACTCTCTTACATGACGATTTAGAAAAGAAGATTTACATAAAGCAGCTAGAAGTCTAACTTTACTTAGAATTAAATAAATCAAAGGAGTTTAATTTATTTAATTTTAAAATGATTAGGATTATAATTTATATCCATTGCCAACATCTTTATACGCACAGAACAAGTTGAAGAGAGAAAAAGTATTTTAATCAAGTTTGACTTGATTGTACAGTTTAAGAAAATTTATGATCAATATGAGATATTTGATAAATAAGGACTTATATGAAACATTGGATGTTATTTTATTAAAATTAAAGTTTAAATGAAATTAAAATTTTATTTTAATTAAAGTTTAATTGTGATGAGTTAATTTCATAAACACTTTGAGAAAAATGATAAGAAAAGAATCAAGTTTCACAATAAAGTGCAAACTATAATTCCTGCTTTATTATGTCTTTTACGTTAATCTATGTTTATTACATTACATTTAATATCAAATCTTGTCTCGATTTCTTAACAACTGAGAATAAATATTTTTTAGATAAAATAATCTGAAAGTAAGCATTATGCGTGGTTAAAAAATGTTGTCCATGTCGTCTTACTCTCTTAATGTGATCATCCCAGTTAAGTTTCGTGACAAAGATGAGAGCGTGCATAAATTAATTGACTAAGAAATCAAAATGGTGGAATTTTAGGGCTTTGTGGGGAAGTAGATTTTTAAGATCTATGGACCCATCCTTAATTAGTAATATTATTATATTTCCTACCACTAAAAGATGTTTGGGATCCAATTTCCATTACCTTGTTCAATGGAAATGATAGAAATGATATTTATCAAAGTTTATAAACTTCGCCCACATGTGTTCTATATGAGTCAGGTTAGAAGATCAGCCAAACCATACTACATAGTTATTCAAGAGCTATGATATGAAATTGAATTTTATCACCCCAATCTTATAAAATGCATCGTACATATTAACCATTAGGGAATGATAATTCAGGAAAACAACTTTATACGTTTTTGGATAGGCTTGATGATCAGTTCAACCACATTTGAAGTGACGTCTTTCAATTTCGTGCAACTCCATTTTTGATGGTAAAGTAAGCATATGCGCATGTCCACTAGTGAGAAGATGTGAGAATATTGTACTTAGTGATTGTAAGGGGACAAGAGGAAGGCTTAAGAACTGGTGGGAGGTGATAAGGAATTATATGACTATGTTGAAACTTACTGAGGGCTTGATCCTTAATGGAAAACTTTATCATATTAAGATACAAGTAAAAGATCCCACATAGAAAGGTTTTTCTCTTTCTCATAGGTCTTTTAAACCTTTTCTTTTGAGTGTTATGTCTTTTATTTAGCCTAGACATTTAATCTGCATTATTCCCCCTTAGTTATTTAGGCTAAGCATTTCCTTATCTAGCCTACGCATTTTTTTTACAATAGCTTATTTGTTATATTTATTTATTTATTTGTCTTCTTTCTTGTTTGTATATTTATTTACTTATTTTTATTCTTTCCCTTGTTCTAAATTTATTGTATTATTTATTTTATATTTTTATTTGTAAGTATTTATTTATTTTATTATTTTATTATTATCCTTTATGTTTATGTTTATGTTTATGTTTATTTTTACTTTTACTTTTATGTTTATGATTATTTTTGTTATTTATCTTTTATTATTTATTATTTATTATGTTATATTTTTTTATTCTTTACGTTGTTCCATCTTTATTATATTATTTATTATATTACTTTTTATATTTTTATTTGTACGTATTTATTTATTTATTTATTTATTATTATTATTATTATTATTATTATTATTATTATTATTATTATCCTTTTTATCTATTTTATTTTATTATTTTAATATGGAATCTTTTATTTTATTTTATTTTATATTCATGGTTTTATATATTTTAGTCTTTTTATTTTAGTTTTGATGTTTTTTCTACAAATAGTTCTAAAAAATTATTTCTCCTTCTTTTTGTCTTCTTTTTTTTGTGGATCTATTACTTACATTCTCTCTAGCAATTGGGGTTAAGATTGTATACTTTTGGACCTCCTTAGACCTTGCATCTTAATGGGACTTCTACTAAGGTGTTGTTGTTGTATTGACTTAATTTTGTGAATTGAATTAAAGTTTGGAGAATTACAAAATAAATTGAATTGATTTATTATTTGATGCAAGTAGTTAAATGCCTAAAATTCAGTAAACTTTGTAATTAAATGAGTAATAGGGAGTCTTAATTGATATTTTACTTTTTTAAATTATTTTTGGAATTACTTCTTACTTAAGTCCAGAGTAATGAAATTGATTTATTTGAGGACAAAAAAATACTTAACTCTAGGAGTATTTGGTATTTGTTAATTACATCATATTTTTAGTATAATTTTAAGGATATTTAGCTTGTATTTTGAGTATTTTTATATGACTTAATACTTAGTTTAGCTTATATTATATTTACATGCCTCATTTTATCTCCCCAAATCAAAAGTGATTTTGAAAAAATTAGTGCCAAGTTAGAGGAGTTTTTTGAGTAATTTTGGAGGACTAAAGTTTAAAGATGGATGTCCCCATGTTCTGTAACATGACACCTATTGATAGATTTATATAAAAACTTTCACACTATAAATATATAAATCATAACTCGTAATTTACAAGATATCATTTCCATGAGGATGAATTAGTCACTTAATACCTTGAAAGCACTTTGTATAAGGTAATAAAAGATTGAATGAATTAAGTTAAATTAAATTGAAATAAACTAATGAAACTAAATAATTGAATAAGCTAAACTAGCAATAAGAATGAAGTTAATCAATAATGGATACTTATGGGTTATTCTATCATTGTTTTGTCTTCTCTTTATCTTGTTAATTCAATTATGCTTGATCTTAGATATCCTAAGGTTTTGATTACCCTCTCTCCAGTTCTAATCAAGTAATCACAATTGAAATAGATGACAATGGAATTGCAACCTCCCAATTCACAAACTACTCCTAACTATTTAATTAGAATTGAAGCGATCTTAAGGATAATTAACTCACAATTAAGATCTCTCTTCAATTGTTTATTAATATAATATTTGTAGGTCTATTAAGTTACCAACTCTCGTTATGCACATTATGATTCAATCTCTCGATTTCTTATCAAGTATAAGGCATAAAAATACCATAAATCATTAATATTTATTGACTTAAACAAGAATAAAGTTAAACAAAATAATTCAAGAATAATGCCTACTATGGATTTATAAATCCATAATCATGTTCAACATCTTTCTAATCCAAATTAACATCCAAGATAATGAAATATAAGAAGAGAAAAGAAAGAAAACATTTTTATGTCTTGATTTGGAAATTTTGGAAAATTGGAGTTAATCTTGATGTCTCTACTTTGATCCCCTTATTTCTAATGTGCAACCTCCGTTTTGGCATTTCTCTTTTCCTTAAATACTTCTTAAGGCTTCTAGGGTTCTTTATATGATTTACCCACTTGTTTTCATTCTAAAAATAGCCTCGAAACATCAATAATACAACAACTTTGTGTGCTAGAAAAGCTGTGCACAATCGTGCACATGTATGTCCAAGTCCTTCTTCATCTTTTCTTTAATTTTTCCTGTTTCCACTCACTAACAATCACATCAAACAACTCTCAAGCATGATCATAATAGAGATCTTGGATAGGATGCATAATTATGCTCTAATAGTATCTTGAAGACTATAGACCTATATTATATTGTATCATTTTGTATAAAATCATAGCATCAATGCTAGCCAAAAGGATGAAAATCTTCATAGATAAAATAGATGATCCATCTCGAGGGGATTTTTCCAAAGAAAGACAAATTAGTGATTACATCTAGTTAGTTTAAGAATTTCTCAAGAACTACAGTAGGAAACTTAAAAGTAGAAATTGTGTTATTCATTGGTATGTTTATATATTCTTGTTAAGATTTACCAGTTTTAACCGCAAGTGCACGATATAGTTATAGCTAGCATAAGCAAGTACAAGTTGATCCCTAAAGGATGATAAGTACTAGCTAACCCTTTTTTTATTATCTAATCATCGAATCAAATTGTTGCTTTAATTAAAAATTAAGTTAAACAAATTGAACTAAGATTGAAACAATAATGAATTCAGACAAAGGAAAATACTTGGAAAAATTGATATCAAATAAATAGTATCTAGGTGATGAATCCCCCAAAGAATTCTTAAATATTAACCATTTGGCATACAATTAAATTATTGATTATTAAACTTTGGAAATTCCTATCTTATATTTATATTTTCTCAAAACTATTAATAGCTAACCCATCAGTTGATTAACTGAAATCTCTTTCTAGGTAAAACTCCTAAGACTACATTATTGTTTTGTGAATTTTACTATTAAGTTTGACCCTAGTTATAAGGATTTATGTCGACCTATCTCTAGTTTTGAATGAAATTCCTTCCAATTATAGTAAATCTATTCACAGAAAAGGATTTCTCAATCTCAATTATATGGAATCAAATCATGAACTAATATTTTGGATATATCAGAACAAGAATATAACCCATAATTGAATCTCAATAAATCAATCAATAAATTGCATTAAATAAAAGATCAATCATATTGTCATCACAACTTAGGGTTCGTCAGACCTAGACACTAAACAAATTAGTCCCTATTCATAAAAAAACCAATAAAAAATATTCAGAAGAATAAATAAAAATCGAAGAAATCAGATTCTAAATCTACTTTTTGTCTCTAATGAATCTTCATGAAATTTGGATTAAATGATGCTATCTATCAGAACTTGTGACGTAATCTTTGTGCTTTCCTTATCCTCTGATTAAAACTGTTTCTTTTTGTGTTTTCTTATGACTTAAAGATACTCTAAAACTCACCTCTTCCATATATGCCTTCGTTCATGTCCTTTTATGGTAAAAACTAGTGATTAATATACATGGTCATGTAGGAGATTGTGTATCTCCAAAAATATCTTAATTTGAGATTTTACACAAGCACAGAGACTTACACAGATAACATACAATCATATATATCCATATACACAGGCGTGTAACTTCACATTACCAAAAACAATATTCTTCAAATCTCCACAAGTTTATAGAGACTTACACAATCATTGTATATGGTCATGTAGGTCCTCACTGGCTTTAAATCTTTGTTCCATGCCATGATTTCATTCAAATTCTTCTCATTTTGGTCCAAGAAGACAATTATCACCTACAAACATACTTGAAGTGAATTAAGTACCAAAAAAAACTATTAAACTATTAAAAACAAGCAAAACACATTAAATGTGGTTATATAAATATAGTCAAATAATCATTTATCGAACATCCCCATACTTAAGCTTTTGCTTATCCTTAAGCAAATCATAAACTAAATCATTAATTTTAAAAACATCCATCCCTTATTAGCATTAGCCTGGTCTTCTACACCCTAAATCATCATAACATATTGATCAAATTAAAATATAATGGGATTGTAGCTATCCTAGAACTAACCTTTATAAGTCAATATCAATATTAATCGCATCGATATTCTTTTTGAAATCAAAAGCATAAATTTTCATATTCTCACCAAGAATTCACTCAATACACTTAAACTGTTTAAGGTGAAAAGTATAAAAACTCTTAAATCAATATATAGAAAACTTTTTAACCTTAAGCTTGCAATATTATCATATATCCACCACTTATAAGTAAACTAGAAACAAAAATCAAAAGGTTTTCTTACAAGGTTTTAATGGGGCTTAGGTAAGGTATGATAGGGAAAATGAAAAGGGTAATAAAATTGAAGGGAATTAAAAAAAACAAAATTACAAGAAACTTATTTCTTCACTCTATAAATCCCTCATACTATAAATCTATTGGTACCATAACTTTAACACTTTTTTTAAATCATTCATTATGCACCAATAATTACATAAATATTGGACCTTTTCAAATTTCAAGTTTCAAGCAAAACAGCAAATGTAAATAACCTTCATGTTTTAAAATAATAAAAAAAACTTCAAGAAAGATAAGGTTAAAGCTAATACTGTGGTTATAATCAATGAAAATTTTAAGCCTCAAAATTTGTTACTCCTAAAAGATAAAATATGATAGGGTAATTTAAGAAAATAGGCTAAACAATTTGAATCCAGATGCCTTTATCATTTTAGTGCTTCTAATTTCACAAATGTGGCCTCAATATGTATAATAAAAGCAAGTTCTACAGTTATACAACTATACATTATGACACATATAAAAGAATAAAAGAACTTTAAAAATTTACATATTTACTCTTTGGCTCAAAAACTCACAAAAAGGTCTTATATTGGTAAGTAATATACAATTTTCACTGAAATTAATAATCTTAAAGATTACAAAAAATATGACTTAAAAAAGTAAGTTTATTCTAACTTTCATCCTTTTGCATACTAATTTAATTCAATAGTCAATAATGATCTAAAGTATTTTGGATAAATTTTAACTAATTTGGGATATCAGTTAATAAAATGTAATAACAAGGATTATAATAAGCTTAAGAAATCCCTTCCACATACTTAAAATCGCACATTGTCCCTAATGTACATAATATAAGCATAGATAAATAAAAAGTAAAGAAAGGTCAAAAGTTGGTACTACCCTGAATAGTAAGAATTACAGAGTTCTACATCTGATGAACGTTCCATTTGATATTAGATACAATCATCCTTGAGAAATATAAACAAAAGGGGATAAAAAGATAAAAGAAAATAAAAATAAAAATAATTAAGAAACACGGAAATAAAATATCAAAAAAAATAAAATATAACCTAATTCTTAGGTTGCCTCCCAAGTAGCGCTTGTCTAATGTCGTTAGCCCGATGTACCTTTCATGCTCAAGGTGACTTAGTTAAATTAATATTCTCTATGCTATTATCAAGTTCACCTCTAAGATATAACTTCAAATGATGGGTGTTAACTTTAAAATTACCTTTATGTAAATGACTTACCTCGATTATGCCATATGGAAATACTTTTTCCATAATAATATTAGGTGGGAATTATAAAGAACTTGATCTCCCTCCTTAAAATGTTGTGACTGCTTAATCATCTAGTCAGATAATTCTTGGCTCGCTCCTTATACATTTTGGAATTTCCTAAGCCAACATGCATCATTCTTCTAATTCACTATTTTGGAAATTTTACTTCTCACCTACATGTTGAAGATCAAAATTAATGAGTTTAATAGCCTAATATGCCTTATGATCTAATTTAACAAGTAGATAACATGCTTTTCCATAGACTAGCCCCTAGGGTGTAGTGCCAATTGATGTTTTATGTACCATTCTATAAGCCTATAAATTGGCAATGACTCTAAAAACTTGGTTGAGTAGTCTTTTCTCTAGTGCTTTATAGTCTTCTCTAAAATTCATTTTAAATCCTTATTAGCTATCTCAACTTGGCTACTAGTTTGAGGGTGATATAGAGTGAAAATCTTAAGAGTGATTTCATATTTTTTTAACCACCTTTTCAAATTGTGCATTACAAAAATACGTACCTCTATCACTAATAATTGCCCCAAGTGTGCTAAAATGAGAAAATAAGCTTTTCAAGAATCTCACGACAACACTAGTATCGTTTGTGGGTAAAGCTCGTCCGTCCATCCATTTAGAAACATAATAAACAGCTACAAAGGATATATCTAAAAAAAAAAGAGCTATTTTAACCTCAAGATTTACATCTTCCTATAAATTTAACCATAATAGTTTAGAGAGTACAAATTAAGCCATAAATTTAAAAAAAAAGTTAAAATTCAACCCTAAATTAATTGAGAAATTGACAGCGATATAATGTTGTTAGTTTTCTACCAAGTTAGAGATGATTTGCAGGTATTTATAAAATTTTATTGTGTACTTTGGACTTAAATTAATAATTTTGATAGTTTGTTTATTAAATAAAATGACATTATTTTTAAAATTTGAGTCCAAAATCTTAAAACAAATTATTAATTTTTACCTTGATATCTCTCGTGGACCTCACCACCACCACCACCGTTAATAACTCTCCTCAGATGTCCTCCATCCATCTCCTCAACTCAGCACCACATCATCACACCAAACCCTTTGTAGTCATGGTGAGAACTGGTGCATTAGCTCGAGTTCTGAAGTGGAATGAAGTTAGTCTTTAGATGAAGAAATATAAAAGATCATGTTTGTATGGAAAGTAGGCTTGTGGTTAGATCGGTGAAATGAACTTGAGCTCTTAAATTGTAATATAAGACTAACTACAATCAATACTTATTTATTGTTAGTTTTTCTAAATTGGATTCTCAATAACTTTTTTTAAAAAAAATTGATTAACTTTTATTTCTATTTCATTGTTAGATTTTTCGGACGTATGTATATACATTTTTTCTTTAGTCTCGAGGATTGTTAGTTGGGGATGGATGGGTGAAGTATACGTAAGGGTTATGTTGACCCCTCATCAAAATTATATATTATCACGTGGTCGCTTCAATTTTGGAATGGTCCAAATTGAGAATGACTGAATCGTCCAGCCTTGATGAAATTTGGTGGGGGAGTATATTGGAGATATGAAAATGGAACAAAGAGAAATGGAGAGAAAAACCGAAGCCAAAGACCGTTAGCTGCATGCTTTACGAGAACTTTGAAGAAGAAACCGAAACTGCAACGAAGACGCCAATTTCCTTTTTCTTCCAAGGGATTCAAGCTCATTGCAGCTAGCGCACAGAGAATAATAAAATTTCTTCATTTTACCAATACCATCTCTGCTATACACATAAAGAATCTTGCTTTTCTCGTGTTTTCTTCAAGAAACCTTAAGAATTGGCTATAAATGGACGAGATGGGGTCTGATACTTCGTCCCAAAACGCGCTTGCTTCACCGTCGTCTTCTTCCTTGGTTTTGACTAATTA
>JAOTAX010000001.1:6639766-6653738 GCA_025629825.1 Erythroxylum guanchezii
TTTTCAAAATCTCTGTAAAAGAATGCTCTGTATGTATAGTGAGCCCAATTTGGTTAAGTATTCATTAAATGGCTTTTCTGTATTCTTATTGACTGTTTGTAATAACTGAAAATGGCTTTTGTAAAGTATTATTGAATGAATGTACATAACTACAATACTTCCTTGTAACGTGGGCTCAATGTATTTACTGTTGATTCCGCGCGAATGAATGCTTTAAAAAAAATTTGATACTGAGTTTCGACTGACTGATGTAACACGCCACCCTTGCGGGGCACGGACTCAGATATCACCAACGATGTCGGGTTCAGGTCACGCGGGAGTGGGGTGCTACACCTGCTTTGCAATCTTCTTCTGACTGCTTTATAAGTAGAATCATTATTAGTAATAAAATAAATAATATTTTCTTCCTCAACTTCATTTATAAATTCATCAAAGATCTAAAATAGAGTATCAACATTCCTAACAAAGCCAAATGTATCAATAGACTTTAAAAAATATTGTCCCTTTTACAGAACAAACCAAAAAATTAATAATAGGTTCTTTTCTTTTATTTGTCCAACCATCTTACATGATTAACTACCCAAAAGGAGCTCAAGTCATTCTTGTTTCATTTAAATAACATTTTATTTCATAAATAAAGCAACTCAGAAGTTTACCTATGTAGTTATCAATTGAAGGAGTTTTATATCCTAATCCGTAAGAGGAAATAACATCTACCATAGGCTGATAATAATAAGGCTGGGCAGTAATGAATATTACACCTAAGTCAAACCACCAACTAGCCATTGTCTTGTTTATATTATGAGCAATTTCTCTAGATTGTAAGGCACTATGGATTAAAGGCTAAGCTTTAAGAGTTGTTCATTGTGTAAAAAAATTATCACCTGTCTTCTTTTCTTAACATCACGTGCAATATTCCCTTCTCATTAGATATGAATATTAACACATTTAACATTCCCACTATCATCTTAACCACCAACAAAATAACTTCCAGTACCAATTTAGTAATTTAATCTTTGCCTTCTATCTTTCTCATGCTAATACTCTTTAAGCAAAGCCTTCATTTGTCATTTCACATTATCACTCACTTTTTCATAAGGCTTCACATCACCGTTGACTCCAACTAAATACTTATTTAATCTGGTGATTGCTTAACCTTTCAAATGATTGTTACAATACAAACAAATGGTATAGTTCTTCATTCTAAGAACCAATATAGCATGAGCCCAAGCTAGATCATTGAATCTTCCTAAAATGACCAAATTAATAGGAGTACTTGAACTTACTTCTATTTATCTGTAAAAATAAATGAAGACATATATCAAAATTAACTTAATAACTTAATATAAAAATAAAGTTGTGTGAAGAAATGAAGAAATATATCAATAATAGCTTCTTAATAACTCATGTTTCTTTCTGAAGGAAAATATCAAATATATACATTAATTGTTGCACTTTCATAACTATAACTCATTTTTTATAATTACATAATTTCAATGTTATGAATATTATACCGGCACCCGTATCAGCTTAGGTTCTGGTACAATACTGTATCGATAATAGTCAATACCAGGTACCGTTTTAGGCAATTTTTAAAATTTATAAAATCGTCCCTAAATTTTTAAAAATTCCAACATAGTCATTAGTATTTGAAGTAGAGCTGATTACCATTATCGTGGCAATTCATTCAAGTGATTTCGCCATCTATAAAATAAGTTAATGAATAAGATAGGCTACTGGCATTATTCTACCATGACTCGAAATGTCTCATTCATTCGACTCAAGACAAAAATCAAATTTTAACAAGAAAGTTAAGCTTGCCTTGAGCTTAAAGTTAATTGTCAAGATAAATAGTATGAAAAAAAACAAGAAGCAAAACAAAGTTGATTTGTGAAAGCTTGAACCAATTAGTAACAGCGTTGAGTATGGGATATTGTTTCTATAGTTTAGCAATTTAAGTCAATATCCTGGAGCGTCTTGGTCACAGATTCCCACTAAGAGCCGGATTCGGCCTGCAATTCAAATTTGTATGTCAATTACAAATAATTTGTCTGCTACTTAACAAAACAAACAAACACGAGATTAATCTGCAACGATCGAGGCAATTGGCTCATAGCAAATGGTCTTCATTATTTCTTTATTCGTGAGGATTTGGACTCCCTTTACTATTGACAGCGCAGTAGTATTGACAATTTACGGAATAAAATGCTCTAATTTTCCATTAAATCAAATTTAAGAGGAGTTAATTAGTAGAATAACGAGTTATCTCATCGTAGAATAACGAGTTATACTCATGTGACTTGTCTTTCCATTCATTTCCTTGGTGATGGTGAGTTTGATAAACATTTCTTTTTCCTACTAATTCACAATTGCAGCTTCTCCAAACTCCTTGAATAGAATACTTTGCGTTCACAGTGGCCAATGCAATGAGTAACATCCTTACGCTTTCCGATTTATTACAGAGCAACTAGGAGGATTGTCTATCTCCCGCGTATTATAGGAGCAATAACGAGCTATATTCTTTATAAGTGTTGGTCTGTCTCTTCCTGTGGGCTTACACTTGCTCCCTAGTATTATTTCTGGAGTGATTTTACCATGCATATGTATTCCTTCTATCCATAAAAGAAGGAAGCAAATAGGGAAACCCATCTCCGTTCTTTAATTTATTGCGTCGGAGGGACCTTCACATCAGATTCCTTAAAACAGAACCACAAGTCAATAACAGTGAACAACTACAGTTGTAGGCCAATCTGCTGGTTGGATACGTATAGTTTCACTGTTGTCTTTGTCCTGCATATATGGATGCAACTAACATTCCATTGCATGACCAGTTCCCCCCTTGTATGCGAACACAGGTCCCTACTCTAAACAACGTAGAGAAACATATACAAGTAGAATGCATGTGCCCCCAATCATGCGGTCATTATGACAAACTTTGAAAATAAGGGGTGTAGACCAAATTGTAGCCATCCCTTTTGTTTATTTGGAAACATGAGTACTGTTCTTGATGCTTTTTTCTGGAAGTTATACATATTGTATTAAGACAGAGCCAAACATAGTACAATAGCGAGCAATGTAATTCACCAAGTAAAAGGAAAACATATATATAGTGAGACACAATTGAAGCTGAATCACAAACCATCTGTGTAGCTAATCTGTTTCGAAAGCATTCAGAAAAAAATTCAAGAGTAAGATGCTTGTGCTGTTGGGATACATTGCTTAGTCAACCTACTAACATCATACTTGAAGCTATTGTCCAACTGTAGACTTTAGAGAAATCCCTTATATGTACCCTAGAGGCCAAATCAGAGGAAAGGGATAAGCAAGCTCCTTTCACCCAAGTCATATCTCGTCTTATCCCGAGGTTCCTGAGATGGATTGACATCCTTGCTAGTGCTTTTACATACTCTTTGATTTCTTTGCCCCACCACAAGCTATACATTGTGCACCCCGTAGCTTTTTGGATGAACTTCAAATGGTCTTTATATATATATATATATATATTCTGAGGTTCTATATTTAATTGAAAGATATATCTCCATTCATTGACTCCATAACTGGCCCCACACCTAGTTTGGATATCTAGCCATAAAAGGTTGGAAAAGGCGTAGTTGAAGAAAAGGTAGCTAATGGATTCAGGGCATGACAAACATAACTTATACGATAGGTTTATCTGAGCATCAAGATCCCTTCTAACTCTATCAAAAGTAGTCATTCTCTTCTTCACTCTAGCCACGACAGAAAGGCCACTTAGGGACCAAAAGTTTGTTCCAGAAAAAGTTTAAACCAACTAACTTTGGGAGCTGATTGTCTGACCAAATCCCTATGGGACTTATTGGTGAAGACGCCTAAAGAATGCCTTAACCAAATTGCTTTCTTTTATTTTTGGGCTAGGAAGGTAGGTGGGGAGCAACTCTACCTAGTGCTAGAGTATTTGTCAAACCAGAGCCTGTAATATTCTAGTTCCTATGTAATGTATTTTACATGTATTTTATATAATATACACTGTTTATGGTATAATAGAGTATTTTAAGCGTTTAATTGTATTATTGAAGTTACTGTATAGATCACGGATAGATCAAAGATGATTTTGGACTTGGTCGGAAATTTCTGATTAGAAAATTTCCGAAAACTCCGAAAAGCAACAAAATAAGTTTGAATGAGCTTTACAAGTCCCAAAATGTACTTTGAGAACATCTTAATTGATTATACATTTATTCATAACACTTAGTGATTAGTGATATGAAAATGTTTAAGATACTCATTTTAGTTCATATTTGATTTTAGGTACAATTCAAAAACAAAAGAGCTAAAGTAGACCAAAAGCATTATATTTGAAGCATTCTCTGGAGATTCACACTCACTTGTCTTCATGAAACAAGAAGAAGAAGGATTAGAATGAAGATGAGACAAGAAAGCACTAAAAAGAACGAAGAATAATGAATTTGTCATAGCCGTGAGAGGTGTGGCATGCTATGACACGCTTGTCATGGGTGTGACATTAGTTGCATCCGTGAGACATCTTGCATGAGCATGACATGGTCTATCATGCCCACAGTCGTGAGACTCTCACTCACTGCCATGCGAAAGGCCAACTCACTTGAACCCTAAGTTTTTAGTATAAAACGTTGTTTTGTGACAGCATAATCTATAAATTGTTTGGGAAAAATCATAGGAGCTCTCAGGAGACAAAAATGAAAAGGGAAATGAAGCTCTCACATATGGAGAGACCCATAGAGGGCTGGACTTCCCAACATTGATTCAGAGGTGACCTTGACTCCAGTGAACCCAATTAAGCATATCTTTCATTATGTTTGTTGTTTTTAGTCTCTTCAGGGATTGATTATATTATCTTGTGTTTATTGAAGAGAGTATTGTGTAAGAATGATTGAACGTTCTATTTGATTTTTTCATATATGAACCTATTGAATGCTCTATTTGATTTTTTCATATATAAAGCTATTGCTAGAATCGAATATAATACGTAGTTGTTGTTTTTTCAATTCATTTATGGCAACTAATGGTTCCGATTCATTAGGGATAAACCATTTTTTTCCTTAAACAAGTTTCCACACTCTTTTATTAGAGATTTAATAATATGTGGGTGTCTAAACTGGCAGATACTTGTAGAGTACATATTGCAACCACCTCCTCTTCTTATTGATCTGTGTCTAGCTCTCTTAGGTACTTCAATGAGAGTTTTTTTTTTAGAAATTACTTCAATGAGAGTTATGGATTATGACTTAAGGTTTTTTTTTTTTTTTTTTTACAATTGCTTCCCCTTGATACCTTTGATAGAAGTTTTAGTGGAGCCTTTTATGACATCCATTTTTCCCTCAAAGTGGAACTCCATGGTTAACTCCTTGAAATCCCAAATTATTTTACCTAAAGTGAGGAGCCACTGAGTCCCAAAGCCCATATTACAATATCCTAGTGGTAGCAACTTAAAGTCCCCCTTTTATTTTTGTTGCTCTGTGGTTGCTATTTAAGCCCTTTACATTTAGCTAAAATGGACAAACAACTGCCATCTACTAGTGATATAGGCAAAGGGTTTGCTCTGGAGAGCTTACACCCTAACCTGGTGATTGCCTGTTCATCCAAGAAATTATGAGTATTATTGTTGTTGTCATTGAGGATGTGTATAGGTCTTTTATTGCACATGCCAATAACTCTAATAATTTTGAACCTAGGGGTCCCCATTAAGGTATACATAGTAATGAGGGGTGTCTCTTCCACCTCCATATCATCTGTTACATTCCTCATTTCTTCTTCTGTCACTCCCTTATCTACTTCCTCGTCAGCCTCTATCACAAAGAGTTGGGTCTTCTTATGTTTTAAGTGAGGTCCCATAGTGTAAGGCTTATCACAATTGAAACTTCATAGAGTTTAGCTATATGTGCAGTAGAAGGCAAGATTCAATCTTGATAAGAAGTTGCTGAGTAAGTCCTCCACTAAAAGAGTTAGTTACCCTTGCTAAAATAACCTCAAATTCATCCAAAAAATCCTGCACAATCCTTTGTTTCCTTAAGCTTACCAATTCAGATAGAGGGTCCTTATATAATTGTCCAGATCTGGCAGTAATGTCAATAATATATTATGGCTGCCCAGGGAATGTACCATACCTACTCTTCACGTAGTTATAGTGCCATTCAAGTGCTCTTCCCTCTGAATAGAGGCTAATCTAACCTTAGATTCAAGAGAGGTAATATCTAGTGGAAACAAAATTCTTCACAATTATACAGGCATTCCTTCACTATAATTGCATCAAAATTTGGGAACTCAAGTTTAGACGGACAAGTTGTCAACACTCCGCTATTAGCCCCAGTTAAGTTATTTGACCCAAATCCTCCCCTAGATCAAACCACAAAATTCGTACCAATTTCATGGTTATTTAAGATTTTAAATCCACCTCCATTGCTTTTTAGATCATCAGAGTCAAAGAGGTTTGCTTTGCAGGTTATCAAAACCAACAGAAGGGTTAAGTTTATTGTTACGTGAGATTGAATGAGGTGTTCTAGGCATATCTCTTATGCTCAACCGCTGTATAGTGCCATCACCATCGTCTTTATTTCAGCCACCTAACCTTACGGTTTAGCAAAGAGTTGACCAGTAGTCTGATTAAATTCAGACCTCAATAAGGCTATGTGTTACGGTTTGATCTAATTGTAAGATATGAGACTTGAATCTCATATTGATTAAATACAAAATTAATATGGGATTTATAAAGACTTTGAGCTCTCTACCCTCATAAGCTAACTTTTGGGGTGTAACTCTCCTAAAGTCCTTATCAATTGGTATCAAAGCCGGTCTTGTAGTGGTGGCTCATGGAGTGGTGGCTTGGGAGTGTCAGCCGTGACCAACATAGCCGTAACCAATGAGGACATTGGTCCTTATGGGGGGACAAATGTCACGGTTTGATCTAATTGCAAGGTATGAGACTTGAATCTCATATTGATTAAATACAAAATTGATATGAGATTTATAAAGACTTTGGGCTCTCTACTCTCATAAACTAACTTTTGGGGTGTAGCTCTCCTAAAGTCTTTATCACTATAAGTCCCTCCTTACCATGAAGAGTAGTTTGCTGTCGAGTTCCCCCAATTATGAAGAGAATGCTCAAGCTTTAGATTGATGAAGCTAGCTCCATTGGAGATACAAGACAATAGATTGACTAGAAAGAAAAGAAAAGATTCTTTTTCGATCGAAAGCAAAGCCGAGCGTGAGGATCTCAAGCTCAAATACCATTAATGGAAGAAGAGATTCAGGGAATGCAAGCAATGTGATAAATCAATAAGAGCAACTAATACAGAGCAATCAGGGCAACGAATGAGAGCTGATTGTATTGATTCTGGAATTTTCAGAGAATACAATGAGAGAAGAAGCAATTATGGGAGTGTAAATTCGTCTCTTCCCATTGAATATATTATATATATATGCTAACATTACAAAATATCCAACAGAAAGGAAATGGGAAAGCAGAAAAGACAAAGCACAACAAACTCCAGCGCGCACTTTCGTTTAACCATACGTCACGTGCCTCCAGCAGGGCATTTGATTTATCTCACTCCAGGGTCCGCATCAGCCCAGATCGACGGTTTATGACTTTACCTGTAACCTGTAATCTGTAACCTGAAACTTTCCGATTGGCCAAATTATCAGATATAAAAGGATGCAAATAAGACAGCTATTATGCTTATCAATCAACTAGCACTTGGCAAACACACACAATCATTACAATGTCACAGGGCTCATCATAGGAAAAGAAAACTTGTGAAACATCATAGCGCCAAACTTGTAAAATGACCATTACATGCTTTTTCCGTTGCACTGAACTAATGAACATTACAGCAGAAGAAATTTTTTGCCGGAACAAAGAATTGCATAATCACATTGGGCAAATACTAATACAATTTATGTGAAGGAGGCTAACACGTTCGAATAGAATTTGTGTTATTTACTAAGTTAACGAATTGTAGTCCAATCACAGAAACAATGACAAACTAGGGGTTTTGTTTTAACTCATGTTTATGTCTTCTGAGGTGCTTCAGTGACTTCCTTCTCATTGTTGTTGCTTTCAATGCTCTGCATTTCTAGTAATTTATGTTGTTCCTCTTGAGACTGTTCTGATTTTACTGATGGCACAGCTTTAGGCTTGTTCCTTGTAGACCGCTCATACATAATCCCACCGAGCATACAAATGAGAAGTCCCGCGGTCCCAATAATTCTTGAATGCTTGTCCCAAATAACCCAATTGATTAGGACTGTCAACAGCTTATTCACTACACCAAGCACTGTATAACCAGTTGCAGAAATTGCCTTCCGGCATGAAAATCCAAAGAAGGATATGGCCAAGCCAAATAAGCAAGACAAACCAACAGGAAGGACCACCTCAGTAGAGTACCAATGTGCCTCCTGTATCATATCATGTTTTATCTTCTTGAGTTCTCCCATTATAAGCAATTCTAGGGGAAAGAGTAGAAGGGCCTCAAGATTGTTGTACAACACAAGCCCCCATGTATTTAAACCAATGGTCATAACGACATGCTTAATGTACACAAAATCTACAGTCATGCTTATCAAGTAAGCTAAAGCCCAGGCATAAGCTGTAAGGGTAAACTGGTAATCAGTCACAACATACAGCACACTTCCAGCAAAGATGGTTCCAAGTGAGATCCATGTTTTGAATGAAGGCCATGGTTTGTGTAAGAACAAGGTCTCTCCGATTGCAACAAAGAAAGGGACTACTGAACGAAAAACAATGAAAGTGTCAACATTGGCATGAAGTAAGAGCTCGCTATTGGTAAAAAGTGAAAGGTAAAACATGATGGCAGCAGGGAGGAAACGCCACATTGTCAAAAGATCAAGTGCATCATGCTCTACAAACTTTAACCAGCCACAAATAAAGACTCCAGCAGCACTAGTGAAATACTGCAGAGCAGTTAGTGCTCCGGGATATGGGAATTTCATGACAGCCCACTTGTTAATTATAGAGAGCAGGCCTGCTGAAATACAATATCCAAAAGCCACACCAAATATAGGGGTTTGTTGGAGCAGGCCATTATACCAGGAAGCTTGAATTTCATTTCTTTTCTGGTCGTTGGTAACTTTAGGATTCTCCTCATCATTAGACATCTGACACAAAACAGTAATCTAGACAGAGCAAATCATATAGTGAGTTCAAAAGAGCAAATTGCATTGCTGTCATGATGGACTTTCATAGGGACATTTCAAGAAGGGAAAAATCTAACAATTATTAAAGGCCATAATAAGTACAAAACAGAAAGAAATATGTAAAACATGCTATGGAAAATGGCACAAAGTGAAGATATCCACAGAGAATTTCAAAACAAGCTTGGGATCATTGACTATCCTTTATCAGGTCACAAGTTTTTGCCTATTTTTCAAAAAAGTAACAGTAAAACAAGGCTTTAAATTTCACAACAAGATGCTTGTTCATATTTGCAAAAACTTTCCACTTCTAATCTACCACCAACATTAAAGAAGAAAAGTTGACTGAAGTAACTAACTAGCAACAACTCACCGAGGGAACACTTTCTGTCAACCTATGTGAGGGGAATCAAGGAACTGTGTAGACTTGGTTTAATCCACTAACAGCGTGACTGCTAAATAAGCTTTATAAACTTGCATAGTTATTCCTACCCTAGACATAAGATCAAACTATAAAAGTTTCCAGTTTTAGGTCGCTAGCATAGTTCCCTATCCACAATGCTGCTATTTATTGAAGAAAATTTACAAAAATAGGAGAAGAATATGTAAAACTCTTCAAAGGAAAAGCATGATCTTTCATCTTGTTGCAGTTAGCAAATTTCCTATTCTGTTTATAAAATCGAATTGTAATGGAAATGATAACAAACTGAAAGGAAACAGGGATTCAGCGCAATGCATTCAGGAGAACAGAAACCAAGCAACAAAATTGAAGTACCCTTTGACCAACAAATCAAAAGAAAGAAACGCAATGACAGAGGCAAAACTACCTTTGGATCTCGCAATCTCTGGCAAACTCGGCTACCTTTCTGCACTCCGAGGTAGAGGGCGTGTGAATTAGCGAGCAAGTAAGGAGAATATTTTTAAAGATTGGAGCTTCCGAAGTGGCGAGCGAGGCAAGTTAGGCTTTTTCTTTAATTAGATTGAGCAAAGCCGTAGACAATTAAGAATCTGCATTACTAAGCTAGTGCTTGTAATACGTATAATCTATTAACTTGGTATTGTGCAATTCGATCCGAATCTTAGTGACAAAGCCCGATTCCGATATTTTAGGGACTAGTGGACTACCTATATTATTTTCTTCATGGTATCTGATACAAAGGTTATTTTTGGGACTCAAATTTTTACTGAAGTCTATCGCCAACACCCTTTGCACGACAGTCTCACTTAAATCTGCTTAAGCAAGACTCAGCCCTCAACGAACTCTTGAAGTGTTTACCTCGCATAAATTCGAAAAAACAATGCTAAGAAAGCAATAAGAACAAAGGTAACAAATAAACACAGAGATACAGTTAAAACCAACTTTATATATTTTCCCTCATAAGAATACAAAGAATGTTCTATTTGATCAAGTGAGAAGAGCAGAGCTCGAATGAGCTATATATAGGCATCCTAACTTGCCTTCCAAGTTACATTCAGAATCCCACTATATCTGAATTGCCTAAGATCGTGCTAAGATCACGTCTATCCTTATCAAATTACATCACGTGTATCAATTAGACACACCCCTTTCTAAATAGAACTCTAACTGATAAGATAAGATAACAACAAGATAGAGTTTACATTCAACTGGGAAACTAATATCTATGTCCTCGAAGAACTCCACTGTCTTCAGATGTTTAGTTTCACTGTAACTCCAACTCCTCGTCATCATCACATCATCCAAGATCTCCCCACGATCTCTATGCGCTGATGATGCAATGTGATCTCGCCGAAGCCCACGTAGCACATTGGCCTGATCCAATGCTTCCCGCAACAAGTCCATTAGTCGTGGTCCATTCATTTGAGCGTGGCTAAGTCTTTTGTCCGTCAAGTCCTAGCCTGGGTCGAGTCAATCTCCACAAGGTCCGAGACTCTACCAAAATTCGTACTAAGTCCGATCCCACTCGCCCACGTTTGCCTTAGTGTTTTTGCATGCCTTCCTCATGCGTGAATCCAGCTAACCTTCCACCTAAGGCCTTCCGCAAAGGTAACTAAGAAGTGCTCCGAAACTTAAGGGTCTAACAAACCACCCCCACCAGATGGATTCGACGCCCTTGTCCAATTAGTCTGAAGGTAGGCGTTCACCTGATCCTCGAACTGCCACAATGTCGTATCTTTCTCCCAC
Source organism: Erythroxylum guanchezii (assembly GCA_025629825.1). Taxonomy (NCBI): domain Eukaryota; kingdom Viridiplantae; phylum Streptophyta; class Magnoliopsida; order Malpighiales; family Erythroxylaceae; genus Erythroxylum; species Erythroxylum guanchezii. The sequence goes on from JAOTAX010000001.1 coordinate 6,651,099, forward strand.
GTAGCTTCCGCGACAGGTTTACCTTTCCACTGAATCAGGAACTCAATCCGTCGGTTCTTCTTATGTTGACCCAAGGTTCGGTGATCTAGGATCTTCTTCACTTGATCCTTGAACTGTTTTCTCACAACCGGTGGTGCTTGCTTCACTTGACTCCCATTCGGATCTGATGCATCCTCATGGTAAGGCTTGAGAAAACTTACATGAAAAGTAGGGTGTACCTGTAACCGCTCAGGCAACTTTAATCGGTACGCCACGTTCCCCACTTTATGTAGCACTTCAAACGGTCCATCGTACTTCGTCACCAGTCCCCTATAAACTTGCTTGCTCAAGATCTTCTTCCAAATTTGCGGGGTTAGTTTCAACAACACTTTGTCTCCCACGTCAAACTCTAACGGTCTCCTTCGAAGATCCGCTTGCTTCTTCATCCGACGAGAAGCTTTACGAAGACTGTCCCTTGCCTCATCCAATAGTTCTTGCTTCTCCATCGCAAACTTATACGTTGCGGGACATTTACCACTTGTCCTTTGTTGAGCAATCTCCAATAGTGTAAGAGGCTGTTGTCCCAACACAATCTCAATCGAACTTTTCTTCGTAGCCGAAGATCTGTGCAAGTTATAGCAAAATTGTGCAGTATCAAGTAAACTTAACCAATTGCGTTGACTTGCACTTATATAATGCCTCAAGTACTCCTCAAACAAACCGTTGATTCGTTCAATTTGGCCATCCGTCTATGGGTGATTCATCGTTGAAAACTTTAAATTACAACCCATCTGATTAAGAAGGGACGTCCAGAATTGACCTGTAAATCTGATGTCTCGATCGCTCACAATATCCGCTGGAACTCCGAAATACTTGACCACGTTCTTATAGAATAGCTCGGCCACAACATCCGAGGGACAAGTTACAGGAGTTGGCATGAAGATCGCATACTTAGAGAATCTGTCAACCACCACCAAGATTGATGTCATGTTGTCCACCTTTGGAAACCCACTAATAAAATCCATTAAAACTGACATCCACGGTCTCTCGGGGATGGATAAGGGTTGTAGCAAACCGGCTTACCTCTTTCTCTCCAGTTTATCCAACTGACACACAAGACACATCTTGACGTAACATTCCATGTCATTCTCCATCTTCGGTTAAAAGTAGGAACGAGACAGGAGCGCTAGCATCCGTTGGACTCTCGGGTGACTAGCCCACTGCGAGTCGTGCATCTCCTTCAACAATTGTTTCCGCAATCCACCAAAGCTCGACACATAAACTTGACTACTCTTAGTCATCAACAACCCATCATCATCGAGCCAAAACCTGCGAACGATACCTTCCTTAACTTGTGAGATTAACTTACAGTACATTGTGTCTAGTGGAGCAGTTGCCTTGACTTGCTCCAATAGGTTGGACTCCATCCGCATGACCGAATAAAGGGCCGCAAATACCTCCTTCCTACTCAAGGCGTCTGTCACGTTGTTGTGCCTCCCCGGTTTATGCTCCACACAAAGTCATATTCGACAAGAAACTCCTGCCACCGAGCTTGTTTTGCGGATAATTTCTTTTGGGTCCTGAAAAACGTGTTAGCAACATTATCCGTTCTAACAACGAACCTGGTTCCCAGCAAATATACTCGCCATGTCTCAAGATAATGCACCACCGCAAGCATCTCCCTCTCATGCGTCGAGTAACGCTGCTCAGCACCATTGAGCTTTCGGCTCTCAAATGCAACCGGATAACCCTCCTGTACAAGGACTCCACCAATAGCTTTATCTGAAGCATCAGTATGTACCTCAAACGGAAGATCGAACACGAGCAACTTTAACACAGGTTCGGTTGAGATAGCAGCTTTAAGTTTCTCGAATGCCTCCTCACATGCACCCGACCAACACCACTCTTGTTTTTTCTTCAGCAAGTTCGTTAATGGCGCCGCTTTCTTCGAGTATCCCACTATGAACTGCCTATAGTAGTTCGCCAGGCCGAGAAAACTCCATAATTCTCGTACTGTCGTGGGAGCCTTCTACTCAACTATCGCTATCATTTTCCTCAGATCTATTCTGACCTGACGTTTGCTTACTATGTGACCCAAGAATCTGATCTCTAACTGAGCAAACTCAAACTTCTCCATCTTCACATAGAGCTTGTGCTACCTCAGTCTCTCGAACACTCGCCTCAAGTGTTCCACAAGTTCATCCATGCTTGTGCTATACACCACAATGTCGTCTAAGTAGACCACAACGAACTCATCCAGAAAGTTGTATAGCACATCATTCATAAGGTTGCAAAATGTCGCAGGGGCGTTAGTTAATCCAAACAGCATAACTAAAAGTTTATAGGATCCATACCGAGTAACGCACGTCGTCTTTTGCTCATCGCCCTCGGCTATCCTCACTTGCCAATACCCACTCCAAAGATCCAGCTTAGTGAACATCTTCGCCCTTGACAGCCTGTCCATCAAATCCTAAACCAAAGATACCGAATATTTGTTTTTAATAGTTACCTTGTTCAACGCTCGATAGTCCACATACATCCGCAGTGTACCGTCTTGCTTCTTTTGAAACAATACTGGGGCGCCATGTTGGGTCCCGTTCCCGAAGCCCGGACACCGGTGCCGGACCCCGTTCCCGGAGCCCAACTATTCGGATCGGAAAC
>JAOTAX010000001.1:6708899-6724178 GCA_025629825.1 Erythroxylum guanchezii
AAGCTATTTTTTCAATTTTTATTAAATCCACTGGGCATTTTTACTGCGCATTTGCGCAGAATAAACCTGCTAGTATAGAAAAACAAAAAGCTTGTAACTACCATAACTACTAAAATATAGGCTACTCTATAACTATAACAAAAAGCTAATGCTGCTAGTAACTATCAATCCAAAAGAAATGTCGACTCCAGCCAAAAGTAATTTGTAACTAGTTTGTTCAGCAACTCTATTGAAATAACAATATGGTTTATTGCTGATCTTAGTAGTGGCATGATTAATAGTCTCTCTTCTCAGTGTGTCTAAACACTAGCTTGCGCAATCATTTACTTTAGTTTTAGACTGCAATAGTTATTGGCTGACAATCAGATCGAAATATTTTAGACTTTGCTTATTTGACTAATGTCCTTGAACTGCTAAGAAGTTGATATTTGTTGGAATGTGACTACTTTTTTCCTCCTATAATTACTTTATAACAGTATTTCCATTTTTTAGGGTGAGTATTGTCAGTTAGCTTATTGCAATTAGTAGACTGTAATGGTTTATCAAGTAACTTCAGTTTTGAAGCCGCATGAGTTGGATTTGTAGTAATCTTCCTACTATATGCATCATTACAACATTGTTGTGAACTAAAATGTTAACGAGTTGCATCCAATTATAAGTTGCATTTGAATGTTGGTTAATGTTTTAAGATTGATTGGGGTACATAAGATTTATGTTTCCTTCACTCATTCTATGCTACAGGAATGTCTATATGAATGTTAAACTTGTTTCATCATATTGACGATATAATTTTTGAGTTAGCACATTGATGTGATATGAATGAAACAAAATAGAATAACGGCAATAATGTCTCACGAGGAATTCCACTATTTTTGATAGACCTATAGAAAAGAAAGTTTTTGAAAATGGATGGAAGAAAACAATAGCTAAAGGGTATGAACAAATGATTGTATAAATGAAAAAAATAAAAATAAAATTTAAAAATTCAAAATAAAAATAAAGATAAAAGTAAGTACATAAATAAACAGACAAGAAAGAAAACAAATGAAGAAATAAAAAAAATTAAAAAAGAGAAAACAAAATAAATAAATAAAATAACTAAAGAAGCAAGTGCTATTAACAAAAGTTTTTATGCTATTTAAAAGACACAAGTATTGAAAGAAAAGGTTCAAAGGACACATAAAAAGAGAAAGACTTCTTTATGTAGAGTCCTCTATTTATATCCTAAATTTTCAAAGTTTCCTATTAAAGGTCAAGTCCTTCATTAGTAGAGTCATATCATTCTTAACCACCTTTCTCCAATTCTTCTTGGGTTTTCCTCTTATGCTTTTATAGTTCTTAAGTATAATCTTCTCACATCTTCTCACTAAGGCATTTTGATATCTCCTCTTAACATGTCTAAATTACCTAAGTCTTATCTCTCTTAATTTACTATAAATGTTAACCACTCTCAATTTGTCTTTTCTTGTAAGATTGCACATCTAACGGAGTATCCTCATCTCTTTTATTTTTTTAGTATCTTCATCTCTGTTACTATTAACTTATAATTATACACTTGTTTGATGAGTTAACAATTTGCCCCACAGATCATGGTCAGCCTAATTGCTAAACATTAGAATTTACCTTTTAACTTGAGTGATATCTTCTTGTCATATAAAACTTCTAAAGTGCCCCTCCATTTAAGCCATATTGATTTGATAAAGTGAACCATGTCGTTATCTATCTCGCCACTGCTTTGGATTATAGATCCAAGGTATTTAAAATAGTCTTTCTTTGGTATAACTTCTATACCAATCTTGATCTCAACATTAGATGCAACCATATGACCCAAAAATTTACACTCTAAATGCTCCGTCTTAGTCCTGCTTAATTGAAAGCCCTTTAACTCTAGCGTATCTCTCCAATGTTTTAGCTTGATATTAATGCCCTCTTTTATTTCGTCTACTAAAATAATGTCATCAGCCAACTATTGTAAACAAGAGGTTGCTAAACCAGAATCCTTGGTATATCCCAATATTGTTAAAAAATGCTCTACATTTCCCCCATCATCCTTACTCTAACGCTAACACGTTAATACATATCTCTAACAACTTGTACATAGGCAACAAAAACTCCTTTAACTTTTAAAAACCACTACATAACTTCCCTAGGTACCCTATCATAAGCCTTCTCTAAATTAATAAAGACCATATGCAAGTCCCTTTTTCTATTCTTATAATATTCCATTAATTGTCTAAGGATATGTATAGCTTCTATCATAGACGTTCCTAACATAAAACCAAATTGGTTCTCTAAGATAGGCACACCTTTTTTCACTCTCTTCTCAATCATCCTCTCCTATAATTTCATGGTGTGACTAAGTAGTTTGATGTCTCTATAGGTGTTATAACTTTGGATGTCCCATTTGTTCTTATAAAGAGAGATTAATATGATAAGTCTCCACTTATCTGACATTTTAGCAAACTTATAGATCATATTAAAAAGCTTGGCTAATCAAGTAAAACCCTCTGCTCTTAGGCTCTTCTACACCACTATGGGTAACTCACACTATAAGAGTTAAGATATTTAATGACAACATTTTTGTGACTAACTATCATTTCATCATAGATATGAGGTTTTTTGTCTCAAAACAGTTAATCAGCACTATTGTTTGAATTAATTGTGATGATTTATTTTTTGTCACTAATATAATGATAATTGTAACAATTTAGTATCTTTCACAATTAAATTGTCACTATTAATATATTAATAGTGTCAAATTTTCTTTTATTACTAAGTTCTGTCACTAAAAGCATATGCAATTTGGCGCCAAAGTAATTTTGGCGAGAATGAATTGTAATTGTGAAAAAAAAATATTCGTCATTAATATTTTCTATTTGTTGGGATAAATCATAATTTGATAACTAATTTTTTTCTCTTGCTGTGACGAAACGTTTACCATCACATGATATTTTACTTTTTGTGATGAAAATTTTTGTCAATAAAAATTTAATTAGTTAGTGTGTACTTAATACTGTGATAAAAATGGAACTTCACTACTATTCGTAATTTTTGTGACAAGAAATTTTGTTGTCACTTAATCAACTTTTTGTTACAAAGGTTATTATCAATATTAACGTAACAAATTAATGATAATTATTTCTTGTTATAATAACATATTAACATTAACCACTCTAATGACTAATTTTGTCATTATTGGATGAATTTTAGGGACTGAGAATTGCTTGTTATGATTTTTCTTTAATATTATTTTTTAAAAACAAATTTAAATATTTTCTTATAAAATATTCAAAGTACATATATTGATAACCTAAAAGTAATATTTTACATATCAATAGATATTTGCTAAACATAACTTTGAAACTTCATCAAAATCAAAATCAAATTAAATAAATGTTTAAATATAATGAAAATCTTGTGCCAAAATATTAAGAAAAACTTTTAACCTATTTAAAATTTGAAAACAAAGTTCTTCTCAATGCTTAATCATTGCCTTCATCATCTTCACTTACTAAATTTGTCTCATTATCATTCATAAAAATAAATAACTAAAATAATATTGATTTAATTCAAATTTTGATTACATCTAAATTAGACTATGAAGTCAAGCCCTGATCATCTTTCAATTAGGCATGGTTTTAAATTTGTAATATCATGTTTAGGTTTAAGTTGCATTATATTATGAATGTGGTTTCTTTATTGGAAATATAATCATAATTATAATTGTATTGTTCATAATAATAATTACCATTATTTGCAACTGGAATATAATTTATATTTCATAATTTAAAAGTCTTCTATATGATAGTAGACTAAATTCTTTTTCTTTTAATATAGGGATAATTATTATAAGAAGTAAAATTGCAAGCTTTGGAGATGTTATCCTTTTGAAAGGGGAAAAATACATTAGAATTTAAATCCTAAAATAACTCTTTTTTTATTCTATAATATGTTATATTATAAAATCCAAATATTATATTAATTATCGTAGACTAGCAAATTGTCATATACAATTATTCAAATATTAAACTTATAAAAATATATGAGATCAAAAAATCAAAAGCAATAATAAGCATAAAGTTCCTACATAGTCTATGCTCAGGAAATTACAAGCTCAGCTCGAGATACATATGCCAAACATTGTCGCTTCATCCCAAACTCCACTATAACTGCGTTCTTAGTTTTCATATAGCCTATTCGCTGACTTGCTAGTTTATATTAGAAGAGCCATCTCCACACCATGTAAGTTCTCTTGTTTCTCTTCTATCTCAATCACTATTAGTAGCTTCATTTTCTCTCTCTCCCTCTTTTTTCCATTTCTTTAACTGAGTTGTATTTCCTTTTGTCTATGTGTTTAAGTCTCACAAGTAGTAGCTTGCAATTGCAGTCATGTTCTATGATCATGGCTTAGCCACTAGCCTCAAGAAGCTTGACAAGTACCTTCTTACTCGAAGTTACATTACTAGGTAAGCTTTAATTTCTTGTGTCCTAAGGTAGACTTGTCTTTGAATTTGATTGTTTCAGTTTTAGAATAATTTCGAGAGAAAGTGTTTTGTATTGTAAGAGTTTTCATTCTTCTGTTACTATCTGTAGTTATCAAGCCTCAAAATATGATATCACAAGTAATAGGAAAAAGCAAGAGACAAAATCAGCTTTTGGTATAAAGTCGATTGTGTAGATTGCATATGGGATGTAAAATTTTATTTACTTAAAATTAAAATTACATTTAAAAAAATAAGTTCTAATTAATCATTAATTTTTTTGTCTTTTCTTTTTAGAAAGATAAAGATTCCGATGAGTTACACGACACTATTAAAGTTTGGAAGGTATCGCGACAAAAGCCAAATAGAATTTGGTCTGTCTATTCTAAATGGAGAAGAAATAATGGTATGTAAATTATAGTCAAATTAGATATTTTTAATTTTTAAAATTAATTTACTAAAATTTCAAAATTTATCTAAATATGCAGAATAAGCTTCAAGAAGAGGGATAGAAAAACAGAGAAAATATTTCATCTACACCTCTACCACTAGTTGACCATTTTGGTCTAGTCCTCAAAAGAAAGTCAAGTTATTCATGTGGTTTAGTTGTTAAAGGGATAACTTCTAAGTCTTGAGAAAAAAGTCAAATTCTAACTGAAGCTAACGTTGCAAAGAAACATGAAAGTGATATAGATAATGAAGTTGTAAGATTTACTAAAATCACAAAAACACAAAATGAGAAGATTCAAGCTCAAAATGAGAATATTCAAGCTCAAGATGCAACTATTGAGAAGCAAGCTATGGAAATCAAACAAATTTAAGTTGTTTTTGCATATTTGGAAAATACTGGAGTAATTTTCTAGTTTGTTACTTAATGCCTCTGCCTCAATTGGAGATCCATAAGTGCCATACCATCAAATACCTCAACTAGTCATGTGATTTTTAGCTTAAGTCAATATGTAGTAGTTTGGGATAATTGTAATAAATATAATGGTCTTGAATGCTAAAATTTCCAATTTTAAATATTGGGAATTAGAATTTTGTACATTGTGGTGATTTATATATATTTTATATATACTAATAATTTTTATTTGCTTGTGTCATAATATCTTGGCACTAAAAATCCTTATCATTTGTGACAACTTCTATTTTATGGCCACCAATGCAAAATTTTTTATCGATTAAGCAACTAAATTGTTAAATTTAATAATATTTTTTGTGAAAAACATGAATACATTAGTGATAAATTTATTGTAAATTATAATCTTTATTAAATAACAACATTATTGTAACATATAACTTTCTTACTTGTTACTGAAATTTGTTTACTGACTGTGGTCGAGTGCCCCGCGGACTCTTTTAATCCTTTACTCAGCATCCACTCCCCTTTTGTACTTTTCACATATGGGTCTAACAGAAATAGCCTCTCTACATTGTAGGGGTAAGACTGTGTACTATCAGACCTTCCCAAACCCTGCCTTAATGCAGGACTTCAGACTGAATTTGATGATGATGATGATAACTTTCTTACTTGCGAGGAAATATGTTAGACAATATAGTCACTAATGCAAATTTCTTTTACCACTAATGCAATTCCATTATTGATTGATAATTTTATTTATGAAAATGATAAACACATTAAAGACAATATCTTTTGTAAGAAAAAAATTTCATTTTTTTGACAAAATGATGTTGACACTTTTTCCTTAAAATATTAGTGACCAAGAAATAATGGACATTGATTAGAAAAAAAGCACGAGTGTCAATTATTTTGTTAATATTTTCAACTATTTTAGTGGCGATGATGATGTCACAATAAAATGAAGTATTGTTACGACTTTGTTTGTCACTACTTAATATTGTTTGTGTTGACAAACTTGTCATAAATATGTAAAGTTATTATGATTATATAGTTTTGTCACACATTCCATAGTTTTTAGTGTCAATACTTCTGTCACAAAAGTGTTGCATAATTGTGACTATTTTTCTAAATTAGTCACTATTTTATTAGTGACAGAGGTATTTGTGACGGGAGGTGATGACTTTAAAAATTAGACACTATTAATAGTAGTGACTAATATTATTGCTTTTAGTAACAAAATTTTACTTTCACTAAAAATACAATTTCTTGTAGTTTCATTAGGTCCTACTATCCTTTCACTCTTCATTTTCCTTAAAGCTCCTCTAATTTCTTATTTCATGATATGCTAGCAAGAAGTGAAACTACAATATTGCTCAGAAGTGTTAAAATCACCAAAGGAAATGTTGTTGTCTTTGCCTTTAACTAAAAGCTTATAAAAGTAGCTCTGTCATCTTCTTTTGATTTCATTTTCATCCACAAGCACCCATTATGCTCCATTGTTTATACAATAAACTTGATCTAAGTCCCTCGCTTTCTGTTCCTTAGCTATCACCAACTTAAATTTATCCTTTTCTCCAGCCTTATTTTCCATTATTTGATATAAGTTCACGTAAGCTCTACTTTTGGCTTTTGAGACTATCTTTTTCGCCTTTTCTTTGCCAGCTTGTAACTCTCTCTGTTGGCTACATTTTCCTCATCTATGCTGCTATCCAATAGAGCTTTATATAGAGCCTTCTTGATCTTCACCTTGTCTTAAACGCCTTCATTCTACCATTAAGACTCCTTCTCACTACCCCTAAGCCATTTAAAATTTTCCATATCTCCTTAGCTACATTCTTTAAAAGAGTTATCACTCCCTCCCACATCCAGTTAGCATCTCCTTCTAGTTTCCATACTTTAGACATTACTTTATTTTGAAGTTGCTCCACAGTGTCCCCTTTTAGATTCCACCATCTAACTTTAGTGCACCTCTAAGAACTTCTCGTTTTTCTTTAACCCTTAATTTTAAGATTCATAAGCAATAATCTATGTTGAGTTGAAAAGCATGTGTTAGGTATCACCTTGCAATCATTATAACTGATTATATCACTTCACCTCACAAGAAAGTAATCAATCTAAGTCTTTGTGTTTTGTTACTAAAAATTACCAAGTGCTCCTCCTTTTTTGTTAAAGAATGAGTTTGCTACCACCAAATTAAATGCTACCAAAAAGTTCAATAAAGTAGTCCTATTGTCATTTCTATCTCTATACTTAGAACTCCTATGGGCACAAGAATACGTGTCCAAGGTCGCCCTTATATGGCTATTATAAGTATCCTTTTAAAATAAGTTTCTCGTTGTGGGGAATCTTTTAAATCACCTTATCTAGCTCACCCTATAATTGATGCTTAAATTATTCTTCCAACCCTAATTGAGTGCATAAGCATACATCACAATGAAACCAATATCTTTCTGATTAGATTGTTGAAACCCTCAAAATTAATTTTGGTTATCTAACCTATTATAATAGTAGTAACACCAGGTCGAGTCCTAAGAGAACTTAACACTATTTTCTTGATTTCAATTGACAAGACAAAATGGAAGATTATGATTAATTAACTAATAAACTAAAATTAACTTCGGAGTTAAAATAAATTAGCTAATTATAAAAGAGAGAAATTCTATGGTACTTAACTTTGATTCAAGGAAATATCTCATCCAATTGTAACATTGATCATTGGTCTAAAAAGAATAATTTTCACAATTAAAGTAGTTAGTCTAAAACATATTATGATAGTTATAATAAGTCTCAAATTTTCCTAAATTAATTGGTTCAAACCCAAGATTTAAACCAAAAGATGTCATTCCTTGATTGGGTATATGGTAGCATTCCATATCAATTGAATGATAGTAATAAACTTGGTAAAAAAGACTAAACCCTAAATTAAATAACTGAGATAACTACAACTATTCAATTTAGCTTTCTTATTTCTTATAAATTAAATATGAAAATTCTTAAATAACCTATTTGTTATTTTTACTAACCCTTTATGACAACTATGGATCATTGAATTCATGGATAACTGTAGAATAATCGACATCAAATTAATTTTTCAGATCAATTAATATTAATTATTCATAAAATATAAGAACATAAAACAAGAACTACTTGAATTAAAACATGAATCTAAGTGTAGAAAAAAAACCTCACAAGGTTATAACTAGAGTTTTGAATCCTTTTTAATCAGAATATTTGGGTTTAGCCATACATGACTTTAGTTCCAATGCCAAAAATAGAAGAAAATATGAACTATTGAGAGAAAACTACTATCACACACTCTACCATATCCACCAACATTATAGTACATCTCCTTTCAGATGCTCATAACTTAGGGGAGTCTTCTACTTTGTGCTTTATTTTTATTGATTATCTTTGTGAGATGTGAGAATTTAGTGCATACATTAGGGACAATCTATGATTTAGGTGTGGGAGAGCGAGCATATGTATTATGATAAACTCTATGATTTGTACTTGAACTCATAAATACTATGATTCATAGATTGATTATTCCTAATCTCATAATTTTCTGATTGTTGTTTATAAATAATCTTTAAGTTATGAAACATTTTTTTGGTTAAGTTATAATGCATGAAAGAGACAAGCATTATTAGTGCTTTTCATTAAATTATTTTAAGTATCTCGTTGGTTTTGTTGAATGAAAGTGTGCAAGACTTGATGTATTTTGACATCTACATGAGCTTTGAGCCTAAGAGTATTCATCACATTTATGCTCATACATATCTTTTTGTTGTGTGTTATCAAACATAGCTCGTTTATGCTAGAACTTGCTTTTGAATACATGACAAGACCACAATTTTGATAAATTTGTGTATAAAGATGATAAGGGTATTTAGGATAACCATTTTTTACCTAAACATGCCTTCCTTACTTTTTATCTCTAGAAAACCAATTTTAGCCTTACCTTTTCTTTTCTTGCATAATAACCTTGTTATAAGCCACTTTTACCCTTCTTTTGTTGATTTCCTTAATGATTTTCAACCCTTAAATTGAAGGAATTGTATAAATCTTATTTGTATAGGATTTTGACTATTTTTATGAAAAACAAATTAGTTGATTCAAGTTGCATTGTTTTCATTTCTCTTTTTTTTTTTAAATGGGGGAGAAGTATTAAAAAAAGAAATTTCTTTTCTTTTTTATTTTTATATAAAATAAAAAAATAAAATAAAAAAGAGAGAAAAATTGAAAAAGAATTGAAGTGATCGAAAGGAATGCTATTTGAATCAAGTGAGTTTTTGAAAAAATTAAGTTGAAACTTGTGTGAAATTGTTTTTAAACGATATAAATGTGCATTCTTCTTATGCTAATTTCAGATCATCAGGGTTCATAATTGGATAAGTAGGCTTGGTAGGATTGACGTCTTCATTCTTTTTAAATGGTAATTCGATGAAGAAGTGAGGATTTTTCTATAGAGGATGTGGATGTGAGAACTAGGCATGGTTCTTAAGACAATATTCCAAAAATTGGTTCTGTAGTGTTTCATATGGAGGTGGCATTTGTGTGAGTTCAAACACATTTATGATATCAGTATAATCACTAAAATTAGCATGACATTTAATCCTTATAGGTAGGATTTGTAATGGAGATCTCTTACAATAGGGATCCATGCCAATCAGAATATCTGGGCCAGGTAGCTTTTAAGAACTTTGGTCCAAACCACACAATTAGGGAAGAAGCGGATCCCTATTTTCTTTTTTGCGATAATCCCAATCTTAAAAGAATTTCTGTCAATGGCAGGAAAATTTCTTCATGAGATATCCATGCTTCAGGTGGTAAAATTTTGGGCTTCATAATATTATGACATGATCCAGTATCCATATACCTGATAGCCTTTAATTGGCTTATCATATTTGTCTTGTTATAGTAATTGGATATGGACATAAGGTCGAGGAACAGTGAAAGGCTTGGAGTCTACGTTCAAACATTCTTCTATCACCTCTAGAGGTTTCATACTAAGACAACCCATATCGAGCTCCTTAAGTTGCTTATAAGCATCCTTACCTGTAAAGCCATGAAAGTTGGGCAAAAGATGGATTAGGCTAGATTTAAGCTCAAAAGCAACATTTTCAGCAAAATTTGGAAAAGTGATGTATAAAGGCCTTTGAGTCAAATCTAGAGCAGCTAACTCTTTAAAAGTTCTTAGATTGGCCATGGCTTCCTCAAGTTTAAGTCCTTGTTGTATTCCCTGAGTTGTTATGGTTTCACTATGTAACCTCTATAATTTCCTTTTGATCTCCAGATCAAATTATAGAGGTTCTCTATGCAGAAATCTTGTTACTACCATACATCATAATTAACAAACATGTAAAGATTAAGAAATAACTAAAAGAAACGATTATAAACAAATATATATACAAAACATCAATTGAAATCAAAAGCAAAAACTAAAGCACCACACTCTCAGAAAACAACGCCAAAAGATCCATAAAGAGTGTATGTAAAGCTTTTGCAATGAAAGAAATTAGTGTTTAGGATATGCGGGGTTTGGTTTGATGAAATTAAGAAAACAAAATCAAATTAAAATAATGAAAGCAAATTAAAACAAACCGTAAAAAAAATCATGAAAGTGATGAATGCGTTTAGGATTTGGTTCTCGGTTCAATCTTAGCCTACACACAATTAAACATACGTCATTGTCATATTGTTTTCACACCTCTCTTAGAACTGTTAATTGTAGATTAACAATAAGCTTTATTAACCTCAGTTTTCCTTAGATCATGTTTAATTAAAACAAGCTTTTTAACCAAACCTAATCGTCGAACAACTTATAACAAGTTCTCCAGATTTAATTAGACAGTTGCATTACGAATAAGAAAAACAAATCCATTTAGGCAATAACAAACTCGAGTCATTTAACCTATGTTACATTACCCTAATGATTTAACACTATTAGTTGCCACAAATGAATCTATATCACAATGATTACATATTGTATTTAAGATTCTAACAATGGGTTCATACATAAACACTTAAAAGATAACGAGAATACTAATTACCATATATGAATACCCAAATCAATAGAAATAGAATAATGTAAACAATCCCTAAAGAGAGATAGAACAATGATACACAATAAAGATATGTTTAAATGCGATCCTCAACATCAATTTCACCTTCGAATTGGAATAGGAAAGCTTAGCCCTCCATGGGTCTCCAAAGAGTAAGTGCTCTGCCCCTTCATGAAGTCCCAAAATGATACCTCCCTCTTTTCTCATAAAAAATGTTAATTTATAGCAAAAACTAGGTTTTTGGGCATAGACACAGTTGTGTGCACTGCCGTGCATCCTAAAAATCTGAAACTTGTAAAGATACATGATTTAATACACAATTGTGTATCCAAAAGTGTAAGTCAAAAATGTGTCTTCCAATTGCGTACACTACCATGTAAGTATATACACGACTGTATATCTCCCATGTTTGTTGAATTGTTGTTCTTCTTGTGACTTCTTGTCCAATCCTCACCCTAATCCATCTTCTTCTTATTCCACAAGGGTAATTGTGTTTGAACATCAAAATGATGGCTCAGTGAATGTGCTCTTAACTCATTTTAGCTTTTATGCTTCCAAATTGTACATAAAATCAAATATGAACTAAAATGAGTATCTTAAGTATTTCACAACAATAATCCCTAAGTGTTAAGAAGTGAATGTATAAACAATTAAGCACACATCAAATTTTCCCACACTTAGCTTTTGACGGTCCTCAGAAAAAACAACAAAATTAAAGTCATAAACTAAACACTTTCACAAGTTCCATATTTGCTAAGAATAGAAAGCCATACGTAAAGGGAAATAACTTTTAAAATCATAGCAAGACTAAACATTAAATTCCTCTACTCATGTTCAATCAACAATCATCACCTTTAGAAACTAAACAATCTAATAGTAGACATGGACAAAGTGAGTAAATAACATTGATCCATAAGTATATTCAAACACCATTCATGATCATAACATTCCATGACTTTGCATCTCATTTCATTTCTCCACCATTAGGATTCATATGCATAATCAAAAATCAATAAATGCTTCACTAGCTTTAAGGCTTGGGTAGGACATTTGGTTAGATTTAAGCCATATAATGTGGTTAACACAAAAAGAAAAGGCAAATAAAGCTCAAAGGGGCTTAATAAGGGAAAATTCATATCAATGGGTAGGTTATTTGGCTAGTGTAGCTTACAAAACAAAAAATTCCTATATCATTTTCATGTTAATGCATGTGATAAAAATGTAGTCTTGAATAGAAAATCAAAGCAAAGTTAGGACGTACATATCATGAAGGTCACACACAAACAAAAAAAATAAGACTGATATGGAAGTGTTAGTTTATAAGGGCTCAAAATCTCACTGGAATGTGTCTACCACTAGTTACTACTCTTCTAAAGATAATGTATATTGACTAATCACAAGAGTAAAAGTACATGCATAAATTGCCATGAATTTCTTTAGTCAATTCACTCTCTAATTATGACTATATATTCTTATTATAATCATTTTAATTAATTTCAGTCAAATTTAATTCATTCAAGTTTAAAAATTAAGTTATTATATTAATGACATTTGATTAGTACATAACTTTTTAATTTTATATCATCTAAAAAATCATAATAATATAAATTTGAAATAGCAACTATCTGTTTATTTCTATTAATATTATTTTACATATTATATATATAATAATAATAACCATAATTAATATGAAAATTATTTAATTATCATATAAGTATAAAATTAAAAATAATACATAAATATTTGAAATTTTA
The DNA here is from genome assembly GCA_025629825.1 of Erythroxylum guanchezii. Taxonomy (NCBI): domain Eukaryota; kingdom Viridiplantae; phylum Streptophyta; class Magnoliopsida; order Malpighiales; family Erythroxylaceae; genus Erythroxylum; species Erythroxylum guanchezii. The sequence goes on from JAOTAX010000001.1 coordinate 6,722,062, forward strand.
CAATTTATTTCACAGTAAAGAACAATTAAATTAAAATATCATTTATTAAGAATAATATACGTATATTAATCCATAAATATTATAATAAGAATTTGTCAATTATTCTAATTCTAGCTATGATCTAAATATTTATCTCATTTATTCTTATCTTGTACATTATTCATCCTTATGTAATTCATTTTTATCTCATTCAATTATATATGTCATTTATTATTATCTTCATCCATGAAAGTTGTAGTTACAAAATTTTGATTAATATGAGGTGAAATATTTGTCTTTTATGAAAAATTGAAATTATAATTTATCATTATAAATAAAATATAGTAATCCTAATTATTATATTCTGAAATTTTAAGATATTTAATCTTAATCAAGAATATCATAGTAAAATTAAAAGTTTGAGATTTTATTTTTTTTTCTAAACTCATCATTGTAATTTATTATTATAAAAGATATAAAGTCATATTTACTATTGGGATTTATTGGGCATAATTAGCTGTTATTATCTTTCGTGTAATTAGTTGTAATTATCTTTTTCCTTATTTAGCTCCTTTTTAGGCAAGTTAGTTCATATGTTGCGTATATATTCCTCTTTTATGTGAATGAGAAATATAGAGAAATTCTGCCACATAATTCTTTATGGTATTAGAGTAGGACAATCTAAAAACCTAGCTTGATTTTTTTACTGGTGTAATATTCACACCATTGCTGGAGAGAAGAACAAGATGTTAATTGCACTTGATCCAACTTCACCATAATACTTACACCACTCAGATCACTCTGGCATGAATATATATCCAGTGATCTTAAAGGGCGATAATTATCAAGGTTGGGAAAAGAGTATGCGTAATGCCTTCCGTGCAAAATGCAAACTAAGCTTCTTGGATGGAGTCATGACAAAACCAGATGACGATGTCTCTGAACTTAAGGATTGGTGAAGTGCTAATTCCATGTTGTGGTGTGAGTGATCCAATCAATTGAACCATCTATTGGATCCCGTTTCCGGAATCCAACTCTTAACAAAATACCATCATACTTGAGCGTGGTTCCTTGTAATCTCTTCTTTCTCTGATACCAAACATGTTGGGCCCCGTTTCTGGAGTCCAATCATTGGACCATAAAACATATGCGTATTATTGCTCGTCATACAAATGTGAGCGTAATCCAAAGAAATCATGAAGCTTAAAGTCTCATACCATTTCTATGTTCCTTTTCCATAACACATGTCACTTATATATATGTATGTAACAATACCGAATTTCAACTCAACCTTATATATATACGCCAATTCATACTTCCACTCAACATCATCCATACATAATTCATAATTCCTTAACATCAAAGAATAAAGTTTTACAAGCTCTAAAGGCATTCCAAGCCACAATTACAACAATAATCCAAAATCTCAAAAGACAAAAGTTACAAGAACTAGAAATCCTTAAATGCGACTAATGTCTTGTGTTTTTCAAAACTAACTCAAAATACAATATCAGCAAATTGGGAGTGATGCCTTGACTCGCTTTCACTCCATCTTTTGCTCAACACCTGAAGGTGGGGATGGAAAGGGGGTGAGCTTAATGCTCGTAGGTAACAAGTTTATAACGAAGAATAAGCAAAACCTTTGAAATGTTCATTTGTCATTTAAAAATCATAATGAATTCATAAAATGCTTCATTCTCAAATTCTCAGTCAAATTCGCAATTTGAACTCAAAACTCATAGTTAAAATATCATCACTTCAACACAACATATCCATTTAACCATCAATACAGAACACTCAATTTATGTAACATACTTGACAATTCAAATATGCAATGCACAAACAAATGGCTCGAGAGCTCCGTGGAACAAAACGGATAAATCGAAGTTTAAACCATGAACAAAACGAGTCCATTTTCGGATCTCGTGGGTCACAAGTGGGCAGCCGGGAGAAGGCTTTACATCGACGTGCACGTGACGAACAGAATGGTTCCACTCTCGCCCAAACAGAAGCACATAATCACATGCTCAGATCATTTTATCAAATGCTCATACTTTCGATCTTTTCTATCTTTTCATTCATACAAAATGCCATGACATGTTTCAATGGCATAACTTGATCATAATTCATAAATCTCA
>JAOTAX010000001.1:6732345-6752149 GCA_025629825.1 Erythroxylum guanchezii
TCTTCCACAAAAATTTTGATTAAAATTTCAAGAGTTCTATCATTCCACTCCGCTTTAACCCTTTTTTTTCAATTTATCCCCACCTTGAATATCTTGGCTTGGAATTGACATTTTCTATCAATAACAAAATCCCCACTGCATATAACAATGAATTTAACACGTATAAGGAAATATAAAAGCATAACCAAAATGTCTATGGAAGTTTATACACGTACAAAATGGTCGTAGCATTTACAAAAAAAAGAAACCAATGATATACATACAAGTTAACTAAATCTTGATCCGAGTGAAACCAATTTTAGAAAATTCCGAACACAAACAAAATATTGAACTTACCTCAATAACAACAAGAGCTGCTTTCGCTTCTTTCAGCCTCACAAGTAATTCTGCAAATTGTTTTTAAAATTTTTTTATCAACCTCACAATCAAAAGCAGTGCAATAATATAATTTACATTACTATTCTGGATACTATGTTCTTGGCAACGAAGTTGAACATTTCCTATTCTATAATTCATCCCAATAACATACTCAAACTTGTTTGAAAAGCAAATGAACAGCAAAAACATGTTGGATTCCACTCTTTAGTATTTAGTGTACTAATTCACTAAGGCAGGCACCTTCTGATATGCTTCTCTTTTCATTCTGAAATGTACTATATGGATTAGTACCAGAACAAAATAAAGGTTTTACATACTAAATGATTGCTACATGCCCTGAACCAGGAAATAGCAAAATCATTTAGGAGCCTAGTGATCTTTTATTAGACTAAAGTAAAATGCCAATCATCTGATATTCGAACAATATACTATCTTCTACCCCGTATCCTCTCTATTGCATATACATTGTTGACCTATGCGTTGAACAACGCAGACGTCTGCGTTGTTCAACGCAGACCAACGCAGACGTGTGGTCTTCGTTGAACAACGCAGACCTTCCGCCTGCGTGTTTCACGCAGACCACGCAGACGAAGGTCTGCGTTGAACATGCAGACCTTCGTCTGCGTTACGCTGACGATCGACGTCTGCGCGCAGGAGAAAAAAAAGGACAAATAAAAATATAAAGAAGCTAACCTGAGAAGATGAAAGGCAACGACGAGCAGAAGAAAGAAGACGGCTAATGGTACAGAGAAACAGAAAAGACACTATTTTGGTGAGGTCTTCTTTACGTAAGTGACGGGAAGTGGGGGGAAAAAGAGCTTCCCGAAAAAGCTAAAATGTGGGCTTTTTCCAAAAGCTTCAAATTTGAGCTTTTAAAAAAGCTGTTTCTATTCCAAAAGTGCTTCTCAAATTTACAGCCAAACACTAACTTTTTCTTTAAAATAGCTTTTGCGGTAGACAAAAGTGCTTTTGGACCCGACAAAAGCTGAACCAAACAGGGGCTTAGATCATTTATTGAGCCACTTTATTTTCTTTATCCGGATCAAATTTACATAACTTAAATGATAAGCTATTGAAAAACCAAAATTGCAATTAAATGCTCTTTAACTTTATGGGAAATGTCAAAAATATTCAACAAATTCATCCCATATTCTTTTTTAGATAGACTTCGAAATATTCTTCTTTTTTAAGTTAAAGGTACAACAACAACAACACCTAGTAGAAATTCCACTAAGATGTAGAGTCTGAGGAGGTCCAGTAATATGCAACCTTACCTTTTTTAAGTTAAAGGTGATGAATTAATAAAACTCTCCTAAGGTAGCCAAATTACAAAACAAGGAGAGCCAAGTTACGTTCTTAAACTGCAACATAAGAAGCAAGCAACTAACTCTTTACATGTTCAAAATTAGGTTTGAGAAAGCATCCACCACCATTATATTTGTGACCAGAACCTGCATCATACTCTAAAGATGTTATATGTCTAGACAATAGATTACAAAATAAATCAAAGTTGGTAGCCTAAAGGGTGTGAAAAACTTGCTAATTAGATGTAGGATCAAAGTCAACGTACTCAGTGCACAAGACTCCCCGCCTTGTAGGGGTCTGGGAAGGGTCATGATGTACGTAGTCTTCCTTTTGTTTTTTCACAAAAAGGCTTTTGTGACTTGAATATGTGACCTTATGTTATAAAGAAGCAACTTTACCAGTTGCTTTAAGGCTCACCCTCTCAGTTAGATGCAAGATCATTACTTGTAAATGTTGTTAGACAAAATATGGTCTTTAATCCATCAAAGTGTATTTTTAACAAACCCCTGGATACCATGATTTGTTCCATAAAGCACTCTTTTTATTTCTCTCTTTCTATAATACATATATTCATATTTACCAACCTTAAGATGTCTAATTTACCATGAAATCATCTAAAACAACTTCATTATCGCTTATAAAATTCATATTCAACATGCAATCCCAATAAAAATTGATTCACAACTCAAAAATATAATGGTTAATGTATAAAACTTACCTCAATCCATTGAAACTTCAAGGAAAATAGGTTGGATGGATGGGTTTGTCACCGAAGAAGACTAGGTAAACAACACCAAAAGGGAAAGAATACGAGAGAAAAAGAAAAGTGGGGTTTATAGCCAGTTGACATGTGATTTTAAACAAATCTAATGCAATATGGTTGACAACACGGGTGTGCATCTACCTCGTATTGTCTAATTTAGGGAATTTTAGAGAACACAAAAAAAGAGTGAAGGAAGGAAGAAGGAAGCATAGAAAAATAAGGGTAAAGAGATCATAGTTCAAAATCTAAAGACAAGAGCAACAAACAATGTTGAGAATGGAAATAGTCATATCCTAATGCAATAACCTTCTGATGAGAGCCTCCCTTCTTTAACCCGAAAACAACCTTCTGATAGTCTTACCCCTGAAGCAACACCCTTTTAACAGCTTTGTCCCCCCAACCCTCACAATAGTTACCACCTCCTACCTGATAACCATCCGCCTTTATGAAACAGTAACCTTACCAATAATGATACCATGCAACCCTAAAAAAGAAATACAAACTTCCACAGGAACCATACCAATTGCAAGCCCACACCCCCTTAAAACCCCATAGATATACAAATTTTTGACACTCTAAGGAACTTGCGAAGAGGAGAACTACTTGGAGCTCTATTTTTGGTGACTCTAGAACTTTGAGAAAGTTAAGGTTTGTGGAATAAGCAAGCAATGAACCATTTAAGCCCCTTTAGAGGTGCTCCAAATTGGAGTTAGAAAATAGAGCTCGTTTTTGGTAGGTATTTTCCTTGAGAAAAGACTGGAATTTTTTGTTTTTAACAAATGGGCTAACTCTGCTTGGAGAGGTATGGGTTCGGTAACCACAATGGTGAATGAAGAGGAGCTTTTTGTATTCAAGTTTAACTTGAATGAGAGTGCTCAGAGAGTATTAGAAGTAGAACTATGGCATGTCATAAGACATCCAATTCCGCTAAAGAAATGGCATCTAGGGGTAACTCTAGACAGAAGCAAACTGGAAACAATCCTACTGTGGATTAATTTTCATAAAGTCCCTTTGGAATATTGGTCTGCGAAAGGAATTAGCTATATGGCTAGCAAAATAGGAAAAACCTTAGGAGTGGATGAAAACACTGCAATGATGAGAAGAATAGGATTTGCTAGAATATGCATTAATGTGGATATTTCTGAAAAACTTCTAGATTGTGTGAGGATTATAAAGTTAAAGGAGAATGGGGACATAGAGGAACATCTTGTAAGAATTTCGTACGTGTAGTAACAAAAGATTAAGGAGGAGAAAACAGTTTTAAAGGAAAAAGAGAATAAAGAGGGGAATAAGGATAAAAGAGAGGAAGTTGAGCAGATGGGAAGAGTAAATATAGAGGAAGGGGAAACAAACAATACCAGTCAGGAATAAGACAATAATGAGCTCAAAACTTCAGATAAAGCAGAGCAAGTGATGAATGTAATGGAGGAGGATCAAAATGAAGATGATAGTACTCCATGAGTAGAACAAAGAGGGACCTTTAGGATTAAACAAGAGGAAAAAATGTTGAAGACAGATTAGAATGCAGCAAACAAGACCCCTTCAATAGAGAAATGAGAGGCTTTAGGAACCAAGCAACTTATTGGAAATGTCTTTAGAGCAAATAAGAAATCAAGGAGGAGGAATTCAAGTAAAAAGTAGTAGTTATAAAGATGGTAGTTTGTAATGTTAGAGGGCTTAACACCCTAAATAAACAATTAGCAGTTAGGGAGTTGATCTCAAACAAAAAGGTTTATTGTTTATGGTTTCTAGGGGAAAACTGGAAGGTGATTTCTAACCATGACAAACATATAAGGGTGAGAGTTTTAGTAGATGTTAATACTCAGAAGATGGAGATGGTAAATTGGTTTAGTACAGACCAAATGATAAATTGTGATATGATGCTTAAAGACTCTAGCAGAAACATCATTGTTACAATAGTATATACAGCAAACTATATGTTCTAGAGATAATCCCTATGGGAACAATTGGTGAGGATCAGTAATACAATCACTTCCTCCTAATCAGTAATAGGGGATTTCAATTGCACTCCCTATACAATTGAGACTTGGGGTGGCAAAAACTGAGCAAAGCAAAACTGTAAGGAGTTACAAGATCTAGCAAAGCTCATTGGGTTGACAGATCTTAAATACTATAGAAATATGTATACTTGGAACAACAAGCAGAGTAAAGGATGGTTTTCACTGAAGAAACTCGATAGATGCATGGTTAATGGCAATTGGATAGCTCAATTTCCCATAAGTATTGCAAGATTTGAGGAACCTAATACTTTAAACCACAGTTATATTAAGTGGATTTAACCATTTTAGACAATAAAAGGAATACACCTTTTAGTGTCTTTAACCACTTGATGGACAACCCACAGTTCGGGAATATTCTAAAGGAGGGAATGAGCTTAGAGATTGCAGGAACCAAAGGATATAGGTTAAGCGTAAAGCTGAAGACAGTAAAAGAAAGACTAAAAGATCTTAATAAGGAGAATGGAATACCTGAATAGGAGGTTTTGAGAAAATTTTATATATAATAAAACCCCCAATACCTGTAAGTATACAGATTGTAACTTGTAATATTGAAAGGTATCAATCCCACGAGGAACTAATTAAAATGAATGGAACCTAACTTTGAGGAACTAGCTAAAACGAATGGAACCTAACTTCGTCTAAGGTAATAAAATATGATATAAGTGAAGATAATAACCAAAATCAAAGCAATTAAATAAAATCAAGCAAATAACAAATAATAAGTGAGTTGCCAATTTAATGTAAGGTTGATCAAGGATGAATGCTTAGGAATTATTCTTTCATTATTCTGCTCCCTTAACTATTATTGAACCAATTATATGTTGATCTTAGATTTCCTACCTGATTGAATACTCTCTCTTAAGACCTAATCAATTAACCCTAATTGAATATGAAAATTCTAGATTTTGCAGCCTCTCGATTCACAAAACTTTCATAACATTTTCAACAAAATCAGACATTATCTATTGGATAATCAAGTTCTCACACAGGATTTCTCTTCAAATGATAGTTGATTTTATAATTGTGTGACTTATTAAACTACCAACTCTTTTTTCACAATTTAATCAGATTACTTTTATCTCACTCTCTCGATTTATTGTTAAAGAATGAAATGCACAATTATCACAACACCTGAATTTTGTATTGAGTTAATAATAGTCAAGTTCACAAAATAAATTCATAATAAACCCTAATCTGGAAATTAGAACTTCATGAATGTAATAAACATCTAAGAATTTAGTTTACACATTAAGTTTGATGAAAATAACAAAAGCAAAGAAAGAAAAACTTAGTTTGGAGTATGAACTGGAAAGCTAGAGTTCTGGACATTCTTTTTGATCTTCCTTGTTTGATCCACTTCTGTAAGATGGTCGCTCCGTTTTTTAAGCTTGATAAGGTTCTTAAATAGTCTCTGTTTTAGGGGTGTAACTAGGGTTTTCACCCTTCAATTAGTTCCAAACATGCCCCTGAACTCAAAAATAGATGGAAAAAGTTGCAATTGGCAAGCCTCTATCACGATGGTGACAATGGAGTCACAAGTAATTCTCTTTTTTCAGGACCATGACATGGGAGTCATGATTGTGACATTGCCTATGCACATCCTACTCACTTGTTCTTCACCTATCTAATTTCCAAAACTAACAAACACATCAAATACCTTAAGAAACATATAATTAAGAATGAAAACATGCTCTAAACCACACAAACACTTAGAATATAAATAAACACTCATATCAACACAATTCTAGGCCATACATGCAACAATCATCTAATAAACACCTATAAACAATCTAAAACACTTGTTAAAACATAATATAAACCATACCTATCAGGAGACAATTTCCCTTAAGCATTAGTGGAATTACAAAGATGTCAAAAGAGAGTGCTAGCCAGACTTGAAGACTTACTGCTAAGAAAAAAAGAGGAAACTTTAATCAATAAGTACAATAAGCCACTAGAAGACATAAACAAATTGTTGAGGCAAAAATCAAGGATGATTTGGTTGAAAGGAGAGAGGTGCAAAAAATACTTCATCAACTTAATCAAGGCAAAGAGGAATAAAAACCAGATTCAATGCCTCGAAGATGATCTAGGATAGGATCAACAAATCCTAAAGAGCAAGAAAAGACTCATTTTTTAGTTCTTCAACAAGTCATATGGGTTATAAGAGGAAGTAGAGATTATTCTAGATGACATAATGAGGAAAATAAGGCAGATATCAGAAGAGAATAAGGCATAAATGATCAAAGAAATATCAAGGGAAGAGATCAAAGAAGCATTATTTTTACTAAATCCTGACAAAGATCCAGACCCAAATGGCTATAAGAGGAGATTCTTCCAAAGGAACTGGGATATACTGGGTTAAGAAGTCACAACAGCAGTGAAGGAATTTTTCATAAAGGAACTATATTGAAAGAATGACATAAAACCTTTGTGAGCCTGGCCCCTAAATAACCCTATGCTTGCAGGCTTGAACATTTTAGGCCAATTGCTTGCTGCATTATACTCTATAAAACCATCACAAATATACTTGCAAGTTGGCCGAAAAAGAGTTTGGGAAACATCATTAATTCATCTCAAAATGCATTTATTCGAAGGACAACAATAGGCACAAACATATTGCTTTATTTGGAGATTTTAAAGGTTACAATACTAAGACTGATCGGGTGTTTGATGTGTGTAAGTTTTAATTAATAATCCTCGATAATCCGTAAGCACACGGTTCATTAGCATAGTACCTAAGGTGTCGATCCTGCAAGGAGGGATAATCTAATCCTAAAATCAAAGGCCAAAAACATATCACAGAAATTCAAAATGTACGAAACTAAAAATGAGAATTTAATTCAATCAATCAAATAAAGAATCGAACACAAAAATATTAATTATTCAGCAGTTGCAACACACACCCAAGGATCAACCCAAGGAAATTACCAATTGAGAGAAAGGGAATTTTACCTATCCTTAATGCTAACCTAACTGATTATGAATTACCGGATTGTTGATTCTAGACGATCCTAAGGTTGATTACTCTCTCTTAAGTTATAACCATTAACCCTAAATCGTAAACCCTAATTAGATTATGGAAGTTGCAATCTCTCAATTAACAACATATCCAAAATCCTAATTAGTTCTGAAGTTCTCTAATAAACTATCCAAAACCTATGCAAGATCTCTCTTTGCACAATTTACTGATTTAATTTAATTCTTGTTCTATTAAATCACCTATTTCTCATTAGCCAATTTAATATTTTTCATTCAATTCACACTCTCAATTTATATCGAATTATACACTCACAGAATTAAACCACAATAAATCCAATAACCACATAAACAATCAGATTTCATTAATTCAAAGATAACTTTGAAGGTTAGTTTAGAACATCCTCATCATTCAAGATCCTATCATCAACTATTCAATCCAATTCTATACAATGATAAAACTAAAAATAAACAGGAAATACAATCGAAATAAAGGACAGGAGGAAGCGAAGTCGGGAAACCTCCTGATCTGGGAAGTACGACGAGTCAGCTTCTTCTCTTCTTTTCTCTTCCTCAATCTCTTGATAAATTCTCTCTAGGGTTTCTTCAAGGTGGTTGATGCAATAGAACCTTTTTGTCTCTTTATCTTGTTTTTTTAAATATCCTTTGTGTTTTGAGCAGCCCTAGGGTTTCTCCAGGGTCCGAAAGATTTGAAAATCCCTCAAAACTTGACTTTTTTGAGTGTCTGCCAGACATAGGCCACGATCATTGGCCACATCTGAGCCTTCTGTCACGATCGTGACATACAAGCCATGATCGTGGGCCAAATATGTGCTTTTGTCACAATTGTGGCCTATTGTGCCATGATCGTGGGTCGTTGTTCTAGCTCGAATGTCTCCGAAACTTCTCCGTTCTTCCATGTTGACCCTGAAACAGTAACAAACACATCAAGGTACCTCAAAAGCATAATATTTAAGCTCAAAGATTTGAACTAACCGATAAAATACTTAAAACACAAATGATTACCAAACTAACATAATTCTAACCTAAACACATACTGAATGATTGAATTAATAGCTAAACTTATATCAAACTAAGCCCTAAAACATGATGCAATTTACACTTATCAACATCCTTACACTTAAAAGTTTGCTTGTCCTCAAGCAAAGAAAATAACAAACAAACAAATATATGAGACAATGGCTTCAACTTCATGAAATAAATTTAACTTTAAACACAATCATATTAATCAAAACTCAAATGTCAAGTTACTCACCCTTTTCAATTGTACACAAACATTAATAATTCTTTAGTCATTCAAACTCTATAACTACTCCTAAGTACATCTTCATGAAAAGTCAAGCTATTGACAAGTTAGGTAGGTTTTATTAGAAAACATTTTTTAACTTTTTATTTAAATTTTTTGGACATAGACCTAGTCTTTTACTTGAAGGCAAACATTGGTGATGGATGTCGATCCAATTACTCGACTAAATCATGTTTTTATTAAGCTGCTTGGTTGAAACGTCATTATAGCCTTTTGACATAGAGGCACACATTTGTGATGCGTGTCGATCCAGTTACTCAGCTACATCATGTTTTCAGCTAGTTACTAGCTCTATTCATAACTCGAAGGCTAGCGGAATAGTTATTTATTTAAAATTAACAAACTTTTTTTTATTGCCTACCTTATTGCTTTAGCTACTTGTTTTCATGTAAAAATACTAGCAAAGCTACTTTAGTTGAATGACATAAAATTATGAATGCATGTGACAATTTAGGGGGTGACAAACTAACACTAAATCTTAATTAACTTGCATATTTAGTCTAAGAACCCAATTCACTAATTTCGCGAGCTAATGACTCTTCATAATCTAATAGACTATGTTCAAAATTAAATCAATTTCAATCCATCTAAGCCATTGACACATTGACACAATTCACAAAATGCAACCTAATAAACTATCATACAATATGCAACATTCACACTCAAAGCAAAACACATAACCCTCCCCACACTTGATGAAGACATTGTCCTCAATGTGAGAAGGAGGCACATAACACGCATGGAAAGAAGAAACATAAATTAAAGTAAAATAAAATAAATTAAAGACTAAATTTAAAGAGAAAAGGGTTAGAAATAAAGCCTCATGGTGATGGAGGCAGGGATGGTGTTGGAAGTGGTAGTTGGATGCCTTGAGCCTCGAAGTAATGATGGATATGATGCATATCCCGGCTTTAATGTTGTCTGCTTGAGTCATGTCCTTCATCCTTCTAGAGTTCTCCGCAAGTGTGTTTGTGATTACCTTGGTCTTCACAGAGATTATATTCAGCACTTTCTTTTAACCAGGTTCAACTATGTCTTCTTCTTCTTCAGGCTCCTCACTAGTCGAGTCCTCTTCTGGCTGTTGAGGTGGCACTATGCTCGAACTCGCCTGACTAGCCCTGATCTTCACATGAGTCTTTTGACTTATATCCCGAAGTTCCATGTTATGGGACTTAAGGATTTTAGCACGCCACAAATGATAGTGATTTAAAAAATTTGGGAGGTGGACAGTTAAACCACTACAATGCACACCATAATACTCAGCAATGGAGGAAACCGGGTACCCCATACAAAAATTGTTGCTCCTCTAACGTAGAGTTGCAACAATAGCGTTCAACACATGTGTGGAATTGTGCACTGAGATGCTATGATCCATGCACCGAAACAGGACAAGTTCTTTTATTGAGCACTTATTGGTTTCTAATTTATCAAAAACCAATTGACACTTAAATTTATGCAATAACAAGTGCTCATGGGTTCTTATGATGTTGTTCTGGGCATTTTTAGCATCGAAATTTTCTAACCTAGTGAGCTCATTCCAATAACAAGAGGCACGGAAATCATCATGCTAATCGATAATTGAAGACTCGGGGGGGCCGCAAATATCACACATGATTTCGATGTTCATCTCATAATTTCATCCCATTAACCTAAACCACATTCCTTAGAGTTACTAGGTTTGTAAAAAAGGGAAGTGAAGAATTCTAGAGTGAGTTCTTGGTAGACAGGATATTGGAAGCATATGAATTTCACCCACTGAATTCTTTCTGCTAGGTTCTCTACCCTATCTCTTAGTTTTAGCCTATCAAGTGTATCAAAATCAAAATATTTTGGGACTACAATTTGTTTAACATTAAGGGATTGGAAATGAATACCTTCCTCTTTCGTATAAATCGGGAAGGGTGGGTGCTCTAAAGTCCGCCGCCCTGTTCCTTCGCCCTCATCCCGAAACATGGTTTCTTCCCAATGATTGATCGCGCTTTGTTGATTGCTTAATGCATGACATATTGGCTTGCAAGTAGGTGAAAGTTGGAATAAAGTGGAAGTTTGGAATTTGGTTAGAAAGAAGTGAGAGTGTTTGGAGGTTCTAACTTAGAGAGATAAAGTAAAAATGAAAGTGAGTGAAAAATGAAGAAATGAATATATAAGTGAAGGAAGGATAAAATGGTATAAAATTTAACTGAAATTTTCTTGTAAAGTTTTACCTTGTCGCAGGCCACAATCGTGGCCTGCAATATTTCCACCAAATTTTGATTTTTCTCTTCTTTTGTCCTTCTTCGCATTCCCAATATCACTCCCTAACTCTTTTATAGCCCGTTCACCTCTCTTTTTTCTTACTTCCTTGATCATATAACTCATGTCAAAGTCCTATGCCTTCCAGACCTTATTTGGAAATGAAATAACCTAACTATGGAATTCAAACTATCAGAAAAAATCAAAGGAAATAACATGGAATTAACAATCCATGGGTTGCTGATAGGTGGCATTTGTACATACTTTTCTTAGAATGATTTGTTAGTTAATCATGATAAATTGATTGTTGTTAACTTGTTTAGCTTATGTTTTGTCTTATTTTCATATAATTGCATGATTATGTATGAATGTATGTAAATATCCATGAATGTGTGTGAATTAGGTCTTTAAGATTACGTTTTGCATGAATTTTGCATGGCATTATTGCACGTCTTTTTCTTACATTACGTTGGTATGAATTGCATGTGTTTTGGTCATGATTAAATGATTATTTTTGTTGTTAATCAATAATTTTGAAGGTGGTTTTGAGGGATGGAAGGATAGAAGAACCAAAGAGAAAGCAAGTCACGTGACCCAAAGGAAAGCTGGAATTTTCCTTGGCTGACCTATCACTAATGTTAAGCATTCTCAAGATACAATTCTTATTGGATGTTTTCCGTTTTTGATCTAAAGGAAAGAGGACAAATTCAGCTTCAAATTGGTGAACTAAAGGCCAATTTGGATAAGAAATCAATAAGATATCACTGATTGAAGTCTAGACAGAAAACAGAATTTTCTGGAAAATTCTAGCGGGCAACTTCCTCCTTCCTATGTCATTTTAAGCATTAAATAGGGTATAAAAACTCAATTTTAAACCCTAGAAAAGAGGAGGTTGTGCAAGAAATACAAGGAAGAGAGAAGAACTCATTTTTGAGAGAAAAACCAAGAGAATTCAAGGTGGAATCAAAGGATTTCGAGGAGACACAAAGCTACCACTGAGAAATCCAGCTTTGCTCTTCAATGTATAAGCCTTACTTCTTCTCTTTGTTGTATTTTGTTGATTGAGAAAGATGTATGGATATGTTATGTAACATCCCATTACCTGTGGGAAGGTTAGAATAGTAAATATGAGTGTTCAATGAGAGATAAGAAATGCAATTTTCATGTTCATGCATAATATGACATGCATGACACATGAATAGTGAAATTTTGCACATGAATATGTCTGTACATGCATTCATTGACATTCCGGGTATAATTGTTTCTAAATATGATTTCTATTGAGAATTGTGGTTTTTATGTGTTGAAAATGGATTTAGAGAGTGTAATTGCTGATTTAGGATTTTTGAAATTTTTGGAGAAATTTTTGAAAATTATTGGGTATTTTTGGACTAGGAAAATTGCCAAGTTGCAAAATTATTAATAAATAGTAGTAGAAATTACTGTCCAATAGCAATGGAAATTTTGATAAATGACCTTAGGATTTATTTACAAGTGCTATTGAAAATTGGGGGACAATTGGAGTAGAAATTGAAATTAATTGGACTAGTTAAAAGAGGGAACTTATTTTAATGCTTTAGAGATTGATGTAAGTGACACATGTTTTAAGTTGATTTTTTTAAGGACCCGCTTTTTTGGTTGCTCTCTCAGGATGCTTCTCTCTTACAAAGCTATTGGAGTTTTATCTTGGTTTCTTCTTCATCTTTGTAGCTTCTCTTCTTCCTCTTCTTTATGGGTTTTGATCCTTCCAACCTCCATTTACGTTGAACTTAACCCATTCATCTACCACTTGCTACTCTTCCAACTTGCTCTCTCTCATTCCCATAAAAAATGTTAACCTTCCAACCCTAAAGATGGTGATGATCGTGGGTGGTGTTTGAAGTTAGGTATTTATGATTTTCTTGAAGAGTTTGAAGATTGGGTAGCTAAACCAAGTAAGTCATGTTTTAAATTTATGGGTAATGTTAAATGGAGAATTTATGATGATAGTTAGAGGTTAATGCATGAAATGGTGTTTTGTGTAATGAACGTGTGTGAAGCAAGGTTTAGGTAAATGTCTTGCCTTTGTATGTGCTTGATGAATAATAAGTTATTAATTGTTATAGTGATGTTTTGAGGTGGAATGATCTTCATAATGGGGTGAGAAATGAGTGTAAAAGATGGGTGGATGAATATATATGTTTGTGTTCTATTTTTAGGTCATTAGGATCAAGCATGGAATTTTGATTTGTATATAGATGATGTTGAGCTAAACTTGAAGTGTACATGAAGTGGTTATTAACTTGAAATAATGAACTTAGGAAAGAGATATGTTATAGAAAAAAAGAATAGGAAGTTATGAATGATGAAATGTAGTTGATTGTTGATGAATAAGTACATGAATATGTCCTATTTGTGGACTAATGACAAAATTTAGATCATGCTTTGTTGATGAATGATATTGAGAAGAAATGTAGTTAAGAATGAGGAGTAAATGAATTAGAAAAGGGTTCATCTTTTTACAAGTTATGTTGGGTATAAAATCTGGAAAATTGGAAGTTGATTGGCTGGAAAATGTTTATTGAGTATGCTTCAGTCTGTTAGTCATAACTTTTTCTCTAGTTGTCCAAATGAGATGATTCTTAATTTGGATTAAATTAGAGACATATGGCTACATTTTTCATGAAGTCATCGAATTCAAATTCTATCTATAAGAGTCTCAAAATCTGACCTGAAGATGCAAAACTGTGTATGCTTCTGTAAAAGTTCATCGCGGCAAACTCTTTACTTCGCCGCGGTGAACTCGAAGGATTTGGCTAGGATTACTTTCAGAAAAAGTTCGCCACGGCCAACTCTACGTTTCGCCGCGGCAAACTTCTGAATTTTGTGCGAGAGTGGCGAACTCCTAACTTCGCCGTAGCGAACTTTTCTCTACACCAAACATGTTTCAGTATTTTGACCATATCTTCCTATGTACTTATTTAAATGGATTGATTCTTGATTTGGAGTAAACTAGAGACATAGGGATATAAATCATATGAAGAAATAAAATTCTAAATCGGACTCTAAGAGTTTCATTATTTGGGTGGAAGTTAAGTATAGGGCACTGTCTCAGAATAAAAGCAGTCCGAAAATATTTGGAGTATAACTTTCACACTACTGAACCAAATAGAATGATTTTGGTGTCAACATAATCATAAGACATAGAGGAACACTTTTCTAGAAGAGAGTACTATCAAATTACTTTATTTTCATTGTCTTAATGATCAATAACAGTAGATCCAAAAGTCAGTGTTTGGAGAAAAATCTGAAATGGTTCATTGGTTTATGAAATTGGATTCAAATGGTTTATTGAGGTATAAACCTTAAGGACAAATCCTAGTTAAATGAGTTTCGATATTTGTTTGTTTTTGTGATGAAATTGATGGAATGATACCTGGGATTGTCATGAACATGCATTACATAATTCATTTCATATATGTGCATTAATGAACACTTATCATTGCACAAATTATGATACATGTGTATGTTGTTTAATATAGAGGAGCAACTGGAACGTCAACCTCCAGACATTGCCGGAACTTCCAAACATTAGCTTTAGGAGCAATTGGTGAGTAACCTAGATGGTCTCACTTAATTACTTGTTTGCTTAAATTATACTTTGAGTGATAAATGAATGTGTTTGATTGTGGATTCTGGACAGAAGGGCCGATGATTGTGTAATGTGGATTGAGATATTGAAGTCCTGCTTAAATGTGAATGTTAAGACCTATGTGCTTTATAATGTGAGTGATTGTGGTACATGCATTCCATTCATGAATGCACAATCAGGTAATGGCAGTTGTGACCAGAGTAGCCACCGATCAGAGCTTAAAGCTCAATGAGTGAAAAGAGCCTCGAGCTTAACAGTGATTAAGAGCCTAAGGCTTACTATGTATAATGAGTCCTATATCCTTATCGAATAAGGGACAGTTATTAATGAACTCGGTATCTAAAATAGATACGGGACAGTTTAGACAGTCGATCACAACGACATAATAATTGGAAAAGTGTCTCATGAGCATTTCATATGCTTCTTGTTAAGTATGTTTGATTGATTGAAATGCAAAATTGCTTATGCTTAAGTGAAAATGTGATACTTTTGTAAAGTGCAAAGTTGTAAAATAATTGTTATGTGAATTGATGTGTTGCATGAATTGAGCGAACCATCGATGATGGTTGCCTCATTGAGTTCGCAAAACTCACCAAAATTGCAACGTTGTCGTTTCAGGACCGAGAGACAACTCTAGCTACTGAGAGGCTCAACTAGCCGTGTAAATTGTGATTGGCAAGAGAAGTCATGGCTCAAAGGTCGGTCAGCTGGGATTTTTGGATAGATTAGTTAGATTGTACATATTTTCCTCATTCATATAGTACTATTGGATTAGGTTTTTGATGATGTACATATGGAAAATGTTGAAAGACATAATATAGATTTTCAGTTTTGTGAAATGAAATGAGGAAAAAAAGTTGGTTTTAAAATACTATGAATTTCTTATTATACTTTATAAGTGAATTATGATACCATGCCATATGAAGTGAACGTAGTGATCGAGTGTAGCGCGCCCTTATTGTAGGATATATACTGGAATGATCTTTGGACATTCTGATGTGTACCCTGCGGTAAGGGGGTGCTATATTTAGGTGGCATCAAAGCATGGTTGGCATCTGTTGGGACATATAGAAATATTAAGCATAAATTATTGTGAGAAATGCGGATAATGATTGAAGTTGTTGTTTGTTATAGGTCATCTGCCCTAGGTGATCAGATTGATCAACCAGCTGACCAAGGATCGATAGGAGCCAATAAAGAGTCCTCGATACCTCGATTTGAGGAGATGCTTCCTAGAGAAGGGAGAGGAGGTATGATAGGTTGCGGAAGCAGGGAGCTGTGGACTTCTTTGGTAGCATAGGCCCTACTGAAGCCGAGGGATGGTTAGAGAGGATAGAGAGGGTATTTGATCAGATGGACTGCTAGCCAGATGAGAGGTTTGACTATGCAGTGTCATTATTGTAGGGCTCAGCATATCAGTGGTGGAAGACTATTCTAGGCAGGACCACCAAACCTTGCCAGTTGAAATGGGAAGACTTTCTGAGGGTCTTTAGAGATAATTATATGCCTAAGATCTACTTGGACAAGAAGATGAAGGAGTTCTTAGAGTTAAAGCAGAGTAGGATGTCAGTGGCAGATTATGAGATCTGGTTTAATGAGCTGATGGGCTACTACTCTAATCCTGAAAGAAGAAAACAAGTGCAGGAGGTTTGAGGATGGCCTAAATATGGAGATTAGGACAAGGTTGGCCATCTCAAACCTAAGCAGTTTTACTGAGCTGAGAGCTACTTCTATTAGGATTGAGCAGTTACAAAAAGGGAGCCAAGTAGAGACTACTCAAGAATTTAGAGGGAAGAGGCCTAATGAGAATCAATGCAGTTCTGACAGAAGCTTCAGTAAGCGCCAGAACAGAGCCTTCAGATAATCAGGTGGATCCAGGCAGTCAAGATCAAAGGAACGGGGTAGGTTTTCACAGACTGGTAGTGGGAGAGGCTTAGCTCATAATTAATATCCAGTTTGTGAGCATTGTGAGAGGAGGCATGGTGGTGAGCGTTAGAGATTGACTAGAGCTTGCCTCAAATGCGGCTTTATGGACCACTAGATTAGAGATTGCCCTGCTATTTTGGGAGCCCAGTCTGTTGTGAGTGGGCGATTTGGAAGTGATACTATGGTCCAACAGAGTAGAGGTAATGGATCTGGATACAGAGGCCGAGGTAGAGGCAGAGTGAGAGCTAGGAGTTCCTCCATGAGGACTGAGGGGCAGGGTAGCCTATCGTAGTCCCAGGCCAGGGTCTATGCTATGACCAGGCAGGAGGCTCAGGACTCACCAGATGTAGTGGCAGGTGCGCTTCTCATTTATGATTTTGAGGCATTTGGATTGTTTGATCTAGGATCCACACACTCTTTTATCGCACCGCATTTGGCATGTAGACTATATCGTGATAAGGAGTTACTACAATATGGGCTAGAGGTGAGTACACCTCTAGGTAGTACTATTGTTATAGGAGAGGTCTGCAAGGGGTGCTCGATTAAGATTGATCAAGCAGAGTTGAAGGCAGACTTGATTGTATTACAGTTGAGGGAGATAGATGTTATCCTAGGCATGGATTGGCTCACTGCTTATAGGGCTATCATGAACTGCTACACGAAAGAGATAGTACTGGAATCTCCTATTCAGTCGAGGACAATTTTCAGAGGAGTTAGTCAGGCAGTGCCAGCCAGGATGATATCATTTATAAGTGCATTGAGATTAATGCAGGGTAGATGTGAGGCTTATCTGGCCCACATCATTGATACCAAGGCTGAGTAGAGTGTACAGGGCATTCCAGTGGTTAGAGAGTTCTTGGATGTGTTTCCCGATGAGCTACCTGGTTTACCACTAGATCGGGAAACAGAGTTCACAATTGATTTAGTTCCAGATGCTACTCCTATATCTATTCCTCCATATAGGATGGCACCTGTGGAGCTAAAGGAGTTGAAGGCTCAGCTTCAGGAGTTGTTGGAAAAGGGCTTTATAAGGCCCAGTGTTTCACCTTAGGGAGCTCCAGTGGTATTTGTGAAGAAGAAGAATGGGACTTTGAGGTTGTACATCGATTATAGGCGCTGAATTAGGTGATAGCGAAGAATAAGTACCCACTACCTAGAATCGATGATTTACTTGATCAGTTGCAAGGAGCTCAAGTGTTTACTAAGCTAGACTTGAGGTCAGGGTATTATCAGTTGAAGATAGCTGAGGCTACTGTACCAAAGAGTGCATTCAGGAGCAGGTATGGGCACTTTGAGTTTTTAGTGATGCCGTTTGGGTTAACTAATGCCCCAGCAGCTTTTATGGCCTTGATGAATAAGGTGTCTCAGCCCTACCTGGATTAATTTGTGATTGTTTTTATTGATGATATCTTGGTGTATTCAAAGAGCAGAAAGGAGCATGCTGAGCATCTGAGAGTCTTTTTACAGATTATGAGAGAGAAGCAACTGTATACCAAATTCAATAAGTGTGAATTTTGGCTGGATCAAGTCGTGTTTCTGGGACATATAGTGACTAGAGATGGCATACAGGTAGATCCGAAGAAGATTGAGGTAGTGATGAATTGGGAAGCTCCGAGGAATGTGTCAGAGATCCGAAGCTTCCTAGTATTGGCTAGGTATTACCAAAGGTTTGTCAAGGGGTTTTCTCTGATTTCGATCCCTCTGACAAAACTTCTGGGGAAGAATATAGTGTTCAGATAGAATGACGAGTGTCATAAGAGCTTTGAGGAGCTGAAACATCGGTTGACTACTACACCAGTGTTGGCTATTCCGTCGAGGATTGGAGGATATGTGGTGTATAATGATGCTTCGCATCAAGGTTTGGGATGTGTATTGATGCAGCATGGCAAGGTGATCGCCTATGCATCGAGGCAATTAAGGCCTCACGAGATCAATTATCTGATACATGATTTATAGCAAGCTGCAGCGGTCTTTGCTCTAAAGATTTGGAGACATTACCTGTATGGAGAGTCTTTCCAGATATACATTAATCATAAGAGCTTGAGATATTTGCTGAGTTAGAGGAAGTTGAACTTGAGGCAGAGGAGATGGATTGGGTTACTGAAAGATTATGACTGCATTATTGAGTACCACCTGGGGAAAGCTAATGTGGTGGCAGATGCCTTGAGCAGGAAGTCTAATATTAGTGCAGCTCAGATTCAGCTATTGAGGCTACCTAATTTGATACAGTTGAGAGCTCTGAATGTGGAGATGAATCTAGAGCAAGATGAGGCACTGATTGCTACTTTGAAGTTGAGACCAATGCTATATGACAGAATTAGAAAAGTCCAGGGGAAAGATCTTGATATGGTAAAGCTTATGGAGAAAGTGAAGATGAATCTGAATTCCGAGTTTGAGGAGAGAGATGAGACATTATGGATGAGACAGAGGCTATGTGTGTCTAATGTGGATTATCTGAGGAAGGAGATTGATTGAGCCCAAGTTTATTATATTAATTGGCGACACTTTTATAGCTTTTACTATACTTTTTGACTCCTATTTCTAGAATTTGTGCTTAAGTCAACCCTTAAGTGTGTACTTATATTTTATGTAATTTGATAGTAAAAATTGTTACAAATTGGTATTGTTGATTGTAGGAAGCTTAAGGAGAAGGGAGTCAAAGGTGTAAAATAAAAGACGGGCTGAAGTAAAGTCAACAAGAGAACAGGCGCTACAGAAAAAGTTTGTCGCGGCGAAATACACAGAAATCCAGGCTGAACTTTCGGGAAAAGTTCGCTGCAGTGAAGATTAATTCTTTCGCTACTGCAAAGGATCCAACAATGAGCTAAAACCTTTTGGGAAAAGTATGTCGCGACGAACTTATTTGTCCCCGCGGTGAACCTTCGAAAACAAGAACTATATTTGAAAAAATCACCCACTGTGCGACCCAACCCAATCATCCTTCATTTAAAAACCTACTAAATTAGGTTATAGAGTGCTGACTACACATGCACACAAAGAGGGAGTGACAGAAAAATCAAGAACACATACACTCTCATCTCTTTCACTCAACTTGACCTTCATCCATCATTTCCTTCCATTTTTCATCGCCGTCTTCATCATCTGCTGCTGCTGCCATGGATGCTATTGGTGGGTTTCCAGTTGTGAGTGCTTCCGAAGCAATGCTTGGCTAAGCACCATCTCCTCTTGAAGATGTAGCAATGGCTTGAGTTCAATGGGCTTCAAAGGGGAGTAGTTTATTC
>JAOTAX010000001.1:6778863-6793154 GCA_025629825.1 Erythroxylum guanchezii
GCCCACTATAGGGAACCAGTTTAAGCACAAAAATCACCAATTAGGAGTCAAGAAATGCATTAACAGTTATGAAAATGTAACCAATTTATATGATAAACTTGGGCTCAATCAGGGGTATAGTCAGATGTAGGTACAAAAACCACCCCTTGCATCCGGATTCATAGTTCGTTTAATGTTTGCTTGTTGGGAATTATATGAAAGGAGATTCAGTTTCTTGATGACCACTACCCGGAGTTTTGTTGGTTCCGGAAATGGTTATTAGTTTGAAATCCTGGCCTCAATATATTCCTCTGGTTTTCTTTTTCCATTCCCTTCACACTTTTGGTGCACCTGTATCATATTGAACACGAGCAGCCAGATGGTCAGTATGTATTGACATCGCGGCTTTAGACATCCAAATAATAGTCGGATTATGTCGCCATTTGGCTATAACAATTTTCGCTGTGGTCCTGTACATCCACTCACCAGCCTCTCTTGCACCTCTCCTTTATCACCTTCGATTATAATAAATTCATTGTGCCCTTATATACTATCTCTAACCCAAATAAATTCAAGTTTTGTTGTGCCTCTGAAGTCTACACTCGCTCTGCAGCCCCTTCCAGAGATTTTTCCCAATCACTCCACCACTGCGGGCCACTTTCTCATCTCCAACTCTTCTTACTTCTCCCTGCTGAGTGACATTCTCATCCCTTACAGAAGTATTGAAACATTGTGCTTCAAAATGAGCCAACATTCTAATTTGCCACTTTCATGGCAAAACACTGGAGACTGGAGAATGCCCTTTTAAATGAGAGTGATAAATGTCTCTTTAAAATCAACTCTCAACACAACTTGATCAGAATATTAGAAGCAAAGCCTTGGTACATCAATAGGAAGCCACTGATATTATGGCAATGGAGGCCACGTATGATGCTTGAAAGATAAAAGATGAGTAAGATACCAATTTGGATCAATTTTCATAACTTACAACTTGAGCAGTGATCCACACTTGGTTTTAGCTATTTGGCTAGCTCCATTGGAAAACTTACTTGTTTGAAAAGAACATAATAACCATGAAAAGAGTCAGATATGCCGGGATATAATATACATGAAAGTGGAGCTAAGAGGTGGAGCTAATGGGTGCTTCAAAAATAATAAAATTAAATGAGGATGGTAAACGAGTAAAGGATTCACTTGTTATTAACTACCAGTGGTAACTAAAAAGGAATCAAACTTCCAAAATTTGAATGTCTACAAGAAAACATTCTTCGCGGAAGACTACAATAAGCTGATGGATTTAGTTGAACATATGCAAACTTAAGTTATTACTAACCTTGACACTCAACTACCCAAAAATATGGCAAAAACTAGAATTACTTAACAGCAACCTCACAATGGTTCTAAATTTGAGAATGCTGCTAAACTACTATTGATGGAAAAGACCAAAATAGCCAAACATGATAAAATTAGCCCCTTTTCAGAAGCTAACCTGGAAATTGACTAAAAACTGTTACCCCAATAAACAAAACATCAATAAATACTCCGCTACAAGTCGATATCATTAGGGAGAATTCTAAGGTAGGATCCCCTGGGATAAATGGAAACTATAGCTAGAACAATAACTGTGTTAGTCTACAACAATAACATCTACTCAAGCTACTAAAAAAGGAACTAGTAACGCCAACCAACCTAAAACAGATTTAAACTTTCTGATTGCCTCAAGAAGAAGACCAATAAGAAAAACCAAAATTAGTGCTTCCAACTGCCTAACATCTTCTGATAAATGATAATAGCTTGGTATATGAAGGGGACCTTAATATCCCTTTGATTTCAATTTTACTTTATTCTCACATGAAGAAGAGGGTCTCCATACCAGCTTCAAACACTTTATGTATGAAATTTTAAATTGCACAAGACAAATGGAAATCACAAACCTAAGATTTGATGAAAATTATTTAACTTGAAACAACAAACAAAGTGAGACAAGAGTCTCTAGGAAAAAGGTTGGCAAAACCTTAGTTAATTCTTCTTGGACAGATAAATTCCCCTCAAGTAAGGCTCACTTGAATGTTCCTCTTTGTTCAGACCACTCCCCAATATAGATCACTATCTCAACCACTAATTAACTAATTAAAGTTTAATTTAGATTCTTCAATCACCTTATTAACAAATATGACTTTAAAAGGGTAATCTTCAGAGGATTAGATAGATAGGTTGATGGATATGAGACCTTAAAATGTATGAGGAAAATGAAAGTTACTAATGAATGAACTCAAACTTTTTAATAGCAAAAACTTCAACAACTTTGAACAAGAAGTCAAAAGAACCATAAAGATCCTTCTAAGAATTTCCAGAGCCTGTCATTCCAATCTAAGAGATTTCACTTCATAACAAACTTAAAGGCAAGCCTTAAATAACTATGTCAAAGTCTTAGAAGATCACAAATCTATTTTGAAGCAAAATCAAGAGCACTTCGAGTAAAGAATAGGGATAGGAACACCAAATATTTTTAAAATAAAATGCTATTTACAAGAAACAAGAACAAGATGGTGGCACTTCTTGTTAAGGTTGGAATTACATATTCTTCAAAAAAAAAGCTAAAGGACCTAGCTTATGACTACTTAGTTTTATCTACTAATAGCATTTCTATTTTGCAGGCCATTAGACATTATATCTCTCACCCCATCAATTCAGAACAATCTGAGATGTTAACTAGACCCTTCACTCGAGAAAATATTAACAAAGCACTTTTCATTATGAAATCAACAAAGCACCTGGACCTAATTAACAAAATGTATTTTTTTTTTCACAATTCTTGGAACTTAGTAGGAAACATACGTCTCATTTCAAAGGTTTCCAACCCGAGCTTATTGTAATGTCATCTACAAAATCATCACGAAGATGTTAACAACTAGGTTAAAGCTAATACTTAGTAGATAATAAGCTTAAGTCAAAGTGCATTTATCCACTGTAGAAGTATTGGGAATAACATCTTAATGGCATAAGTACTCTTCAACAGATACCATAAAAGAAAAGAACTAAAATGCTACTTTATGAAGGTAGACTTTCACTAGTCCTTTGACTTTATAAACTGGAAATTCTTGTTCAACACTCTGACAAATTTCAAATTTTTGAAACAATTCACCAATTGAATTATCTAATGTTTATCTACCACTAGCTACCACATCCTAATCAATAGAGAACCAACTAGGAGATTCATTAGAGAAAATGGGTTAGGATAAAGGGATTCTTTGTCCCTTTACCTCTAATTATTTACATGGACCTCTAATTATTTACATTGAGGTCCTAAATTGCATCACAACTAAGAAGATCATCTAAGAAATCTCATTCAAGTACCATTACAATTGCAAGAAACTAAAACTATTCAATTTTTCATTTGTAGATCGCATGATCTTTTACTTTTTAATGGAGTTAACATCAACTCTGTCAAGCTTTTAATGTACTACTTGAATGAATTTGAAAGGCTATGTAAAGGCTATTTATCAACCTGAGCAAATGCAACCTTATAATTTTCGCTAGGAACTAAACTTTGGTTAAGTAGTTGTTAAGCAAGTTTTACAATTTATAAAAAACTCAATAATTTGCAAGTGTACGGGTCGTAATTTGTAGTATTGAAGGGTCAATCCCATGAGGAGGGTATTAGCCTAATTCTAAGTCGTCTAAGGCTAAGAGAAAAGAATAAAAAGAAATAAACACTGCACAATTAAACATAGAAAGTAAATACTGGAAATTGATTCAAGTATTGTAAAACGGAAAATTCAACAAGACATAATTAAATTGAGTAGTCACACAGGTCACAATGGAAATCTGTCAAGAGAGTTAATCAAGTTATGAGAGAGGGGATTTTACCTATCATTACTGCTAATCTAACCATTTATGTGTTTACGGGATGTCGGTTCTAAACGGTCGTAGAGTTGATTACTCTCTCTCGAGTTATAACCATTAAACCCTAAATTGTAAACCTTAATCGAATTATGAAAATTGCAATCTCTCAATTCACAAATCACCTAAAATTCTAATTAGTTCTAAAGCTCTCTAATAAACAATCGGGTCTTGCGCGGGATCTCTCTCCATGAAATTACCGACTAGATTGATTAAGTGGTTAATTAGATCGCCTAACTCTCATTAAGCCGATCTAATCATTTTTATTCGACTCACCTTCTCAGTTTGTTACCGAAACATGCAAATACATTAATTAATCACATTACCTAAACCAATAAAGACAAAAATAACTAAATCAACATTAACTCAAAGTGAATTCCTAAAGGAGAGTTTAGATCATTATCAACAACCTGAAATCCATTTTCATACAATCCATCTTAACTTTATATATTTAAATGAAAAAGGAAATGATGAGAAATTGGAACTTAGGTTGGACAAATTGGGAAGGCAACGACATCAGGATACCACCTGATCCGGGGAGTAATGGCATCGGGATACACTTCTTGTTTTGCCTTCTTCCTCTTCTTCTTCTCTCTCTCTCTCTTATTTTTCTACCTCTTTAGGGTTTCTAAGAGTGGCTGAATGTAAAGCTCCTTCTTTCTGTTCTTGTTCTATTCATGCTCTTTTGTGTTTAGGGTTGAACTAGGGTTTTTTCAGAGTCCAAAAGGTCCAAAAATTCCCTCAAAATGAGAAGTTTGGGAGTGGTTGTGCATCTACCCAATGCAGCCTTCTGTCGTGATTGTGGGCCATTGTTTCAACCCGAATGTCTTCCGAAACTCTGTCATTCTTTGATGTTGACCCTGAAATACTAGCAAACACATTAAGGTACCTCAAAAACAAAATATTTAAGCTCAAAAGCTTGTACTAATTCATAAAATACTTTAAACATAAATAATTAACAAACTAACACAATTTTAACCTAAACACATACTAAATGATCGGATTAATGGATAATCACATATCAAGTTATGCCCTAAAACATGATGCAATTTACACTTATCACATCTCCACACTTAAACGTTTGCTTGTCCTCAAGCAAACAACACAAGAAAACACAAAACACACATATGCAATAATGAGACAATGGCTTTAACTTAACAAAACAAATTTAACTATAAACACAATCCTTCAAGTCGTTCTAACTTATTAACAAGAAAAATCCGCGTCTAAGCACCTTGGACTAAATATACAAACTAATCAAAATTTTAATGTTGAGTCTATTCACCTCTATCACTTGCACACACACATTGATAATCATTTAGTCAAAACAAAAGTGTAGCTATCCTTAGTAGTTTTTCATGAGAAATCAAGCTATTAACAAGTTTTGTAGGTTTTTATTTGAAAACATTATTTTTTGTTGATTTTTCTTTAAGGACATGAACCTAGTCTTTTTACACGGTGGCAAACATTTGTGATGAATATCGATCTGGTTACTTAACTAAGTCATGTTGTTATTAAGTTGCTTGGTTGGAATGTCATTATAGCCTTTTTACGTGAAGGCATACATTTGTGATGCATGTCGATCCGTTACTTAGCTATATCACATTCTCAACTTACTACTAGCTCTATTCATAACCGAAGGCTAGCGGAATAGTTATTTTAGTTAAAATTTATACAACTCTTTTTTTTAACATAAAATTTTGCATACCTTTTTACTTTAGCTAATCATTCTCATGAAAATATACTAATAATGCCACTTATTTGATTGGCATAAAATTATAAATGAGTATGACAAATTCCTAGGTTGAATGGACTAACATCGGATCCTAGTTAACCAACATATTTAGCCCTAAGTAACTTAGGTCACTAATTTCACAAACTAATAAATCTTCGCAACCTAAAAGGCTATGTTTAAGGCTAAATCTATCTCGTTAAGCCCTAGCCATTGACGCATTTACCCAATTCACATCATGCAACCTAAACAAACTATCATACAATATGCAAAATTCACATTTAAGGTAAAAACACACAACCCTCCACACTTGAACAACACATTGTTCTTAATATGAGAAGGGTGTACAACCACACCGGGGAGAAATAAAACACAGTATAAAAATGATATAAGAAGAAAATACTAAAAAATGAAAATAAAAAGGCTATAACACGAACTCATCAGGGTGACTGAGGTGGTGATGTGTCAAGGGTAGAGACCAAATGTGCTTGACTCCCGAGATTGTTGCCCTATCTTATAATTGCATTAACAGAGTAAGAGAGATAGCACTCCAAAACATTCCAAATCATTAAGAACTTATTTTTGAAATTTAAAACAAATATAACTACGTAACAATTTAAACATAGCTACTAAATGTGCTAATTTATGGTCATTCGCTTGGCCTTGTACCATTGGAAACTCTGCTGGGATCAATTATGAGAGACTTGCTTCCACCCTTTTCATTCAACATCAGCTTTGTAGCTTGTAAGTAAGCTAAAAATTGCAAAATGATTAGAAGGACAATATTGATAAAATTATGAAAACTAATTAAGGTCAGTAATGTCTTTTTTTTCGGGCGAACTGTCAACAAAACGGGGAATAACAAAACTCCCTAAATCTTCCATGGAATCTAGTAGTTTGCTTAGTAAGAGGGTGAGTTGTTCTCTTATTAGGTCTTCCTTATTTGCCCTCATCTCCTCTTCTTCTTTAGCTTCATAAACAGAGACTTCCTTATCTTCTTCGAACTTGATGTCTATTGTCAACTATTTTTCATCCTCTCATTCCTTAAAAGATTCAAACACATCATTTTTTTAATGCGTCGCCCTCCTCCGGATTCTTTAATATGTCATGCATGTTGAATGTCACTTGATTATCACTAATCCAAATGATGAGCTTCTCTTCATGGACATTTACCCAAGTTTTTTCGATGTTTAAGCATGGTATATTGGGAATTGGTGGATAATAGGGAAGGTTGGCATTCTTTTCTTCATCCTTTTTCCTTGTCTCGTGGTCTTTAACAAGATAGGGTTCAGCTTAGTCCTTCACTGGTTCTTCTTGTTCTTCCCCATTTCTAAGTACGATAGGCTCATATTGCTCTCGTGGATGTAATTCCATATTGCTCAAAAAGTCTTCCACAATTCTCTTACAAAATTCACAAGAAAGCTGTCTCATTTGAATCTCCAAGTTGTGAATAGAAGAGGCATGATTTTCCGTTACTCGATCAAATTGCTCTTCTAGTCTCTTCCATGTCTGTTAGCTTATCCATGATTTTGTCCAATTTGTAATCCCATGAGTTAGACTCATCTTAATGAAACTCAAATAGGTCTTGATCTCCCATTTGGGTACTTGCATTGTTGGACCAATAGAAATCTGGGTGGTTCTGCCACCCTGAGGTGTATGTATTCATATAAGGATGATGATTTCCCCAACTAAATTGGAGCTCATTGAAATCTGCAAGAGTCCTTTGCTCCTTATAATATACATCCTCCATGATTGTTCTTTTTATCTTCTCTTAGTATTCAACTCTTAAGATTCCCCATTGTTGTTCTGTGATATCTAAGTTAATGTGTCGTCTACTTTATGCCCAGTTTTTTTTAATAAAAAAGGTGAAAAAAAAGCCTTAGACTACATGAATTAAACTAATCTATACCTCCCCAATAACGGTGCCAAAAACTTGTTGAGCAAGTTTTACAATTTACAAAACCCCTAATAATCCACGAGAAGGGTACTAGCCTAATCTTAAGTCGTCTAAAGCTCAAAGAAAAGAATAAAAAGAAATAAACATTACAAAAGTGAACACATAAAGTAAATACTAGAAATTGATTCAAGAATTGTAAAGTGAAAAATTCAACAAGACAGAATTAAACTGAGCAGGCACACGGGTCACAATTGAAATCTGTCAAGAGAGTTAATCAAGTTATGTGAGAGGGGATTTTACCTATCATTAATGCTAATTTAACCATTTATGTGTTTACAGGATGTCAATTCTAGACGGTCGTAGGGTTGATTACTCTCTCTAAAGTTATAACCATTAAACCCTAAATTGTAAACCTTAATCGAATTATGAAAATTGCAATCTTTCAATTCACAAATTGCCCAAAATTCTAATTAGTTCTAAAGCTCTCTAATAAATAATCAGGCCTCACATGGGATCTCCCTTTATGAAATTACCGACTAGATTGATTAAGTGGTCAATTAGATCCCCTAATTCTCATTAATCCAATATAGTCATTTTTATTCAACTCACCCTCTCAGTTTATTACCGAAACATGCAAATACATTAATCAATCACAACACCCAAACCAATAAACACAAAATAACTAAATCAACATTAACTCAAAATAAAATCCTGAAGGAGAGTTTAGAACATTATCAACAACCCAAAATCCATTTTCATATAATCCATCTCAACTTTATACATTTAAATGAAAAAGGAAATGAAGAGAAATTGGAACTTAGGTTGGACAAATCGAGAAGGCAGCAGCGTTGGGATACCATCTAATCCAAGGAGCAGCGACATCGGGATCCACTTCTTCTTCCTCCTTCTTCCTCTTCTTCTTCTCTCACTCTCTCTTCCTTTTCTCCCTCGTTAGGGTTTCCAAGAGTAACTGAATGTAAAGCTCCTTCTTTCTATTCTTCAACTTCTATTTATGTTCTTTTGTGTTTAGGGTTGAACTAAGATTTTTCCAGAGTCTGAAAGGTTCAAAAAATCTCTCAAAACGCGAAGTTTGGAAGTGGTTGTGTGTCTGCCCAACGCAAGCCATGATCGTGGCCCCATGATATTAATAGAAGGATTAGATGCTAATCTTATAAAACTATTCTAATATCACTTATTAGTCCTTAATGGCACCTAAATGAGGGTAAATTAGGAGTTTATAAATTTTTAACAAAAATTACTAACTTAATATAAAAAAAGATCATAATGGCACCTAAGTGGGTAGTCGACAATTCTAGCCATTTTAGTACAAAGAAATGTAAAGCACTACTACAGGAAAATCTAAACACGAGAGTTGAATGGGACACATTGATTTAGGACATTGATATTAAACCTGCTCACTCCTTCATTCTCTGGTTGTGCATGAACGGGGATCTGCTTATTAAAGAAAGGTTGAAGTTTCGTATTGATAATCTCAACTATGAACTTTGCAATGCTAAGATGGAGAATCTGGATCATTTAATGATTGAGCGCAACTTCACTAAAGAGATATGGAGCATAATCCAAGCTAAAATAAGCATAAACTCTCAAGTACACACTTGGAAGGACACTGAAACTGGTTGTGTAATCTCAGAACAATGACCAAGGTGGATTACAAGGCCTTGAAGATAACCTGTAATCTCAAAACAATGACCAAGGTGGATTACAAGGCCTTGAAGATAACCTGGGCCACAATGATATAATATGTTTGGAAGGAGTGAAATAACAAAATATTCAAACAAGTGAGTCGATGCCTGCTGACATTATATCTAGAAATCATCCACCAATGTAAGATGGGCTTAATAGCTAGAGGAATACATACCAACCTGTCAATATGTCTAAGAGAGAAATGGAATTTTAGTTAAACTGCTTTGTCCTCTTTTCTACTAGGAACTCCACTTATTAATATAGATACTTTTGTTGCATTTCTTTAGTTTTGAGCATCATAGGTTGTACATAAACTTTACTTATGAATGAAAGTTATTGTCTTTTGGAAAAAAAGATCACAATTTATAAAGGAAATAAGTATAAAGTAAAATAATGAATCTTAACAAAGCTCTTAATTAATAAAGTAAAGGATCAAGAGAAGAGAGATGTAAATCAACTTACAATGGTTTGGTAAATAAATCTTACCTATATCCACTCTCAAGATTCTTCTTGCATTTCTACTATAATTATTCTTTCAAGGCAAAGAATAACTTTTGTACAATCTTTACTTAGCAAAGATGAATCTTTATACAATCTTCTTTTAAAGTGAAGAGCAACCTTAATGGTACTTATAACACTCCCCAAAATAATAAGCAAGAACCCCAATGGAAGCTTACAACTTAAAGTATCTAACCTTTTTCACTGATAATATTAAAAAGGATCTCTCATTTAAAATGAGACAATGAATTTTCAAATGATTGAAAAACACCTAGAAATGTGTTTAAAAGTCACTCAAATGCTTCTTAATGCTAAAACCAATGAGAAAATGTATGTTTAGAGGATTTTAAGACCCATAATAGCTGTTAGAGCCAAGAACTAGCTGTTACAATGACTAGTTACAGAGCACTGGTAGATTAGTATAGCATATTGTTCAACTTTGTTTAAATGCACAGATTCACTAATCATTGAGAGATTGGTTAATCAATAAGAATATTATTCAACCAATGTGGTAACCAATTTAATAACTTTAACTTATATTGGTCAACTACTAACACATATAGGTTGACTAATCCCTCTCCAAAAATATGATTTTAACAACTTCAAATCCTCAAACTCAATTTGTTTAATGAAATTATGATTTAAACACTTCCCAAAATGTTGTCTAAAGAGTGTTTGAAAGATTAAGAAGCTTTCTCTTAAAAATAAAAGTTTTAGTATCTCTTGATGATTGAAAAGAATCATATCAAATAGCGATATGGAATTTTTATGCATGGTAAGCGTTTAAGATTCTCATACTAACAAAGTGAGATTACAAATGATATTCAAATAAAAAAAAGACTTTGATGTGCCTTGCTTTTCTTTTGTTAATGACTAGATTTTTGCTTTGTAAGTTGCAAATTTCATCTCTTCTTTTTATAACGTCACGTAGTATCTTCCTGAGTTATGCATGATTTCATCTTATTCTTATAAAGCTTATCATCAAGATGACAATCTCATTATTAGGATTTATGTTTTGTTGTCATCAAAACGTTGATTTGAAACTTCTTTGAATCAAGAGATATAATGCATATCTCCTATATTGTCCAATGACACAACTATTAATCCTATTTTCAATGTAAAAGATTGATAGCTTGTAAAGGCACCTTTGAGCCTCCTACTTTGCCTTCTAGTGTTTTAATAAATGGAGTTGTCAAATGTACATATATATGACCCTCTTTAAAACATCCCAAGGAAGATTATTTTCATTGCTTTCTTGTCAAGTGGAGTGGTCGACCTATTCTAAAGATACTTGGATTAAAGAGGAAGAACATCACTATTTGGATCCATCCTTATTGAACTTACTCTTTAGAGTCGATTTCTTTTCAAGTAAGGGAAAATAATGGAGGATGGGAAAATCTTACTTCAAAAACTTGACAAAACATCAAGTCCAAAATTAATAATGCTTACTATTACGATTAACATTTAGTTACTAAGACTTAAATTATTATTAGAAGTCTAATGTTTGTTATTATTAGCGCTCTTATGAGTTACTAATATTAAAAGTCTATTATAAGTTTATATCAAATATTTATTTTAATTTAACTAGGATATATGTATTAGTTAGAGTTTCCTAATTTTGATTGATTTCTTTTTGGAACTCCATAAATAAAGACTTGTATCAAGCCATTGAAGTTATATTTTGGATAAACATCAATTGAATAATTCTAAATTTTAGTTCTTTATTTGTTTTTATTATACGTAGTAGAACTGCAGTTTTATCCTACACTTTGTCGAGCTAAGTTGTTATCTGGAATAAACTTGAAATATGGATTTTTGTTTCTAACTGTCAAACACATGCAAACACACTACTACACGATTCCTTTGTGGTTATTCATTTTTTTCTTTTAAGTGTTGTTTAAATCCAACGCTTTAAAGAAAACAATTGCCTCTTACTTCTCTATTTAGTTCATAGAATGGGATATAGTCACGATATTCTGACATATCTTGTAGTGCAATCTGATTTTTGTGGTAGCTGTTATAAGCTAAATAGTTCTCAGTAAAAGGTGAACCTTATGAGGACATTAAACACATTTCTCTGATATATAAATCTTTTCTTATTATTTCATCGACAATACTATTTCTCCTATACACATTCACATATCTCACACACTACTTTACTTCAGGTTGTTTACTCTCCCTCATATTCTAAGTATACTCGAATTTATTATAAATTCACTTAAAATGCAGCTCTTCCTTTTATTCAAAGTGTGCGTTCAATCAAATTTATAACTTGCAAGTTTCAATTGTGAGTTGTTTTATTATCAAATGGCATACATAGAAATAAACGCAAAGTATATATCTGTTTCCTTTTTTTAAAAAAATAACCTGCAAATTTTTATTGCAAATATAAGCTTATATACATTTTTTGAATATCCAAATAGTTAATAAAAGAACATATTTCTTAAATTAATTAATTTGTTGTTGTTGATGTAGCCCTATTCTCAGTTTAGATATATGAATGGACTAAGAGCATGCTAAGTAAAATGAACCCAAAAAAAAAGTGGATAATATGCTTTTAAATTGAAATGACACTTAAATATTGGTTTATGATAGTTAAATTTAAGGTAAATAATAATTAAAAGTAATAATAAAATACTTAAACTTTTAATTTATAGTAAAAGTAGATCGTTATTCGATACTAATGTGGCACGCCTTTATCACATATAACAATTCAAATTTAGTCTTTTTAATCTCTTGAAAATACTTTTGAA
The DNA here is from genome assembly GCA_025629825.1 of Erythroxylum guanchezii. Classification (NCBI taxonomy): domain Eukaryota; kingdom Viridiplantae; phylum Streptophyta; class Magnoliopsida; order Malpighiales; family Erythroxylaceae; genus Erythroxylum; species Erythroxylum guanchezii. Next base: position 6,791,330 of record JAOTAX010000001.1, read on the forward strand.
TTTGTAGGATGATGACTTGGATAAAGTTTGCTTGAGAGGCAGCAATTATGTCAATAGCTTGAGCATTGGAGAGTTGTGCCTTTTCATCTAAGGACACCACTGGAGTAGGAGAAGAGAATTCCTTGAAAGTCTGTTTCACTCTTAGATATTCTTATTGGGTTCAGATTTTTTAAGGTAATTATTGGATTTATGTTTATGTTTTGATGCAACAATTAGGCTGAATGGTGGATGATGGTTATATGGCAAAGGAGTTAGGTGGACAATAAGGTTTGGTGACAGAGGAGATGAAGTGAAGTGATCATCTGAGAAAATTACAAGGCTATATTTGAGAGCTAAGATAGGAGTTGTCCATGTACCTACCGTACCCTGAGATACATGCGAGTGCCCAATTACTTATTATGTTCAATGAAGACACCAGACTGTGATTTTATATTGGAAAATATCGTAGATTTCAGTCTATTCCTCCATCTCCAAAAATCCAAAAATGCTAATAGTTTTTTCCATGAAATGAATTTCTCACTTTTTTTTTTAATTTTAAGTCAATTATCAAACGTGTCAATTTCATGTCATATAGATTTTATCGTGTGATATAGTTTTGTTACATCAGCACTGTTAATTATAGAGTTAACGATGAGTAATTTTTGCCACAAATTTAAGTTTGATTATTTTGATGCTATTTTTAGTAGTGCTACCTAGTATTATAAAATTGGAAAAAGTTTAAAATTTTTACTATAAATTACCCTTTGGATTCATATAGTTATATTTGTATTTATATTGCAAAGTAATTTTTAAAATTGACAAAATGTATGAATCTATTCTTAAAATTCTTATAAAAATTCAAATAGACTCTTGAAATTTTGACATTTATAAGTTAACCTTTAACGTTAGCATATGTTCATAGACCAACTTTTGTAATAAAAAAACAATAACTTAATTAATGTATGATAAAGATAAGAACTTATTCATATAGTAACAAAAATATTAAAGAGTCTATTATTAAGTTTCTAACAAATAACATTTATTCTATATATAAATGTTATTGTTAAGGGTAAATTTGTGAAAACTAGAATATTAGATGATTATCTATAATTTTATGAGAATTTAAGAGTGAATTCATATATTGTGTTTAAAATAGGTTTTTATATCTTTTCCTACAGTGAAAGAGTCTAATTTAATCAATCAAATATCGCCCACTTGAAAACAATAATTTGTTTGCTAGAAACACGTTATGAAAATTATATATTTTTGTTCATCGATTAAAAGTAAAATATTAGTTAAATATAAACATTATTATCGAAAATGTACTTTTAGTACGGAATAGAACTAGTTGCTGTATATTTAAAGTTGTAAGAGCTATGATGGCGCAAGCAATTAGCAATGTTGCTAAAGTCAGAACATATCTTAAGAGATGTTCATTATTAAATTTTTTGCCTTTATTATTAAGGACAGACTTGAACTTTGGAGCATGACTGCTGTTAATTAAGGCAAAAAATTTTAAATGAAGCAGCGAGTCAAGAATGGTGTGCTTGGTAATTCATGACCAAGCTTTTTCGTTTGACTCACCTGTCTAGTTGACATCATAAATGTATTACGTACGTATTGACAACGGGACATCTAGGTGCAGACAGTCCTGTCGAATGTTTGCTGGATGGTAAACATGTTGACCAAATCGAAAGTGATTCTATTCTTGACCAACTTTGGTGTGAGGGCATTACGCCTTGATTCCATTCTTGGCCAACTTTGGTGTGGGAGCATTACGCTTTGACTCCATTCTTACCCAACTTTCGCCCTCCTTAATCTTCTTCATCAGGACTCGATGCTTACT
>JAOTAX010000001.1:6802124-6817180 GCA_025629825.1 Erythroxylum guanchezii
GCAAACACCACGAGGACAGAACTTTTGTGTCCTCGTCATCCGTCCTCACGTCCGAGGACGGTAACCAAACACAGCCTAAGGAACAAAACGGAGGAAACAGGTCCCCAAAGAATCCTCTAAAAGGATTGGGTGGCACCTGATGGGTGTTGTAGCAAAATAAGTAACTCCGTCGGACAGCTACCCTGCATAATTAGCTAGCCAGTCAGCGCATCTGTTGTTCTCTTGATAAACATATCGATGAACAATAGTTCAGTTCTGAGTAAGAATAAGATGAATGCTCTGAACAATGGGATTGGGAGTCCTGGAGTGGCGTTCTGAGGAAGAGATGATATCAAAAATCGTTTTGGAATCGATCTCCAGCTCCAAGCGGCGAAAACCCTGGGTCTACGCAAAAGTAAGCCCCATATAGACTCCCTAGAGCTCGGCAGTCAGGGCTGAGCACCATCCTATCTTTTGAGCAAAGGCCCCAAGTCATTGTCCGGCACTGTCCCGAAGAAACCCACCAGTAGTGGCCGACTGCAAGGACCGCTTGCTGGTGCCATCTGTATTGAGCTTGATCCACCCTAGAGGAGGCGGCCGTCATCCAATGAGTTGTGCTTGTCGTCTGCTATAGTCTGTAGGACCTGCTCGTAGGTTCCTCCCTGGAGAGGCTTGAATCTGACCTGCATAAGATAAAATAAGATTGATAGGTGAGGAAGGCCAAGTAAAAGGACTGTCGAAAAGGGTCCTGTTCTGCAATTGCCAGAGGAACCAACAAGTAATGCCAAAGAGGGTCGGCCAAGCGTGATCGCGGAGCCGCAATCTGGATTGGATGTTGTGCAGAATCTAGTCTCGGGACGACGTAGTGAAAAAATCAGTCAGGACAAGGTGCGGGGGGAAGGAGCTCCAAACTTGGCGGGCTTTACCACAGTCACGCATAACATGCAGGGAAGATTCTGCTAGCCCACAATAGTAGCAGGCGCCATCAGAGGTGCAATGGATACGGACTCGATGCTGGTTAGTGGGAAGCCAATCGTGAGCTAAAAGCCAAAGGAAGGATCGGATGCGTTGAGGGCCCGGCCATTGCCAGATGCCCTGTCAAACAGCATGGCCCGCAGTAACATCGTGGCCCATGCTTAAAATGGCAAAGGTAAGAGACGTGTCCATCTACCAGTTAGAGAATGAAAAGTGTGATATCCAACATAGACAGTTACGATTCACGAAGGATGAGCGCAACTTACAGTAATTTTAAGGTTAAAATGATTGAGGTACAATCAAATAGGTTCAAATAGGTTGGTGTAAATGGTTCAACACTCTATCTCTTAACCAAAAATCTTAAGTTCGAATTTTGGGAATGGAAAAATATGTTTGCCCAGCACTTTATTTCTTATGGGCTGACCCGATGCGAGTGAGGATTAGTCTGAGAGTGAATACTTTAAAGGTACTTTCCTACAGTTGAGACCCTCTTAAAATATCTCGCGGGCAAAAAAAAATAAAAATGATTGAGGTACGCACTTGGCAATAGCCACCGCCACCATAGGTTCTATAGATATTACTAAACGTGCTAAATGAAACACTGCAATTTTCAAGGATCCCAAAAATTGAACCGGTTTAATAGCTTAAATATGGAATTTCTTACGGTAGTGATCAATTTTTAACATGCCGATGGCCTACGAAGCTTGTCTTTGCCATTTCTAGTCGTAGAATTAATTTTATGTCCTACTCTTGCCTCTTAAGAGTTCTATAGAGCTGAAATTTGCAATTAATCCAAGTGAAATATACGCTTAGATTAGATATTTCTTCCAATACAGACCATTTTTAAACTAACAGCCAAAGCGTTCATAATTCAGGGTCACAAGTGCTCATGAATTTGTGTTTATTGAGAAAACTCGTTTAACTTAAGAGTTGCATGAGAACACAGGATTTTTTCTTTTCTGTTGTTCACAACTTGATTATTACGCATTAGAACAAAAACCAATTTATTTATTCATTGCTTCAAGCAATATACTTATTAGACAAGAATCCCCCAATTTATGTTTTTGTTTAAACAAGATCTTTCAAAAAGGACCGTAAGACCTCATGTCCTTGTTGTTTTGAGTCAATCCCAATTTTAGAGTAAATATGAGTATGGTGTTTTTAAATGCCTTTATGAATTATTAGGAACAGTAAACAGGTGAAGCTTAGATGAGTTGAAGCTAATTTTAAGAGATACGCCCGTGTTGGGATGAACACATCCATATCCTTGGAGGATATGATTGTATATAAAGGCTATGTATATTTATGTGATCGTGCATAGAGTGAAAGATAAGAATCAAAGACACATGGCCTTTTGATGGTCAGACGCGCCCCGTGTCTTTAGCATATACGACCGTGTGCACAAACTGTATAAGTCACTGCAAACGTTTACTGATTGAATGAAGAGAGTTATATATCATCGTGTAAGTCAAACACACCCATATGGTATTGTACATGACTATGTCCCAAGACTATGTGACTTGTTGGAACCATCTATATTTGCGATTGTTAAAAGATTGAAGGACACGGTCATTGTACACAACTGTGTGAGTGATCAAGTCCGATATAAAAAAACATATTTTTAAGTATAAAAGAAGAGACATATGGGATATCTATATATGAGTGAAAAGAACACCGAAAAAAGAAATAGGTTGGAGAGTGAGAGAGCATAGAAGACTTTATTATTCCATAATTGGTATTCTTTAGCTACAACTTATCTTTGAGTTTGTTCTTTCAGAATTAGTTTATAAGTTGTGGTGATTTGCGAAATCAACTTGTACTTCAGATTGAAACTTGATTGGGATTACTTCTTGTATTGTAGTAGTGCTTTGAGTAAGAATCAATAGCTTAGAACTTGAACTCTTATAAGTTGGTATTTGATTTAGAGGATTTACTTATCAATTTGGCCTGTATTTTTTTTTTTACATTGGAGAGTTTTTCACGTAAATTTGGTGTTTTATTTACTTTTTTATCGTTTACATTGCTTGGGTTGATTTTTATTGTGTTTTGGGTTACTTGATATTAGTTGATTGTTTTCAATTGGCATTGTGGGTGTTGTTATTAGAGCTTTACAAATGATATAAGAGCATTACTTATGGAGGTTGGAAACAACTTTATGATCAAATTAAAATTGATTAATTACTTAATATAGAGACTAATAATGAAAGAACTTGTTCACAAGGATCTTTTCGAGTCGATTAATGTGGACAAGAGTATAAAGGACGATGTCCCATCTAAACAAAAAAAATGACAAATAAAGATTAGGAAAAAAATGATACGAAAGACCTTAGGCAATATTTGATAGTGGATTGATATCAGTATATTCAATCATATATCCTAAGAGACCAATCCATCTGAGTTGTGGAAGAAGCTAGAGGATCATTATGAGAGGAAGACTACCTTTAACAAGGTCTACCTGATTAAGAGACTTATGAATATGAAGTTGAAGATTGGAAAATTAGTATTAAAGTATCTTAGTCATTTCTAGGACATTATCAACAAATTAACCACCATGAAAATCATTCTTAATGATGAGTTTCAATCTTTGTTTCAATTAAGCTCTTTATCAGATAGCTCCATTAGTAACTCTGCTTCGGAGGGTGTGCTCTCTTTAGATGTGATCAAAGAGAGCATGTTCAATAAAGAGGTTAGAAGAAAGGTGATGGGTGTTGATAATGTGCAAGCTTTTGTGATAGAAAGCAAAGAAGAAGCAAAAGTAAAGGTCCTAAAGGACGTGGTAAGTTCGAGAATCAGCCAAAGTCTAGAGGTGGAAAGGAGATCAGGATGCGTCACTATTGCACTAAGCCTGGGCATATTAAAAATTTCTACTATAAGTAGAAGAGAGACCAAAAGAAGCAAGATCATTAGAAAGATGGAGACGAAAAAAAAAACTACAGTTATAACTTCAAGAACAAATGATGAGGTGTCATTAATTTGTGTAACTAGTGAGTATTTCTATATCAGTAATTCAAGTACTGAATGGCTTATTGATACAAGAGCCTCTTATCATTGTGTTTTGAAGAGGAAGTATTTCTCCAATTATAGGAGTGATGACTTTAAAAGCATCAAGATGAGTAGCCAAAGTTTCGTTAGCATTTTTGGCATAGGTGACATCTGGGTTTAGGCTAATGTTGGGTGCATGATACTTCTAAGAGATGTGTGACACATTCCCGATTTGCACTTCAACTTTTTGTATGCTAATATTTTTGACCAAGAAGGATTTTATCACACATTTAGAGATGGAAAATGGAAGTTATATAAGGGAGCAATGATAGTTGCTTATGGTGAGTTATGTTACACATTGCATAAGACACATTTAAAGGTATGTGGTGAAGAGTTGTCTGTTATTGAACGAAAAACTTCTCCAAACATTATCATCATATATTGGGGCATGTCATTAAAAAAGGGATCAAGCTGTTGGTCAGTAAATCTCTTATGTCAATAAAAACTATTGTTCCTCTTGATCCAGGTGACCATTATTTAACAGGAAAGTAGCATCAAGTTTCCTTCCATAAAACTCTAACAAAAAGATGGTCAAATTAGAGTTAGTGCACTCAGATGTTTGTAATTCCATTGAGGTGGAGTCTTTAGGAGTAATAAGTATTTTGCAACTTTTAGTGATGATGCTACATAAAAAAGCTTAGGCTTATATGTTAAAAGGTAAAAATCCAAGTGTTCGAGATTATTCAAATTTTCATATCATAGTAAGGAGGGAGATTGAGAGAAAACTGAAGTGTCTCCGAGTTGACAATAAAAGAGAGTATAACTCTAAGAATTTTGTGAATTATTGTCCGAGATATGGCATGAGACATGAAAAGATTGAATACAACACTCCATAGTATAATGTTGTTGTCAAGAGGATGAACATAATTATTGTGGAGAAATTCGGTGTATGCTTAAAATTTCCAGACTGCCAAAAATGGTTTAAAGTGAGGAGGTCAAAATTACTATCTATTTGATCAATTAAGATCTATTAATTCCCCTAGGTCTTGATATTCTTGAGAAAGTATGACAAGAAAAGACCCCTCTTATTCACATATAAGGGCATTCAAATGCAATGTCTTTAAACATATGCTCAAAGAGGAGAGACAGAAACTTGATTCAAAGACTACTTCTTGTATATTTATTAGGCTTGGTGATGAAGAGTTTGCTTTCAGACTCTATAACTCGAAGAAACAAAAGGTTGTCAAGAGTAGAGATATAGTCTTCTATAAGCATGAGATGGGTGCAATTCTCATTAAAGGAGGTAAGACTACTTGTAATTTTCTGTTTTACAGTTATATTGATGTTTCTTTTATTTTTACTTCTTTTAATTAGCCTATAGGTGAAGAGGGTGAAAAATATGAGCAGACATATGATGTTAATGGTAATGTACAACTTGATAGTAATGAGCTATATGAGTCAAATTTGGAAGATGATGTAAATGATATTCATAACAATAATGAACTAGGGGAGCAACTTGGTCTAGTGTTAGAAGATGCCTAATTTCAAAGGTCAACTAGAGAGAATAGACCTTTTATAAGGAATCCTAGTTCAAAATATCTCCTACTCACAGTCGAGAGGGAGTCAGAAAATGTTCAAGAAGTAGGGTTACATAAAGATAAGATCTTTGGCTTGAGACAATGCAAAAGGAGATGAATTCTTTAAAGAAGAGATGAATTCTTCAATGAAGAGATGAATTCTTTAAAGAAGAATGAGACTTATGAGCTAGTGAAACTTCTCAAAAGAAAGAGGGCATTAAAAAATAGATGAGTGTTCAATACAAAGAAAAGAAAGATCATAACAAGTTAGAGGCATCAGATAAGATTATTGGTGAAGGGATATAAGTAAAAGAAGGGTATCAACTTTGATATGATCTTTTCACTAATGGTCAAGATGAATTTAGTTCATACTATATTAGGCCTAACTGCTAGCTTAGGTTTAGATATTGGACAATTGGATAAATACTTGAATAAGGAGATATACATGGAGCAGAAGAGAGGATTCAAGGCTTAAGGTAAAGAGAATCTGGTTTGTACGTTGAAGAAGAGTCTTTATGGACTCAAATAGGCACCAAAGCATTGGTGCAATTTTTTTTTTCACTTATAGCTAGTAATGGTTATAAGAGAACTTTAGCTAATATCTGTGTGTATTTCAAGAAGTTTACTGTTGATAACTTAATTATTCTCCTTTTTATACTGAAGATATGCTAATTGTTGGACAAGATACTGCGATGATTTACAAGTTGAAGGAGCACCTATCCAAGTCCTTGGTATGAAAGAATTGGGTCATGAAAAATAGATTTTGGGTATAAAAATCACTCATGATGGGAAAGTTGAAAAGCTATGGCTGTCACGGGAGAAGTATATTAAACGAATGTTGGAAAATTCAATATAAAGTATGCTAAGCTAGTTAGCAAGACATTAGTAGTTTATTTCAAGTTGAGTAAGTATGCCTATCCTGCTACAGAAAAGGAGAAAGGCAATACGTCTTTTATTCCAAGTCATCTGTCTTTGGTTCTTTATTGTATGTTATGGTGTGTACAAGAAAGAATACTACCTGGGTTGGTTAGTAAGTGCCCGTCTAATCTAGAAAAAGTTTAATAGGAAGTAGTGAAACATATTATTAGATACTTGCAGAGCACTTCTAAATGAATTTTGTGTTTTGGTGGTGGTAAGCCAATTTTAGAGGGTTATAAAAATGTGGATATGGCCAAAGATCACAATAACAACAAGTCTACTTTAGGTTATCTATTCAAATTTACAAGGGAAGCCATTTCTTGGCAATATGAGCTACAGAAGTATGTAACTTTATATACAACTGGAGTGCAACATATGGCAGTTATGGAAGCAAGAAAGGAAATGATTTGGTTGAAACTATTTCTTCAAGAATTTGATGTGAAGTAAGATGAGTATGTGGTATTTAGTGGTAGTCAAAGTTTCATAGATTTGAGTAAGAATTTTATGTATCATTCTTGCACTAAACACATTGATGTCAAGTATCACTCGTTACAATTTATGGTTGAGGAGTGGCAATTGTCATTAAAGAAGATACACACAAACAAGAATGACGTCAATATGCTGACAAATGTGGTTCTCAGGAGCAAGATTGATATTTGTATTAAACTTGCTGGGATGGCTTTCATGTTAATAATGGGGGGATATATCTCTCCTCTAAAATGGGTCTAAAGCGGGATTGTTGTAGATCTAACCCCATTTTAGAGAAAATATGAGTCCAATGCTCTTAGATGTCTTCCTGAATTGTAAGGATTGACAAATGGGTGAAGCTAAAACAGAAAATTGTTAAGTTGAAGCTAGTTTTAAGAGACATGCCTATATACTTGGAGGACACAATTGCATATGAAGATTATGTATATTTATGTGATTGCATAAAACGTGAAAGACAAGAGTCAAAGACACACACAACCTTGTGAAGGTCAGACATGCCCGTGTCTCTGGTATATATGGTTGTGTGCACAGATCGTATAAGCCATTACAAATGTGTGTAGATTGAATAAGGAGAGTTAAAGATATACACAATCATGTAAGGCAAACATGCCCGTGTGGTATTGTACACGGTCGTGTCCCAAAACCGTGTGACTTGCTAGAACTTTATAAATCCAAGATTGTTGGAAGATTAAGGAACAAGGTCACTGTATACGACTATGTGAGTAATTGTGTTCAATATAAAAACCCTATTTTTAAGTATAAAAGGAGAAACATATGAGGTATTTGGATATGAGTGAAAAGAACAATGAAAAAAGAGAAAAGGTCAAAGATTGAGAGGTAAAGAAAATTTTCTTATTCCATAATTAGTATTCTTGAGCTACAAATTATCTTTGAGTTTGTTGTTTTGGAATTAGTTTAAGAGTAGTGGTAATTTGGGAAATCAACTAGTACTTCTCCCTGAAACTTGGTTGGGATTACTTATTGTTGTATTGTGGTGTGCTTCGAGCAAGAGTCAATATCTCAAAACTTGAACTCCTTTAAATTGTTTTTGACTTAGTTGATTTACTTATTAGCTTGACTCATAATTTTTCCTTCTATGCTAAAAGGTTTTCTATATAGATTTGGTGTTCTATTTACTTTTCTATAGTTTATATTGCTTGGGTTGATTGCTTATTGCGTTTTGGCCGGTTGCTTGAGATTAATTAATTATTTTTTATTGGCATTATAGGAGTTGTTAATGGAACTCTACACTTATAACATGCACGATTTATGAATACCACAATTAATTACCGGTATCCGTCATCCTTTACATATCAAATAATAATCGCTAATCTTTTTTTTTTTAAAAAGATCCCTAAATATGATGTGTATTTAAAGTAATTTAATTGAGCATAAAATTTGATATGGAAAACTGGAGTTTCATGTAGTTACGCAATCAATGGAGATATGCACTCCTCAAAATTCTGTTATTATGTCAGACCTCAAAATCTAATTGTTTTGGGGCAGTAGTATTGGTCAGGCTAATCTTTTTTTAGTTGGAGACACCAAAGAAATCTCAGGTTATTGGACTGGGGTGACTTATTTTGTTTAATGCCTTCAACTCTTTAGCTTTGGTCATAACTCGTGAGATTGCTTAGCTCCTAATCAAGGTTTAGCAAAAGTAACCACGGCCTCAAGTAAAATCACTTTCCACGTTCTATATATACAGAACAAACCTTAAGCGATATCCATGACAAATGTCCATCTCTTAACAAGTCCATTGGCTTAATTTTCTTACAAGGAGAAAACTTAGATTCTGCAATCACCTTCTCTTTCATTTCCTAATGCAATCCTTCCGAGTAGCAATCCTCTGTTTCTTGGTCCTGTGCTTAGCGACCACACGGCAATGTCCAACGTGTTTCGCTCTTCTTTTTGTCTCCTTAATCTCTTGTTTTGCTGTCTTACCTAGCTACTGGCTGATACCCGGAGGCTTCGCATGGAGAAATTATAATCACCAAAGCTCACCGACACTTCGTGGTCCAATTGGTTGGCCTATATTAGGTACTTTACCCGAAATGGGATCACTTTCCCACCGTAAACTGGCTGCTATTGCTACATCTTTGGGTGCAACAAAACTCATGGCATTTAGCTTGGGCGCAACTCGTGTGATCATCAGTAGTCATCCAGACACAGCAAAGGAAATACTATGTGGATCTTCCTTCTCCGACAGGCCAATAAAAGAATCTGCCCGACTACTCATGTTTGAGAGAGCCATCGGCTTCGCTCCCTCCGGAAACTATTGGAGACACCTGCGTAGAGTTGCAGCCAATTATATGTTTTCCCCTAGAAGGATTTCTGGTCTGGAGCCACTAAGACAACGTTTAGCTGATCAAATGATGGTTGAAGTGAAAAAGGAGATCGAGGAAAAAGGATTTGTGGCATTGAGAGGGATACTTCAGCAGAGTTCACTTAGTAACGTACTAGAGAGTGTTTTGGGAATAGGTGCAACTTTAGTAAGGGAGGAGCTGGGCTTCCTGGTTAAAGAAGGACTTGACTTAATTACGAAACTTAACCTGGAGGATTATTTTCCTACAACTTTCTTAGATTTTTATGGAGTGAAGAGGAGGTGCTACAAGTTGGCAGGTAAGGTTAGGGTTGTTGTAGGTAATATTGTGAGCCAAAGAAAGAATGATGGAGACTTTAGCACTTCAAGTGATTTTCTGAGTTCTTTACTGACTTTGCCCCGACAAGAACAGCTGACGGAATCAGATATAGTGTCTGTTTTGTGGGTAAGCATCTCAGCATGCACGTGTTTAAATACAGACATACATATGCAGTGGTGTGATACGATAGTGGGCATTTCCTTTTTGAAGTTTTTGATTATGTTTCCAATAGAATCATCATTTGACTCCAAAACCATAGCTGCGGCGGTGATATATATGATTGTTTCCCCACTTTATATGATTGTGCTTCCATATAATATTAGACGCTATCCTTATAGGTTGATCCTAGTGCAATCGCACTGTTCTCGAGTATTGGGCAGGAGTTAGGATATTTCAAACATTTCCCACTTTCTCTGCAAAGACGAGTATATGTACATAAAATTTGTTCTAGACAATGATCATTCTAAATTGAGATTTCTGATAATAATGTTTCTCTTGTGATGTTACATCCAGGAAATGATCTTTCGAGGAACAGACACAGTTTCTATACTTCTAGAATGGGTTATGGCTAGAATGGTCATTCACCAAGAAATCCAAGTCAAAGCACAACAAGAGCTCGACAACAACGTTGGAAATCGCAGACAAGTCCAAGATTCCGACATCCCTAACCTTCCCTATCTGCAGGCGATTGTCAAAGAAGTTCTCAGAATGCACCCACCGGGTCCACTTCTTTCGTGGGCCCGCCTAGCTGTCCATGATGTCTATGTGGACAAGATCTTCGTCCCATCTGGCACGACAGCAATGGTTAATATGTGGGCCATAACCCACGACCAGTCAATCTGGAATGACCCTTTGTCCTTCAAACCCGAGCGGTTCATGGACGAGGATGTGTCAATTATGGGATCCGACTTAAGGCTGGCACCATTCGGGTCGGGCCGTAGGGTGTGTCCAGGCAAGGCACTAGGGCTAGCTACGGTGCATCTGTGGCTTGCGAGGCTTTTACACCGATACAAATGGTTGCCAGCAGAGCCTGTAGATCTCTCAGAGTGCTTAAAGCTTTCTCTCGAGATGAAGAAGCCACTGGCTTGTCTTGCTATTGATCGACTGCAATGCACAGTTACATCGTAAAACCGCTGAGTAACGGCTATTACTCGTAATATAAGGGGTTCTCTTAACTGCAAAGTATCAGTGTGTGAATAAGTTTGTGCAATCGAAAGTTGGCCATTGTGAAAGCGTGTAACCTAAAGTATAATTATGAAGTGAAGTCTGTCATCAAATTGCTGTTTCAACCACCTTGTATGAATTAACTTGCTATAATATTTTATGTACTTCCTGGTTTTCAAAAAGTCCTAACTTCAAGGTACTGTGTACGACTATGCGTATTGGAGTTGGATGGGCCATACTTTACGTAAATAAACCCAACCAAGACTGTTTTTGGTACGTGCATAGATTCTTTGAAGGAACTGGTAACGGAGGATTGGAAAACAAATGATAGCTGTTTGCCGGTGGCACCTGTATGTACTTGGACAGTTGGACTGTCTTATTATGTGTCGTATAACTTGTATACACATAGATGTCGACGTAAGGCTTCATTAATGCTCTCTCTCTTTCTTGTTTTTCTCTTTTCTTAATTGGTTTTAACTAAGACTGATTATGAATTACTAAGGAAAGGCAGAAACTCGTGCAAGTGGGCTGTTGCCTGTGGACGTTCATTTTGTAAAGAACAAAATTTAGATGAGCAGTTGAGCTTCTATTGGCTTCCAGTAAAATAGGTAGTGATGAGCGGGAAGATGGCATCGAATCATTTATGCGTCAGATATATTGTGGCGGCCGAGAGAAGTTTTCAACAGATGCTCTCTGGTAACTTCTAATCATCAGTGGAAAACTTTAGTCCATGATATGCAATGCCCCTTCCACTAAGCAAAGTTTCCATTTTCCAGATGACCCATCATTCCATGAACCATTCTGAGGTCGCTGATTAGTGGAAAGGAGAAAGGGATAGGCCGGAGTGGAGAAGTGGGTGGAGACCTTCTTTATATAACAACACACCAGTTTCAACAAACCACTACATAAACATAACCCTATCTTCCCTTGCGGAGTCTTTTTGGCTGAAGCATCTTCGATACAATAGAGTATGTCAAAAACAACGGGCAACGCTTTTTGCCGAATATACATACGATCAAGTTTCTAACAAAAACCCCAGTAATCAAACAATAGTGCCGAATACCAAAAAAAGTAAAACTAATGTATGGTAGCAATGACCTGTAAGTGGTGATCTTTTTGCAGTTTCTGATTATAATACTGAAGAGATTGCCGGTTTTCGCCTTCTTCATTCCCAGTTTTCACCATGTTAATAAAATAAAAATAAAAAAAGAGCGAGAAACCTCTTTGATGTAATGATAGAACTGAATTTTTACAAAGTAATAGTAGTTCTGTAAATTGAATACAGACTTCATTAATTTGAGACGCATGTCTGTCTGTACACCTTTTAAATTGGTAAAAATAACGCTGGAAAAATTGATGAAATAAAAATATCATGGGGAAAGTAAAAAGAATTTTACGCCATAATTGACCTTGAAAAAGAGAGTTCCAACAAACACTGGAAGCCCCACAAAGTCTTTATTACAAGTCATTAGATTCTAAATGACCGGACGGACCAAAGTCTATTGCTCCTTAAACTTGCGAATAACGGGCAGATATTTGATGCAAAACCCCTAAAGTTAAGGCTTTTTGAAGGATCCAATCCAAATCTCTTTCAAATGCTAAAAGCAACGAAAGGCCAAAAAGTCTGCCCCTTTTTTTTGCACCCACCAGGACACGCACACATAAACTACAAAATAAATAACGTCAAAATGCTCCACATATAGTGTTTGGTTGAATTGGGACCCCCCACCCACGCGAAATGTACTGACGTGGTACTCTACTATAGATCTACAACTTGCACATCTTGTATAAAATAAAGCAAGCTTTTGCTGACAAATCATGCAATTGGATATTCAAACCTTGGATCTCTGTCGATCTTTTATTGGTTGGATGTATTATTAGTTTAAAATAAAGCTTATATAGTTTATGAAATGTCGTCATCTCTTATATTAGCCTTTGCATTCTAATATTTTTTTTTTAAATTCGTATTGTTAGTTATAGTATCATATTATACTTTAATATTTTCAAATTTGCATTAATAGCATCTAACATTTTTTAATTCTTAATAATGGAGCCATTATGTAACTTATGTGGCATTACAGCTTTAAAGTATTTATATTAAAATATTGATCAAAGCTGCAATTTGTAGTTCAATATTTTATTGAATGTTTAAATAAACCCCTATTGTTACCACTTTTGCACCATAATCAGATTATAATCAGTATTATTTTAGTAATATTAGAAATAATGGTAAGTCCTCGATATCATTTTAATAACACTAATTTGCCTTTGGCACTTCTATAAACAACCTTTTCTTGTTTAGAGATGGAACTTAGTTTTCAATTTGCAAAAGTTCAACGTAATGCAAGTCCCCATTTGGCTTAACAATCTTAACTTAGCTCTGAATATTAAACGACTAAAGGTTTGAGTTATAAAGCCAAATATCTTAGAAATCCTATATGCTTAGATGAAGCCATTGCCGGCATAAAAAGAGTAGGATATGGCCGCATCTATGTGCTTATAGATATTCAACAATGACTCCTTGATCACATTCCTATTATGTGTCTAGATAATAATAATGAACTTTACTAAGATTTAGTGAATATCTCTTATAAACAGATATTGGACTTGAGGAGGCACAACTAAAAATGGCAACCAGTAAGGAGAGTTTTCGAAACAAGCTTCTCAAAAGAATTGTTAAACTAGAATCCCTTTAACTTGAAGATTAGTACTTAGGAGATATTTTGGAAGCAAATTTTGAAGTTATATAAAATACATCCCTTAAGAATCAACTAATGGGCTTCCCAAAGGCAGAGACTTATGAAGCTCCAACTGAAATAAACATGGAACTAGTACTAGATCTTATTACTCTAGGTGCCCCACTAGAAGAGGATCATGTGACAAAAATTACTTCTATCCCAACCAAGGATTCTTAGGAGCTTGGAAGGACTATCAAATTGTAATTGAAGGAAGTTTAATCACAAGAGGAAAGGCTTTAAGTCTTCCCCCTAACTGTGTCTTTCATCTATTGGAACATTGATCGTGGTTATCTCGATGTATGTAAGTTTTAATTAATTAACCTCGATAATCCGCAAGCACACGAGTTGTTCGTGTAGTACTTAAGGTGTCGATCCCATGAGGAGGGATAATCTAGTCCTAAACTCTAAGGCCAAAACAAATTGTAAAAATTCAAATGTAACGAAACTAAAACAAGAATGCAATTCAATTAAGCAATTCAATTCAAGAATCAATCATAAAAATATTAACAAATTAGCAATTGTAACGCACACTCAAATATCAACCTAAGGGACTACCAATTGAGAAAAAGTGGGTTTTACCTATCTTTAACGCTAACTTAATCAATTATGAATTACTGAATTATTGGTTCTAGGCGATCCTAGGGTTGATTACTCTCTCTCGAGTTATAACCATTAACCCTAATTTATAAACCCTAATCAGATTATGGAAGTTGTAATTTCTCAATTAACAATCTATCCAAAACCATAATTAGATTTGAAGTTATTTAATAAACTATCGGAAACCATTGCAAGGTCTCTCTTCGCACAATTTACTAATTTGATTTAATTCTCTTTCTATTAAATTGCCAAACTTTCGTTAGCCCAATTAAATTATTTTTCACTCAATTCACCATCTCAGTTTATCACCGAATTATGCAACTGCAGAAATTAAATCACAATAACTCTAGTAAAACATAAATAATCAAATTTCATTAAATCAAAAATAAAACCCCGAAGGTTAGTTTAGAAAATCATCAACATCTACAAATCCTATCATAAACTATCATTCCAATTCTATACAATAATAAAATTGAAAATAATAGGAAATATGACATTAAATGAACGACGGGAGGCAACGACGACGGGAAACTCCTAATCCGGAAAGTACGTCGAGTCGGCTTTTTCTCGACTTCTCTCTTACGTCTTCTCTTCCTCTATCTCTTGAAAATTCGCTCTAAGGTTTCTCTCAAAAGTCGCTGATGCAAAAGCTCTTCCTCTCCTTTGTATTATTCTTTAAATACCTTTTGTGTTTTAAGTAGTCCTAGGGTTTTCCGAGGTCGAAAAGTGTTGGACCCCGAATTTATTTATTTATTTATTATTGTTTTATTTGTTTTAATATTTTTAGAGTTGAGTCATTAAATTAGAAAGTATTAATAGAAATTAGAAATAAGAATGAAGTGTTAGAAGTAAGTTAGCTTAAGGAGTTAAGTGGATTAAAGGAGTAGAGCCATAAAAGATAAAATAAGGGCAAATTTTGGAGAACAAGACTAAGGAGGGGCATAATTGGAAGAAAGAAGCTAAAATTGTGTCTTGAATTAAGAAGGAAAGAAGAG
>JAOTAX010000001.1:6817280-6830545 GCA_025629825.1 Erythroxylum guanchezii
TTCATCTGCTTTTCATTTGTCTGCTTTTCGTTTTCATCAAAATTATTCAACACGTAAAGTCAATTTTGACTTAACAACTAGTTATAAGGTCATTGCCAAAATGCTAGCTAAAAGGACGAAGCTAGTTTTTAGTCATCTAGTTGATCCTACTCCATAAGCCTACATCAAATGGAAATCAATAGGGGACAATATCCTCTTAATCTAAGAGCTTTTAAGAAATTATGCAAGGAAACAATCAAGCAAGAATTATGCAATTAAAGTAGACTTCCACAAATCTTATGATTCCTTGGATTAGAACTCCATGCTTAATACTATACATGTATTTGTTTTTCCTAATCAATTTGTTAAATTTATTTTTTAATGCTTCATTAATATCTTATATGGAACTATAATTAATGGAGAGCTAACTAAGTTAGTGAAGGGTGTAAGGGGCCTGAGAGAAGGGAACCCATTATCCCCTACCTCTTTACGCTAACAATGGAGGTATTGGTGGCGTTGTGTTACTTAGGCCAGTTGTGTTTGTCCTTTTTCCCTTGTAATCAAAAGAAAACAATGGAGGTATTGGTAAGGTTAATCAAGAGCATGATCAATAGGGGTCACATTTTAAACTTCTTTCCAATTGTAAAGAGATGATAATTTCAAGTCTCTCTTTCATTGATGATTTAATTTTCTTTTCCAAAGTTGAACCTAGTTCTATAAGCATTCTAATGATAGCTTTGAACAACTTTAAAATCTTATTTAGACTAGTCATTAACAAATAGAAAAACATGTTTATTGTATCTGCCAATGTAGGGGGAATTGCAAGATGGTTAGATAGTATAATATGTATCAAGATATTCAATCCTCTTATCCACTGTTTAGAGGTTCCAATAATCACTAAACGACCATCATTTAGTGAATTCAAGCAACTTCTTAAGAAGATAAAATCAAGAATAAGCGGTTAAAACTCTCAATGCCTTTCTATAACAAGTAAAATCTAACTAAAAAAGCTATGCTAAAAAGTATTCATATGTATTGATGCTCTCATATCTGGTTCCCAAAGAAAATTTAAAATACCATTAAGTAAATGCTAAAAAGGTTCTTATGGAAAGGAAATATGGAAGGGAGGTACTTGGAAAAACTCAAGTGAAGTGAGGTCTATGAAGACGTGAAGGAAAGAGGCCTGATTATCTTACTGGTAAGACCATAAATCAAGTATTGATGTTAAAAGGAGTCTGGAGTATTTTTATTAATAAAAACTCACTCTGGGTGTGATAGATTCATGAATACCACATCGAACACCAAAATACTTTTGGTTATTCAAACCTAAAGGTGAATGTTTTTAGATCATGACTTATTTATTCATAGTTATGGACAAATCTATAATAGAATTTGAATATCAAATAGGGAATGGCACCATAAATTCATTCTAGCATGACATATTGACTAGTTTGGAACCTTTAAGTGAGGTCCAGAAACTCACTTCTTTGAGGAGCTCAATGCTAGAAGAAGTTTTAGTCCACTAAGCACTAACATCATATGGAAATATACTTGTAAATTTGAACTATATAGAAGTTTTGTAGTATAAATGATCTTAGATAATGAGGAAAAAATCAAATAGAGAAAACTATAAAAATGAAGAATTCATCAATCATTCATGTAAAGAGCTACTAAAAGGAATAACCAATATAACTCTATTAGAGTACTATCATGCTTATCTTAAAGCATCTATTATATTATGGCTAGTGATTAAGGGGATGCTAAGTACACTAACAAGGATGAAGAAATTTCGTAGAATTTCATAAATGTGTGTGTCTTGCAACCAAGAGGAAGAAACAATGAGATACTTGTTCTTTGAATGCTATTGCACCTATGGAATATGGGTACAGATCAAGGGACTATGCAATTTCTATATTCCTTCCCTAAATTAACAAGACCTAATTCAATGGTATAATAGTAATTATAAAAAGAAGGTAATGGATTGGGCAGTGACTAAGCCCTAAGCAATACCATTTACAATATATGGATGGAAAGGAATCGAAAGATATTCACTAAGGAATTGAATGGTTTATAGAGCTTGATCGTTACAATAGTGAACTTTACAAGAGAGCAGTTAATAACTTATCAAAACATTTCGATTGCATTAAAGAAAATGAAGGATTCCATAACTATCACAAGGCAGGTAGTAATGTAAGAAAAATAAATTTCAAGAGCTCGATGTAAGCATGTTGGATCAACTCAAGTAGACATGTGCACAATAGATTAAACAAAAGAACTTGGATTTCATTAATAGCAATAATTGAACCATGCAAATCTAAAACATATTCAAGAAAGGAAATGCTTGGTTTAATGCTAACACTTATTAGAGCACAAATTTAAGTGAAGATAGATCAACTCTTTCATAAAGAAGAGATACAACTTTTTATTGAACAAGTAGACATTCGTAAGTTGATCGAGGTAATCCTTCTTCAAAGGAATCACATATATTAGCCAGAACTGAATAATAGAAGAGCATTTGTGAAGGCCATTACAAGATAACTTATAATACCAGAGGGCATGAACTAGGTGATCAAACTATTGTAGGTCATAAGGAGTTAGAAATGATAGGCAAATGTTTTGTTTGTTGTGGGATGAAACATATGGCTATTATTTAAGAACAATTTTTTTTCATTTTTCAATGAATTACTATTTTATTTTTTTAAAAAGCTACAAGTGTCTTTTTAAAAGTTGTAAAAAAATCTCTCTATTTTCATAATATCTTGAATCACCTTGATTTGATATTCCTACCAAAGTTTATTATTAAAATACCAAACAATATTTAGTGGTGGTGACAACAAAATAAACTCCCAACTTTTTTCATCATCTTTTTCTACTTTAGTTTACTATCATATCCCAATTTTTTATCATGAAATATAGATATTTCTCTTAACTTTCATAACTTCAAAAATCACCTCAAGTCAATATTTGTATCATTATTTATGCTTAAAAAATCTAATATTATTTAGTTATGGTTGTATTTAGATTAATAATTCTTACTATATCTCAATCAACCCATCTTAACCCTATCAAGAACTAAACATCTACACAAATCATTTCATAGCCATCTAATAATTTCTTCAAACTCCAAATTATATCAAGAATTTAAAATACTAAATTTAGAATTAATTCACCTTACAACTCATACAATAACATAAACATTTAAAAAAATTGAGATCTCATAGTGTATCTATTTTTCGATCCAAATTTATTTTAATTACTAAAATTTTTTCATTGTCTATAATTTTTTATTGTCAATGACTTATCATTTCATGCCATATCCATTATCTTTCCAATTTTATTTTCAATATTGACAATTTTTCATTGTTTGATTTTTGCTGACAATTTGCCATTGATTGGTGTTTTGTCTTTTAATGGCTTATCAATTATCCAAGATAATTTTGTTTTAGTTACTATAAATTTATAATTTTCTAGTTTTTGCTATCCATAGGTCACTCTTACCATTTTATCTATATACGGCATATTAATTATTGAAGCCAAATTTATTTTGATCATTGAAAATTTGTCATTATCCAATTGTTATTGGTAATCCTCTTTGTTCAATATTTTTTCTTTTCATAGCATATCCATAATCTATCCCAAATTTATTTTTATTACTAGTTTTTTTTCTCTATCTAGTTGTTGTTGACAATTCTTCATTGTTCATTTTTTTATCTTTTCATGGCACATCCCTTATCCAAAAAATTTTCATTACTAGCAATACGTCATTATCTAGTTGTTTCTAACAATTCTTCATTATTTTATGTTTTATATGCTCATGGTATATCCATTATCCAAGCCAACTTTCTTTTTCTTACTAGCAATTCATCATTGCCCAACTGTTATTGACAATTCATCATTATTTAGCATTTTATCTTTTCATGGTATATCCATTATCTAAGACAACTTCATTCATTTCTAGAGATTCTTTATTTTTAGGCATTATTAAGAATTGGACATGATAAACCATTTAGTCAAATTCAGTAATATATGATTATTTCGTTGTTGTTTTAGCTTTAATGACTAGTTTGGACATTATTAATCTTATCTTGGTTTTTTACATATGATTTTATATCAAGTTTTATCACTTTTATGCAATCCGTCAAAACTAATATCAGTTATCCTTTGCTTATCCTTTATTATAAAAATTCATTACTCCTTTATTTCCATTTTTCCACAAAAAAGGTACAAGTAAAGTGGCGCAATCGTCAATACTTGATTTTTGCCCAACTTTCTAACCATTTCATTTCTATAAAATGCATCTTGTATTTTCTACAATTTAAATTAAAATAATAACACTTGTTATTATTTTTTAAAGTATTTTATTAGGCCCTACTTCCATACAACATAGTGGGGCTCATTTAATTTTTTAAATTTAAAGTTATTAATAATTTAATTATTTTATTACATTAATTTTTAGTTAAATTATTAAATAAAATCTCTAAAATTTGAAAAAAAATCTAATTGTAAAATGAAAATAAAATCCTTAATTAAATTGACACCCGCCCGTCCTCTCTCAATCACACTAACTTCCACCTTTCTTTTTTCTCACATCAACTACCTCTTTTTTCTATTCCATACCTCTAACTTCCTCTTGTTTCTATCTCAAACAAGTTTCTATTTTCAATTGGTAGAATCCTTTTATTGGTTCCTATAATATTAATTAAGTCTAATTAAACTATTATAAAATACCTTAGCCTTATATGGTCTAACAATTGCCCAAAACTAATTTTTTCTCGTTCCTAAGTACTTCCCACGACCATGAGAATAAGCCTTATAAATCCCACAATCGTACCACAATCTCCAATTTGTTTCCAAAACTTGACCCCTTCACTTCCATTCGACACTCCTTCACTAAAGACCATCAATTTCACTTCAATTCTACCTTATTCATGCTTCAATACCTCATCAAATTCATATCCAAACTAATTCAAAAATCATTCATTAAGTAAATTACAAATCAATATCTTCCACACATCAAAACCAAACTAGAAGTTATCATACAAGGATCATTTTTCCAACATTCATCTCTCATCATCTTAACACATATTTCATGCCAATTCAATTATCATAAAACTTTTAATAATACATATCAAGTTTAGTAATCCCTTACATGATTAACTTCAAGTTTCTTCTTCAAGGAACCAAGTAATCCAGCCCTTCATGCAACCAACACACTTTCAAAATCAAGGTAGATGTAAGATGATCTTAACACTAAGATGATAACAACATAGAAGATAGTATAAAGTAGATTTCATGATGCAGTAGCTTACAAAGATTCCAAGTGAAGATGATCCAAAATGAAGCAAAATTCCAAAAGTTGAGAGGGAGTAAGAGTTTCGGTAGTGAATGAGTAAGGAGAAGGAAGAGTTACAGTAGAAACTAGTCAATGCATAAGATCATGCCATGTGTAAGATGACTCATCTTGCTCTAAGGACACTTGTTACACAAGGACACAAGCCACATGTCCTCTCCTTAGCTAGCACACATGTTCTTCTATGATGCTGCCAAATTTCACTTAATTATACTACCATTTGTCCCTTATTTACTCATGTCAAATGTTAATGCATTAGCTATGCCAAATGTCACTAAATGTATAGGCTTAGTCATTCAACGGTAAAACTTCAAAGCAACGCTCTAAACAGGAATTAAACAGTCCACATTCTCACAAAACGTGCAAAACATTGAGAAATAAAGCCAAATGAGGAGATCTAAAACCATCGTTAAACATGGTCCCGAAAACGTAGTTGAACGAGCGGGAGGAACCTCAATTTGAAGAAAATAGGTTGTTTTCTATTGGGAAATGGAGAGACGTCACTAGAATTGGAATCGATTTTCCCACAAAGCAAGGGAGTTTTCTTATGGAAGGTAGAGAGAGAAAGAAAAAAGGGAAGAGAGATTTTTTATTTTTGAAATAGAGGGCATAATGAAATATAGCAAAAACATAGAGTTTAATGTATTTTAATCAACAAAAGACTAAAACAGTATTTTTATCCAAAACAAATACTTCTGATGATGTCATCATAATATAGAAGTAAAAAAATTCTTTTTAAATTTTAAGCTCCTTTAACTGCTAGTAAGTCTATTTTGAAAATAGAAAGAAGCATAATATCCTAAGGTATAAAACACAGAAGAGTTAAATATATTTTAGCCTACATTTTTTTTAACTCAGTAGGAGAAGTACATGAAAACTAAGCTACAATATGGGAAAACACGACCCCTGAGCTATCCTCTAGTAGGATAGAAGAGCAACCTTCAAGCGGGTTTTGATACCAATGGATACCAAGAGTGAGATTTTTGACATAATTTGCTAGCCAATCCGTAGCTCAATTAGCTTCATGGTATATATGCCTAGCTTTCACAATCTACTCTCGTTTGAGGAGTTGTTGTGTCCCCACGAGTAGAGTGTGGTAAGGAACATGTGGTATTTCGGAGGATGATAGTAACTTAACGACTATCTGAGAGTCCACCTCGAGTTCAACCTTCCGAAAGCCTAGTGTCCATGCAAGTTGCAATCCGGAAAAAACCACCCGCAACTCAGCACATACTGGTGTATAGAATCCAATATTGTGCACAAAACCCCCTCGCCAACACCCTGTGGTATCCCGAAGGATTCCTCCCGCTGTGGCCTGCGATGTGGACATTGAATAAGCTCCATCAGTGTTAAGGTGTACCCAATCTTGTGTGGAAAAGCTCTATCCGATAAGGGCTTCCTGTCTTAATCGTGGACCCAGGACTGTTCTTCCTATCAATTCCTTGGCTTGCACAATCGTGCAGACGTACTGGAGGACGATGACTTGAGGATTGGGCGGCCATGTAAAATTGTACTCAAGTACTGTTTTATTGCGCCACGACCACAGGAATCAACATGCCGTTCCAAACACTAAGGACCAATTAAAACCTAGGATAGGCTGTGGGTTGTGTAAGTTAACAAAGATCCAGCAATTTTTGTCCTCCAGGAAAAAAGCACCATTCGTTAAACTGGTTTGAAATCCTCTCCAGAAATTGCGGGCTCAACATCCGTCGCAGATTACATGCAAAATGGATCCAATATCGCCACAACAATGGCAGGCCGGATCCAGTGATTGATGCCAAATTACTCTTTGCTGATTAGTGGGGAGTTTATCCCAAACTAACAGCCATAAGAATGTTTGAATTCTTTGTAGCCCTTCCCATTTCCATACTTTTTCCCACAGCATACTTCCACTGTTATCCTCCTGCCCAGTGATGAAGTTATAAGCAGAGTTTGTGAAAAAAGCGCCGTTTTTAGGGGCGCCCCAAATCACTCGATCCAGGCCAAACTGATAAACTTAAGTCTTCTCATTTACTCTCAATCTTATCTTTGTGGTTATACCATTAGTCGCAAAACACAGACACCAAAAGTCCTAGATGATCCTATTTCGATTATTTTACCGGTTCCATACATGGGTTGACTTCCATCTCAAAAGTCCAATAAAGCAATTCGTATATGATGTATAAATTGGTGGAGGCAAAATAGAAAATTGTAGAAATTTGGCAAATAAATTAAACGGTTCACTTTTCCAGATTGCACTACATCCAGTCCTGCAACCCACTGCATGCTCCAATGTGTACTCGTACATGCCAGCCACACAACCAGAACGCTAGTTATTGCTAGAGCAAGAGACGTCTTTCCGGTACACAACAGTCCGAAAATTTATTCAAATTCATGAACTGGACAGGAAAATTCAAATTAACATGAAGCAGTTGACACTAGTGCAGCAAGAAATGAACATTTCTGGGGAAGGTAAAGTTAAATGACACTTCCATTTCTGTCTCCTTCGAGGAAGCTCATCATCAACTCTGCATCAACCACAAAAACAAGAGTAATGAAACTTTGATTTGAAAAAGGACAAAAAGTTATTTAACATTGTAAATTAAACTTCGTAAATAATCCATTCATCTTTCTTCTGAGAGCTACAGAATCAGTTTAACTTCCATGTTAAACCAGCAGTGTAGACAATGTAAGACATGGCTGATCAGCTCTACAGTGATTACATTGCCTATGTGTCCAGTAAATTTAAAATGCACATTACTGTAGCCAAGAAAACTAGGATGACATGAAAATGATCCAAATACAAAAATACCAGGGATCAGGAAAGATTGGTATCCAAGGGGAACACACATATTGCATTACATTTGAATGAGTTTGATCCAACAGACAAGGTGAAGTCATTCACCAAGAAATCAACTGTTATAAGGACCAGTAAGTAAATTCTCATCATCCATCAGTTTTAATTGACATGAAAATACAGACACCACTAGAATATCAGATACATGCATAAAAAGTACAGCTAACATCAAGAAGATGATTTTCTGTATGTTCAAGGCCACTGGCATATAGTCACCAGTACAATCCCCTAGCAGATTGAAAGTAGTTTACTCCTACTACAAGGAGAGACAAAAGTAACACACACAGGCAACCAGAAGAAAACACCTTAGTACACCAAAAACCTAACCACTTTTTGTTCATAGCTTTCCTTGCAGCAGCAGTTTTCTCGCTGTCTATCGTTGACTAATTAATCAGAAGCAGGAATAGCATTTCCTACTGTCATTCGTGCAAATTCAAGAAGCTAAGCCAATCACAAACCGTGGTTGAAAACAAATGAACCTTAACAAAAGAAAAGATATTGAATCATCTACAACTGAAACTCCATAAAAACAGGAAAATTACCATAAACGACTGATCATTTATCTTGTAGGAGATCATCATAGGGGTCCCTGCGGCCAGGCACTTGGCTGATCTGAGAGTCCCAAGCAAGTTGAGAATTATGGCGCTCAAATGTCCAGAATCCATAGGGACGCAAAGGATAGCTCCACATTTCCTTAGTTTTCTTGCATCGATCTTGCAGATGATACAAGTGTTCTCTGAACTTCCTATCTCTCTCCTTTGGGTCCTCCATCAATCTCAGTATCAAATTCTCTGCAAATTCCATTATAAACCCCATTTTTCTCTACCTAAAGCACATTAATTACAATGATTCAGAGCGAAACCCTAGAAATCTCTAGGAGTTAAAAAGATCGCATAAGCAGAATAGAAAAGAAATCAATCCAATTGTTTGAACCAAAAAAATAACCTGTTTATCAAGGATGAAAATTCTTAGCTAGCGCGCAGTTACCCTGAGTGGTAGGGATTCGAGAACGGAGAGTTTTGATTGAAATGTTCGACAACAGCAAAGAATAGCCTGTAAATGCAAAATATAGCTCCTACTTAGTAGTTGTTTGGGCCCTATTAAGTACCGGTCCTCGACTTCTAGAAAAGCCTCGGATTATAATTTCAGTCCACCAAGAAGTGGGTAAAAGACACAAGTATTTTTATAGTTTTATTTATTTTAAATTATTAAAAATACATATTTAAAAAAATGTTACGTTAAATTAGAAATTCTTAAAATACATTTTAAACTAAGTTTTTCTAACTATTTTATTACAAATCAACGTTAAAATTAAGTCAAAATAGGGATACATACTCTCTCAAATATATAACAATCAATTAGGCTAGTTCTAACCATAATTTTGATGTTAAACAATATATTGATGTTGATTAACTTACTTTTGGTGAATAAATCTATTATAATGAAATTAATATGTGGAAGAGCTTCCAAAAAAAAAGCATAAGAGCTAATTGAATCAATTAAACAATTAAAAGATGAAGATCGAGTAAAGTGGAGCACATTTCAAGGCAATTCAAGTAAAGAAACAAGAACAAAGAGGAATTAAGCATGTCAAGATTTAAACAAATTGTTGCAGTCCTCTTTGTAAGGCCAAATTGTACCTTAACATTTTACGAAATGTCTCAATAGCACGTTATCTACGATATCATTTTATCACTTAACATTTTGCCATATGACATTAGTTGCACTCTAAACTCCAACAGAGTTAGGTTTTAGTTATTTTCTAGCATTTAGAATGTCCGTTTAACTTATGTGGTATCATAGTTGGACAATTTGGACCCAAAAGACACTGATGTTTTCTTAAAAAGGATTTATTTGGACATTGACAAAAGGTGTGAATTTTTACCTTAATATTTTACAAAAGGTATAAATAAATCCTTATTATTATCCCAATTACCACTTTTAAACTTTGTTCAGGATACATTGAGTTTTGTTTTTGTAACATTAACGCTTTTGTAACATTAACGTCTAAAATAGTACCAAAGATAACAGTAAGGACTTATTAGACCTTTTGTGAAATGTTAAGATTCCAATAATACCTTAACCTTTTTATAATGTTATCTTGGTTATTGCAATGAATTAATCATTGCATGATCATTGGTATATAGGGCAGAAGGAACAAATCCTTCCATAATAAAGAGAAAATTTGTTTTGGTCTCTAAAGAAAATCTTTTGATCTTTAAACAAAATTTTGAAAATTTTGTAATGATTTTTTAATCAAGTTTTTAAAAATGGGGTATGTTTTATCTTTGAAAGGATTTAAGAGTTGAAGTTTTCAACTTGGTTTCTGTAAGAGTCCCACTAGCTATCATAGTTGTAAACTCTTGTTTCAAAATTTTCAATTCTCTCCTTTAATATCCCTAGCTAGGCTTAATCATCAATAAGGCAATAAGCTATGTATACGCTAGTTCAAGTGCCTACAATTGTGTGCAAAGATTGAAGATAATTAAAGCTGATTGTATTTTACTTCTGAAGAATAACATTGACTTAATGTTGCACAAGAAGATATTGGCTTAAACAATCTTACTAAAGCTCAAGAAGCAATTGCCAAGTCCCCTAATGACCCTAGACTGAAAGACCTTGAGGCAATTAAACTGAATAAATATTTTTGCTCCTTGGAAACTTACAAGTCCCATTTAAAACAAAAATACATGATTCAGTGGCTACAAGAGGGGGATAAGATCTCAAGGTACTTTTATAATGTTATATAAAGAAGAAGAAATAAAAGAAAAATCATTTTACCAAAGGACTCTAACAGGAATATAATCAATGAGCAATCTAAGCTAAAAGAGCTAGCAAAACACCACTTTAGTGGAATCTTGGGGAGAAGCAGTAACATTGCCAAATTGCATGGTTATCTAGTAAGCAATCTTTAAGGCTCATTGAAACCGCATTATAACCCTACATTAATTAAAGAAGTCTCCACAGAGGAAAGCAAAACAATTTGATTCTCTTTTCACCTTGATAAGTCCCAACTTCAATGCTAGATTTTTTTTAAGCTATATGAGAGCAGACTGGTTTTATGATTGTAGAGATAGTTCAAGAATTCTTCACAAATGACAAGTTACTCATGAAACTAAACAAAACTTAATTATGCTTAGTTCTTAACTTTCCAAACCCTGTTAGTCTTATTGATTAAAGACATATTACTTGTTGTAATATAATATATAAGGTCATCTCAAAGATTCTAGCAAATAGATTAACGGAGACTCTTCTAAACTTGATTACCCTTGTCAGAGAGCTTATGTGACTAGTAAAAATATAAAGGACAACATCTTGCTTACATAAAAACTCTTTAGGGTTACAAAACCAATCAACACATTTACAGTTATACATTGCAAATAGACTTTACCAAAGCTTTTGATACTATTAATTAGACCTTCCTACTAGACACTCTCCATGTTATAGGATATGTGTGGGCTCCCATTAATTCCTTTGAGTTTCATTCTTTTGAACGTACTCCTCAGGCGAGATACTTATCGCGTTAGTTACAGCACTTCACAGGTCGATACGCTCAACACCCAGTATCCATCGTTTACGGCTAGGGCTACTGGGGTATCTAATCTCATTCGCTCCTCTATCTTTCGTCTCTCAGTGTTAGTGTTGGCCCAATAGAGTGCTTTCATCGTTGGTGTTCTGTTCGATCTCTACGCATTTCACCGCTACATCACAAATTCCCTCTACCCCTACCGTACTCCAGCTTGGCAGTTTTCACTGCCTACCCAAGGTTTAGCCCTGGGATTTGACAGAGGACTTAAAAAGCCACCTACAAACGCTTTATGCCCAATCTTTCTAGATAACGCTTATATCCTCTGTATTACCGCAACTGCTAGCACAAAGTTAGCCAATGGTTATTTCCCAGATATAGTCATTGCTTCTTCTCAGGGAAAAGAAGTTCACGACCCATAGGCCTTCTACCTCCTCGCGGCATTGCTCCGTGAAGCTTTCACCCATTGTTAAAAATTCCCCATTGCTACCTTCCGTAAGAGTCTGGGTCGTGTCTCAGTCCTAGTGTGGCTAATCATCCTCTTGGACTAGCAGATTTAGCAAATAGATTTAGTCCTGTATCACCTTAATATCTTTTATAGTATTCATCAATGAAGAGCCTTAAAACCTCTTTAAGGACGCTCACGGACTAAAACAAGGAGACCCTTTGTCTCCTTATCTCTTTGCATTCACCAATCACCATAGAGCTATTATATAGGATCATATCACTAAACATTGTAAGAACTACTCATTTTTAATTCCATCATAAATGTAAGAAGCTAAAAATCTTATAGTTATCCTTTGCTTATGATCTTTTGATGATCTACGGAGCTGAATCTTCTTCAATTGAATTAATGTTAGCTTTATAGAACACATTTAGAGTCATTTTAGGTTTGTGCTTTAATCCAATGAAAAGTTTTTTCTTACTTCTATGTACGCACTTGAGTAGATGTGATCTGCATTACTTCTCTATAGGATTGAAACTCTAACAATTTCCTTTCAAATACTTTGGAGTCACCATTTCTTCTAAGAAACTTAAAGGAGCATATCATGCGCCTCCAATTTTAATAATAGAAACAGAATCACCTTATGGAGCAACAATTTTCTATCCCATGGAGGTAGGTTGTAATTGACAATTTCAATTCTTAGCAATATGTATGTATATTAGTGATCTTATCTTGCTCTTCCAAAGAGTGTTTTGATGAAGATTGATAGGCTTATTAGGGAACTCATATAGAATGGCACAATTAGCAATTGCAAAAAGGCCCCAAAAGTCAAATGGATCACAATTTGTCTTCCAAAGCAATATGGAGAACTTAGAATTGCATCTACAACTAAAGCTTTAGTGGCAAAGAGACTTTAGAGACTTTATGTAGAGAAGGAAAACCTCTAGGTTAAATGGATAGATATGTACCACCTATGACTATGTTGGATCCCGAATTTTTAGTGGAAATTAGAAACATTAAAATAAAATGAAATGAGTGTTTTTGTATATAAATTGTGTTATAGATGAATTTGGGCTTTAAGAAAATCAATGAGAAAAAGAATCGATTCGTTTTGATGGCTTTGACATTC
>JAOTAX010000001.1:6844266-6855373 GCA_025629825.1 Erythroxylum guanchezii
GATTTTCACCGATCATAAAAGTCTTAAGTATTTGTTGAGCCAAAAGGAATTGAATTTGAGACAAAGAAGGTGGATTGTGTTGCTCAAAGATTATGATTTGATGATTGAGTATCATCCTAGAAAGGCGAATGTAGTGGCAGATGCCTTAAGTAGAAAATCATCAATGGCCTATGTTCGGACTGTTTATTTGCCTTTGTTGGAAGATGGCCAAGCTTAAGATAAGCTTGAAACAGGAGGAACCAAATTGTATTCTTGCTAACTTCAGAGTAAAACCAATACTCAGAGAGAAGGTTAAGGAGTTACAGGTGTAGGATGCAGAATTGAGCAATCTTCGAGAAAAAATTTAGAATGGCAAGAAGTCGGAAGTGGTAGTAGGAGATGATGGACTTATGGTTGTAGGAAATAGACTTTTTATCCTGAACGCCAAGGAAGTAAAGAATGAAATACTGGATGAGGCACATAATGCGCCTTATGCCATGCACCCTAGTAGCACCAGGATGTACAGAGATCTGAAAGAATATTTCTGGTGGAAAGGCATGAAGAGGGATGTAGCAGAATATGTGAGCAAGTGTTTAGTGTGTCAGCAAGTCAAGGATGACACCAGGTACCTTCAGGCAAGTTAAAGTCGTTGACCATCCCTGAGTGGAAGTGGCAAAGAGTAACTATGGATTTTCTGATGGGTTTGCTTAAGACTAGTAGGAAGCATGATGTCGTATGGGTCATTGTTGATCGATTGGCAAAGTCAGCCCATTTCCTGGCAATTAAGTAGACTGACCCTCTACATGTGCTAGCCAGGAAGTATATTGATGAGATAGTGAGATTGCATGGGGTTCCAGATTCTATAGTCTCTGACAGGGATCCTCGATTCACTTCGAGATTCTGGGGAAGCTTGCAAGAGGCTCTCGAAACTAAGTTGAATTTTAGTACGGCTTTTCATCCCTAGACGGATGGTCAATCTGAGAGAACCATTCAGACACTTAAGGGAATGCTTAGAGCATGTGTCATGGATTTCAAAGGAGCTTAGGATGAGCATTTGCCATTAGTCGAATTCGCTTATAATAATTTATACCATTTGAGCATTCAAATGGCTCCATATGAAGCACTGTATGGAAGGAGATGTAGAACTTCGATATGTTGGGATGAAGAATGAGAAATGAAACTGATAGGGCCCGAACTACTTCAGAAGACAGTTGATAAGGTTAATCTAGTTAAACAATGGCTTAAGCCAGCCCAAGATAGAATGAAGAGTTATACTGATGCACACCGAAAGGAGATGGAGTACGAAGTCGATGAGAAAGTCTTTCTTAAGACATCTCCTTGGAAAGGAGTCATGAGGTTTAGCAAGAAGGGCAAGTTGAGTCCAAGATATGTGGGTCCTTACGAGATTCTTGAGAGGATTGGACCGCTAGACTATAGGTTGGCACTGCCAATAGAATTATCACAGATACATGACGTTTTCCATGTGTCCATGTTGAGGAGGTATAGGTCGGATCCATCCCACATCATTCAGACCACTGAAGTTCAATTGAGAGATGATTTGAGTTATGAGGAGATTCCAGTGGAGATTGTGGACACCAAGGACAAGGTCCTCAGGAACAAGACAGTTCCACTGGTCAAAGTTCTGTGGAGAAATCATTCTGTGGAAGAGGTCACATGGGAACCCATGGAGGCCATGAGAAAAAAGTATCCACACCTTTTCAATAACTCAGGTAAGAATTTTGAGGACAAAATTTTTTTAAGAGGGTGAGAAATGTTGGCCCTTGGAATTTTTTTTATTATTTGACTAAGCATGATTAGATTAATTTTTGGGGCCTTGCAAGATTTATATATGTTGGAATAAATGAGTTTGTTAATGTGGGTAGATAACATGACATAGGCTAAGGGTTTTGAACTATTAAAGTGGTGGGAGAGTGTAAGGCCAATTTTGGCAAGCCACTTTAGTTTAAAAACCATAAGGCATTAAAGTAAGGGCAACAGAGACTTTGTGCAATCATTAATGGTGTAAAAGAGAAGAAAATGGGGTGTCTTACTTTTGGAAGAGAGAGAAAAACGAAATTGGAGAAAGAAGGGAGAGAGTTTCGTGAGTTTAGGGAAAGAAAGAAGAGCAAGCTAGGTTTTGATTTTTCTTAACCTTCTAGAGGGATTTTGAGAGTGATCAAGAAGGGAAAAAGAAAGAGGAAGATTAGAGCTTCCATTGGAGCCAAGAAAATCATTGTTTGGTGAAGATTTAAGGTAAGTGGATTTTAATCTTTTGGAGTTTTGAAGGGTTTTTGGTTCATAGAGCTTAGGAAAGGTATGGGTATAAGTATTCTAGGATCAATTTCATGCATGTGGTTCTTTGGGTTTTCCAATTTGAATCCTTTTGATTTGGGATTTTTGTCATTGTTGAAGAAAATCAAGAAGGACAAGAGGAACAAGAGGAGAGGCATATTTGAACAAGCCATAGTCAAGGACTTCAAGGTGGGTTTCACTTTTATAGTTAGGCGATAAGCTAACAAAAAAGTTTCTGTCAATAAATGACAGTAATAAATTTTGTAACCACCTCATTCATGCGCATTTAATGCTGTTAAGTGCTGCAAGATTTTTCCTACATGCTTATACACGATTTGTGGGATGATACATGGAAAGTTGTTTTTATTAAAATGATTCTTTGAAATGATACATGATTTTGAAACCATACTTTTGGAAATGGTTTTTAAGATATAACAAGCTTATGAAAAGCAAGTTTTTAAGAGAATGTGCCTTTGTGGGCATCAAGCTTACAAGATTTTGAAACTCTATATGTTATGTGGGTTTGTGGTAGTCCCTCAAGAACCTTCACGTGCACATTGACCCAAGTATAGGCTTCTCCCGCCTGCCCACTAGTAGCATGGAGCTCCCTCAAGGACTCCCTCAAGAATTCACGACTACACAGGACCATTTCATAGCAAATGTGTAGTGCGCCATGTTTTGGACTTACCCAAACCATTTAATATGTTTAAGTGTTCATGCTAAGTTGATAGGAGTAATGCATTCATGATTTTGCATACACATAAATTTCTGCATTGAAAATTTATTAAAAATGTCTTTGCTTGTTGCAAACTGTAAAATTGTTACCCACGGGCTTCAAGCTCACCCCCACTTTCCTCCCCACAAGCAGGTGAAGAGCAAGAGATTGAGTAGTCAAGGGCCAAGGGCATAACTCCATTTTTGAAATGTTGTTGTATTTCAAGCTACTCTTGAAACCAAGGCTTTAGTTGCATTTTGAGTGGTTTATTGTTCAAGTATCTTTTGTATTTGAGATTTTTAAAACATTGATGTTTTGGGGGTTGAAATGCCCACTAAAGCTTTGTAAAAACTATGATCTTTTGATACTACTGGTATATGATTCTGTTTTCTTCCATGATTCACAAGGTTTCATAAAGGGGGGAAAATTCGTGTACTGACTTCAGGGACATTCTGGGTTGATCTGGACTGATTTAGGCAAAGTTATCTTCTAGAAAGTTGTAGATCTTTCTTTTATCTTTCCAACGGTATATAGCATGAAATGTTTGGACATCTGAGCTGAAAGTTATGCCTTTTTTATTGTTCCATCTTAGTTTTACTTCCGTCTCAAAATGACGTCATAATCGTCTTAGTATGATGTCAGTATCGTCTTAGTTTGACCGTCTGAGTTTGACCATCTCAGTTACTGTTCACTCCATCGTCTCAGTTACTGTTCATTTCTTCCGTCTCAAAATGACATCCTACTTTTTGTTCTATTTTCGACCTCGCAGATGAAAGACTTGATCTTTGAGGTCTTCATAAGAGTTGTAGCTCTTGAAGTCTTCTTTCCAACCATATAAAGAACACCTTAATCCGATATCTGTAGGGAATGTTATGGTAATTTTCCCAACCTTGTATCGTCTAATGATGTCACCTTTGTCTCAAAATAACGTCATATAGTCTGTCCCATTTTATACCCTTCCGAAGATGGAATTGGTCTTTTACGTCTTCATACGAGTTGTAGCTCTTGAAGTCTTCTTTCCAACCATGTAAAGAACACGTTAATCCGGTATATGTAGTGAAAGTTATGGTAATTTTCCTAACCTTGTATCGTCTGATGACATCACCTTTGTCTCAAAATGACGTCATATCGTCTGTCCATTTTATACCCTTCATACGATGGAATTGGTCTTCGAGGTCTTCATGAAAGTTGTAAATCTTAAAGTTCGCTTTCAAACAAGCAAAAAACGAAGTCTATCTGAAGTCTGTAGCAAAAGTTATGGCATTTGTGCCAAGATAGGTACAAATTGATTGATGGTATAAACATGTTCGATTCTTTCGGGTATTGCTTCCCTTCCAACCCCCAAATGAAGAGATTCTTGAAGCAAGAGATTCCTAACTTCTTGTACTATCTCTCCATGAAAATTTATATCTTTTGGAGTGTTTTTGAGAAAATTGCATTAGAGTAAGTGAGGGGTCTATTGGGAGAGCATGCCTGAGGTTTGATCACGTCTTAGCTCATTAAGTATATCTTGAGTTGTAAGACTCCGATTGAGATGATCCTTGTTTCAACGCAACTTAAAGACTTAGAGCTACGATTTTCTTGATGAGGTCAAGTTGAGATTTTGGTGTTTGACTAATGTGGGCATACCACCTTTGGGAAATGTTGGTTATGACCCTACAGGGTAATAAGCTCAAGGTTTAGGACTCCGGATGTTGGGCTCCGGAAACGGGGTTCCAACAACAATAATAATAATAATAATAATAATAATAATAATAATAATAATAATAATAATAATAATAATAATAAAGCTTATCTAATTATATAGTACCTGTTATATTCTTTTCCTTTTTGTCAAGAATAATGGAGAATAGTTGTATATAATGTAATAAGGAGAAATGATCAGATGAAGTACCCTTTGTAGTTAAATATTATTTTCTATATTGTATAGAAGGCTGACTGTTAAAGGGTTTTGTGCCATTTTAGCTTTAAAAATTTCATTACTGCCCCTATTATGTTCTTTCATTAGCTTATATTCTTGAAAATCGTGATACATGATGTCAGTTCTATCATCTATATAAGGTGTGCAACTTTATATAAATATTGTCTTCATGATTCATCCTTATATCTGTTGGTAAATAAAGGAGCAACTAATTGAACTTGGTTCATGTATTTTTCTTATGCATGTATCGCTACATTAAGAACTTATAATTTCTAGGAGTTATAATTTCAATAAGTTCATTCTATCTTACGTATTATAACGTGTCTTGTACACCTATAAACATATACTAATGCATTTGTAAAAAAACTAAGAAGCCAAAAAATCAAAGTAAATTGAATTTATAAAAACAGTTTAAGTGATCTTCGTTATCTACTTGTTTCCTTATTTTATTGGTAGTTATCAAGACTCTTGGGAAATAATCATGAATGGATTCAGACTCTTTCATTTGCAAAGATTCAAACTGACCTCTCAAAGTTTGAAGATGCACCTTTTTCACCTTGTCAACTCCTTTGTGAACATTTTGAAGAATCTCCGAAGCTTGCTTTTCCTTTATTACACTTAACACCTTCTCAAACATTTCTTCATTTAATACTGCACGAATAATGCAAAAAGCATGTTGATCCATTTTATGATTCCTTTGCAATGTGTTCCTTGTGCTTGATTCAACGCTCCTTCATTTGTCAGTTCTTTATATCCTTGCTCTACCATCTTCCAAACATCTTGAGAGCCAAGAATTGACTTTATACAAGCACACCAAATATCATAATTCTCTTTTGTGAGTTTAGGAGTTGCAACAAAGTTACACATTTTTCAAACAACCTTCCTCTAATACCAATTTGAAGGAAAATAAAGAGATAAGTCGAAAAGGGAGAACACTCAAACTCTCTTTATTAATTCACTTTTGAGCCTTCCAAAGATGTAAATCCCAAGTGAATTTGCATCAAACCTTTGAGAACGAATATAGGAGGAGAGTTCACTTCCATACATTTTAACAAATTTTGTGAAGCTAATAGCATTCGTCATTTTGTCATAACTTCAGACTTTGCACAACAAAATGGAGTTGTGGAAAATAAAAATAAATCCATTCTCAAAATTACAAGAAGCATGCTTAAAAGAAAAAATATGCATAAGGAGTTTTGGGTTGAAGCCATCATTTACGCCATGTACTTATCTAACGTATCACCTACCAGAAGTGTTCATGGGATAACACTTTAAAAGGCATAAGGTGGTAAGAATCCTAGTATCTCTCATTTGCGAGCCCTTGGAAGCATTGCATATGGGCATGTTCCTAAAGAGATAAGAATAAAGTTAGATGACAAAAGTGCAAAGTATGTCTTCATTTGGTACAGCTCAAATTCTAAGGCTATAATCCATTTAATCCTACTAATGGAAAGATTGTGATTAATAGAGATGTTCAAATTCTGAGGCTATAATCCATTTAATCCTACTAGTGGAAAGATTGTGATTAATAGGGATGTTGATTTTGTCGAAGAAAACTCATGAAAGTGGGATGTCTCTCAAAATAAAGAAAATATTGCATTTTCTGTGCTTAAAGATTCAAATCATGAAGAGTATGAAGATATTAGTGTTACACCCCACTTAGCAAGATGTGAATGTTCTTCTATTTCACATACGAATTTTAAAAGAATAAGAAGTCTAAGAGATCTTTATGATTCCACGTAGATGATCCAAAATACAATACTATTTTGTCTCTTTGCCAATTTTGATCCACTACACTTTGAAGACGCAATACAATAAGAGAAATGGAGATCCACTGCATGTTAAAGAAGTAATATAAGAAGAGAAATGGAAAATTACAATGGATGAAGACACCTAAGCAATTCAAAAAAATGACACGTTGGAGCTTTCTACTTTTCAAAAGAGAAAATAAGTGATTAGTGTAAAGTAGATATATAAATTCAAAAGAAATGCTCAAGGAAGAGTAGATAGGTATGTGGCAAGTCTTGTCACCAAAGGCTATAGTCAACAATTTGTAATGAAGTGTTTGCTCTTACGGCTTGATTAGAGACAATTCGTTTAATTATCTCCATGGTTGCATAAAAGAAGTGGAAGATCAATCAAATAGATGTCAAGTCCACCTTCTTGAATGACTACTTTGAGTAGGTGTATAGCCAATTACCATGGATAGGTGGTGAAAAGACATAAAGATAAAGTGCTAAAGTTGAAAAAGGCACTATATGGCTTAGAGCAAGCTCCAAGAACTTGGTATAACTATATTAAACATATTTTCAAAGTAATAGATTCATCAAATGACCATAATAACATAATCTTTATGTCAAAGAAGGCAAAAATGGAAGCACTCTTCTTGTATGCCTATATGTTAATGACTTAATCCTCACAGACAACAATCTAAGTATGCTTTATGAATTCAAGAAGATAATGACTAAAGAATTTGAAAAGAATGATATAAGAATTATGTTCGATTATCTTGGTATTGAAGCATGATGAATATGGAATTTTTATTTTTTAAGAGACTTATGCAAGAAAATTTCTTGAGAAATTCAAGATGAAGAATTTCATGCCCATGAATACCCCAATTGATTGTGCAACTAATTTGCCAAAGTTTGATGAAGGTGAAAAGGTAGATCCAACTCTTTATAGAAGTCTTGTTAGAAGCTTGAGGCACTAGATTTGCACGAGACTTGACATTATTTTTGGAGTAGGAGTTGCAAGGCTTTTCATAGAAGCTCAACTATCACTCATATGACAATGGCTAAAAGAATTTTCCGATATGTTAAAGGTACTATTGATTATGGCTTGACCTATTCTCCTTCATCCAATTTCAAGCTTGTTGGTTATAGTGATGATAGGGATTGGGGAAGTGATATTAATGATAAAAAGAGCACAAGTGGATTCATATTTTTCATGGATGATACTATCTTTACTTGGAGTTTGAAGAAGCAGCCCATTGTGACTCTTTCTACATGTGAAGTTGAATATGTTGCAGCTGCATCTTGCATTACTCATACAATGTGGCTGAGAAGATTGTTCAAGATACTACATACGGCTCATGATGAAGCTACTACCATTTTCATGGACAACAAATATTCCATAGCATTGGGAAAGAATTCTATGTTCCATGATAGAAGTAATCATATAAATATGTAGTTTCATTTTATAAGGGAGTTCGTTGAGAACAAAGAAGTTGATCTTTCTTATGTGAAAA
This sequence comes from Erythroxylum guanchezii, assembly GCA_025629825.1. NCBI lineage: Eukaryota > Viridiplantae > Streptophyta > Magnoliopsida > Malpighiales > Erythroxylaceae > Erythroxylum > Erythroxylum guanchezii. Next base: position 6,852,421 of record JAOTAX010000001.1, read on the forward strand.
GTGATTGTCGAATGCCTAATATTTTCACTAAAAGATTGAAGTTTGAAAATTCAGTAAAATTGTGTACGTGAATTGGAGTCACTGAGAAGAATCAAGTTTAAGAAGGTATGTTGGAAAATGGAGTAACTTTGTTGATAGACCAATTAATTAAACCTGATTCGTATATTTTTCTTATGCATGTATCTTTACATTCAAAAAATTATAATTTCTAGGAGTTATAATTTCAACAACTTTATTATATCTTTGTATTATGAGGTGTCTTGTATGCTTATAAACGATTTATTAGTCAAAGAGTTGGCAGCAGTTACGAGCCTGAGATTTTTGTTTCATCAACGGTATAAATTTAGGCACCAGTTACGTTTCTGAGATTTTGGATTCATCAACGGTATAGATGTAGCGCTTACTTCCCTCTGGTCATCGTAAATAGCCTACTCTCAAAGGCAGGCTTGCCACTGAATTCTTACAATTGACTAGGTTGTACAAAATAACTATTGCAGTCAACAGATGCGCAATGAGAAGGATGTTGGATGCAAGTTTTGGAAATCTTTTGATTCGCGTAGTGGCTGGAACGTTTTGATTAGATGCTCTTCAAACAAAAATCCAAATGGTCAGGTGTAGCCAAGCATAGCTGCTAGTCGGCAAAATCACTGTATAGTCTTAAGGATGACTGCTGCCATACGGCGCTTATTCTGAAGATCGCACTCATAAAAGTACAAAGCCTGAAGAAGCAGAAGCTATTGCTTTTCAGCTCAACAGTTTGCCCTTTTTCCCTGTAGCCATTGTTTCATCAGTGATCGTCTCAAGTTCTTGCGTTGGAGTTGTTATGATGTAACGTTGTCACTGTATGGACTACCACAATTTCCAAACTAAAAATTATTAGTGGTTCAGCCGGATTTTGTTGATCCGAAACATCTTTGTTCTGTTCCATAATTCTGGTAATTTTCTACTGCTGTTTACCTGCAAAACAAGCAAAAATTTTCTGGGGGTTGTTTTCCGGAAGACCCCTCTGACGCTCAAGTCAGTACTTTGAGAAAATTTTGGTTCTGAAAACGAAGAAGCAGCTAGGGTTATGAATTCATACCTTAATCACGGTAAATAATACCTTATATACGCTGTTGGTTGTTTCTAGATTTAGGTCTCTACGTGAATTGTTGTGTTTGCATAGAAGTCGACCTCTTACTATCGGGCCGCCAGAGCATAGGCTTGGAGTTGGACCCTTTTAAGCTGGGCCTTACGAGGCCGACCCGACCAATTAGATACAACAGTAATCATTAAACTGCATCCTTCATGCCCATTAAAATGGCTTGGCAGGTTCGATTTTTCAAAGAGAGAGATAGCCGGATAGGCGACTTAAATGTTCATTGTGTATTCAATGAACATTTAAATTACGGAACGAACATGACAAGAATCAACTAGACCAATTGGACGGTAGCGAAAATTGAATATATTCTTCTCTTAATAATAATTCATACTTATTATCCAATGAAATGATGGCCTAGTCTTGGTCAACAAGAGAGCATCTAGTCCGACGTCACTTTTCAAGTTAGCCGTGACCAGTCCTTTTCAATCCAACAGGCATACCCACTCAAATAATCTTTAAGCAATTACGACGACTTCAATTGCTCAAGGAGTCGCCATCTCTTTTCAATTTTTATATCAAGCAGGTGACATAGCATCTATATTTTATAACCTTAAGTTAATTGTTGATACCACTTAGTCCTCAAAAGGCCCTGTGAAAGGTAAGATACCAAATCACTTATATAATTACCACACTACACTTACGCATATTCTGACGATGCAATGATAATGTGGCTCCATTTTCATGTTATTTTTGTGAAATTCGAACTTATAATTGTTAGTTTATGCCCTATAGTTAATCATTTTGGTTGTAGTTTAGTAACAAATTATTTAAACGCATTCTTTATCTTATACATGTTTAGATGTATATGATAAAGTCCATAAGATAATTGTACATTGCAAATAAAATTATAATGAGATTATAATTATGAGGTTCATATTGCATTTATATATTATTTCTAAAACGTTCCTAGTCATTGTTCTATTAAGATTGGACATTAATAGAACGGAAAAAGATTAGCACACGTTTTGCTTTTCCTTACGAAGGAAGTAATCGATCTCAAAGGCTAAAGTATAGAGATACTTAAACAAACGTGTGGGTGCTTGCTAGAGAACAAGTTCACTGGACAGACCCGATATGAGAAATTCATTTGGAGCATTACTTGTATTATGGAATTCTCATTGTGATAATTGTATAAGTGATCCTTTGACTTGAGGTCATCAAAGTTATCTTGTGTGGGGATTGTTATATTTTAATACTACTCGTGATCTATTTTATCAAAGAACGTTAAACGGTAATCATTGGATATAGCATGAACTATATAGAGATAGTAGAATGATCAAGATATGATTCATCACCCTAAAGTAATTAGGGAGAATGTTCTATTGTTCTCGATTAATATTGATTCGAGAAATCCTTGTTCAAGGTGGAATGATATTCTATAAACAATTTACAAATGTCATTAATTGAATCAATATCTAATGGCAAAGAATTAATATAATTGGACTCAAAATAGAGTAGACATTAATTCCATGTTCTATGTCTAATTGGAACATTGGTTGATGAAAAGATCGAATTATACGGAAAAATCATACAAGGAAAGGTTAGTCAAAACCACTTTGACATTCTTGAATATTTGGGTGGTCATAATGCGTTGCTAGGCGTCAATCTTGATCTATGATTATAAATTGTTTAATTGAAAAATTAAAAATAAATTAAAAGAGTTTCAATTTATCTAATTATCATTATGAATTATAATTATAATTTATAATTTATAATCATTACCAACATATTTGGAAACCTAATGGGTCACACATATAGAATGGGTTGGAGAGAGCAAAGTTAATTTAATCAAGTTGGACTTGATTATAAAGT
>JAOTAX010000001.1:6865055-6891880 GCA_025629825.1 Erythroxylum guanchezii
ATTGCACTTTACTTTCTTAAAAATTTTGTTTTAATTTAATTAATCAAATTAAACCAAAGTCTAGCCCATTTTTAAATATACATTTGGGCTTTTAATTAACCATTAATTAGTGCAAGTCCAACATTCAATTATGGGCTTTAAAACCTCCATTTATATTTCTTACCTTGCTTGATAAACTTCCTTGAAGCCAAATGGGGAATCTGATTGTACTTAGATAATTCAAGTTCCAATAAGCCCAGAATTAATTTAATCTCATTAGAATTAATTGTAGCTTATTAACTAAATATCATTTCACTAAAGACAATTAGTTGAACTCTTGAATTACTAAATATTATGATAAGATATATTTTCATGTCCAATTGCAAACCCTATTATGAACCTTATTATAACCATCTGTACATCAAAGGATAAAATTACCGTTTTGCCCTTATGTTGGTTTTTCCTTCTAAGTTCCCCATTTTCCTTTATATGGTGATTAAGACACAATATCTCATCTTGGTGTTAAGACTTGATGGGTAGCTAATCCATCAAACTACTGGCACTAGTTTAATCACCAATCTCCTTAAAACATCTAGAAATAATGGTATCACTATAAACTCTTTATTTGAGTAAATGTTCCCTAATCCATGTTTCAATTAATAATTCCAACACGCAGACACCGAATTAATATTCTGTAAAAATCCATTCCGATCATATCAAGAATTATAATGAAACACAAATGAGTTCACCACTCATCAAGATTGTGGTCTATAATCAGCAAATGCTTAAGTTGTATGTTTTAAGATTAAAGTAACGACCCACTTCATTCTTAAAAACATACTTGATTCCAGATTCATTTAATAGTGTCATTATCGATAGGCAACTACTATCATGATATGAAACTCATCATGCCCTTGATGTAAACTATTTTACTTACACGGAGATAAATCGCAACACTACAGTCTAAACCATAACCAAGTGACCAACTTGATTATTCAACTGTGAGTCCATTATTTTAGATTCTTATAATATACATGTTTCCCATACATCTCTATGTAGATTTATATTACTTATAAAAGAATCTCGGTACCTTATGACTAGATATATAATGCTTATTAAAACCAAACTGTTTTATTTTATTAATAATAAATATTTTCATTACAAAACTGTAACTGAAGAAGACTAAGTTACATGTAAATACATTTGCTTTTCAGGACACTATATTTACATAACTCAAACAGCTAGGCCTATGTGCTTCCTAACCAGTATATGTTGAGTCATAGTTGTTGAGTCAAGAAGACTTCCATTCTTCTATTAATTTTGATGAAAGTCAAATAATCATAATCATAAAATTGTGTGAACTGTTTTGATAAATTTGTTAAGTGCGCAGATAAATATAAGTGACACAAATCATCAAATAAAGACGATGCTTAAGTAAAAGCTGAATAAGATGGATTAGACGAAGTGCTTAGTCTAAGACACCAGATGAAGCATATGAATCTATATAAGACGATGTAATTGAAGAATGTACCAAAACGTCAGTTAGTTGGAGTTGGTTACAAGACTCAACTAATAACAATTTTTAGAAGATTCGATAAGCAGAATTCTCAAGAAGACCGTTGAAGATATAGGCTATAAATATGAGTTATAGTCGTAAACAAAAATAGATACGATATCAAAAGAGAAAAGAATTCTGATTGTACAAAAAGCATACTTAAAGAAATTCTGTGCTCAAATGCTCACTCAGTAAAAAAAATACTCACAAGAAAGAGAGCAAATATATCTATAACGTGAAGCTCAAACAATATCTTTTCGAGTGAAAAGAAAGGCTAGAGCTTGAAGAGGCTAAGAAAGTAGATAAAGAATACTTTGTGAAAGAGACCTGAACAGGCTCTGAAAGTGTAGAAATAATACTTGTAACGTTGAAGGATATAGTGAAATCTCAGATGAACTCTAAGGAATGGACATAGCCCCAAGTTAAGGGTGAACCAGGATAAATCGCGGTGTCATATTCTCTAACTCTTATCTTTTTAATTCTTTTGTTGTTAGAAGAATAGATACTAATTTTCGTTGTTGCGTTACTCACCAAATTAAGTGAATTGTTTTTGTAATTGTTTGAATCTGTAAAGAATATCAAGAAGATTTTAAAGATTAATATCTTAAATGATTTAACACAATTCCACCCCCTTCTTGTGTACTTTGCATATTATACGTGATTTCTATATTAACGAGTGATTTACTTCAGTTGGTATCAGAGCAGGTTTCTAAGAAACACTGTTACAAAGTGAGGACAAAAATCCATGGCTGAATCACATGTTTTTATAGAAGAAGGTGCCTCGGTCTTAAGACACCCTGCATTCAATGGTGAAGACTATCATTATTGAAAGGAAACGATGCGACTCTTCATAGAATCCACACATATTGATCTTTGTGATATCATTGAAAATGGACCATATATTCCAATAGACAACGAAGGAGATATCATCTCTCGTGACCAATGGTCGGTTGATCAAAAAGCTCATTTTTAATTAAATTCAAAGGCCAAGTTCTTTTTAAGTTGTGCTCTAAGTAGAAGTGAATGTGATAAGGTTCATGGATGCTAATCTGCAAAGGAAATGTGGGATACATTAGCCATTCCTCATGAAGGCACAAACCAGGTGAAAGAATCCAAGATTAGTATTCTTGTTCATCAATATTAGTTGTTCAAGATGAAAGATGATGAGACTATTGATCAGATGTTTGGACGAATCCAAACAATTATTAATGGACTTAAAGTTCTAGGGAGAATTTACGAAAGTCAAGATCATGTCAGAAAGATTCTCAGAAGTCTGCCAAAAAGATGGAGACCCAAAATAACAGCAACACAAGAGGGCAATGATTTAAGCAAGCTAAAGCTAGACGAGTTGCTTGGTTCACTGAAAATCCATGAAGTAGAGCTTAATGCAGAAGACAAACCGAGAAGGGATAAATCTATTGCATTAAAGGCTAGTTAGAAGAATTAGAAGATGCAAAAAAATTGGGCACTTCTTTAAAAGTGTTAAAGATAGAAGAAATCAAGAATGATGATGTTAGTGAATCTGATCAAGACTTAAGTGAAGATGAAGATGAATTATCCTTCATTTTAAGAAAGATTAGAAGGATGTTGTAAAAGAAATAAAGGCTTCTGTTTTAAAAAGAATAGCAAAGACGATTCGAAGAATGAGAAAAGTTCTATCGTCTACTATGAGTGTAATAAACCAGGACATTAGAAGACTGAATGTCTGTTGCTTAAAAGAAAACAAAAAAAGTCAAGAAAACAAAAAGAGCATGATGGCAACATGGGAAGATCTGGATTCATCTGAATCTAAATCTGGCTTAGAAACATCAGAACAAGCAAATATATTCTTAGTAGTTTGAAAGGAATGCAATGATGAGGTAATTTCTAACTTTGATGATCTTAAGGATGCCTATTTAGATTGTTAAAAGATTCACATGTTATCTTAAAACAATATAGGTTATTGAAAAAGAAATTTGTTGAAAATTTGAAAAACACAAAACTCTTAGAAGAAGAAAACGTTTGCCTTAAGAAACAAGTAGACGATATGAAAAAGAAAGTAACTATAGATAGATCTGAGGATATTAATCAACTAAAATAAAGGATTAATAGCCTTTCAGCAGATTTATCAAAATATATAGAAAGTACAAAAAGGATGAATGATATGATTGGAAGTTATAGACGTCTAAATGATAAAAGCGGTTTAGGCTTTAATGATAGAACTACTAGTCATAATAGTAATATTTTTCATAATAGGAATTTTGTTCCAAATAGAAGGAAAAAGAAACAATATTCTTATTGTTATTCAAAGAAAAATTGTAAGACTAACTCCAAAGGACCCAAAAAAATATGGGTACCTATGAAGGATATAATATATACTGCATATCTCCTTTCTTAGAAGAAGCAACCACCGCCAATGGTACTTGGAAAGTGGCTACTGACGACACATGACGGGCAGAAGGTCTATGTTCTTAGACCTCCAACATAAGCAAGGAGGATCTGTAACTTTTGGAGACAACCAGCAGGGCAAAATTGTTGGGATCGACAAAATTGGCAAAGATTCCTTTTCATCTATTGATAATGTTTTACTAGTTGAAGGCTTAAAGCATAATCTAATTAGTATAAGTCAATTATGTCATTCTGATTTTGAAGTATCCTTTAATCAAAATTCCTGTTTAGTCAAAAACAAGGACGGTTCTTTATTCTTTTTTTCCAATAGACGAAATAACCTCTATAAAATTAACTTAGACGATTTGAAAAGTAAAAATATTTAATGTCTTATATCAAAAGATGATGAAAAACTGATTTGGACAAAAAGCTAGGTCATGTTAGTTTTAAACATATTTCCCAAGTTAGTTAGACATGATTTGGTAAGAAGTTTGCCAAAGATAAGTTTTAACAAAGATTTCTTTTGTGAGAAGTTATCAAAAAGGAAAACAAGTTAAAACATCCTTTTCGTCTAAAAATATTGTAACTTCGTCTAGTCCTCTAGAGCTGTTACATATAGATTTGTTCGGTCCAACCAGAACACCAAGTTTAGGTGGAAAGAAGCATGGTCTCGTAATTGTTGATGACTTCACTAGATTTTATTGGATATTGTTTTTATCACATAAAGATGAATCTTTAAAATGTTTTAAGGTTTTATCTAAAAAGTTACAAAATGAAAAAGGAATGACTATTACTGGAATTAGGAGTGTTCATGGTGGAGATTTTGAAAATGAAAAATTGAAAATATTTAGTGAAGAGAATGGAATTTTCCATAATTTCTCTGCTCCTAGAACTCCTCAACAAAATCGAGTTCTAGAGAGAAGGAACAAGACGTTTCAAGAAATGGCAAGGACTATGTTATGTGAAATGAATCTTCCTTAATACTTCTGGGCAGAAGCTGTAAATATAGATTGTTATATTCAAAATAGAGTATTTTTGCGACCAATTTTAAATAAAACTCCATATGAATTATGAAAGGGAAGAAAGCCAAATATTTCTTACTTTCATCCTTTTGGTTGCAAATGTACTATTTTGAATACAAAAGAAAAGTTGGATAAATTTGATTCTAAGATCAATTCAGGAATTTTTCTAGGTTATTCAATTACTTCTAAAGCTTATAGAGTTTATAATCTTGTTTCTAAATCTGTTGAAGAATCTATGCATATAAAATTTGATGATGATTGTCATCTAGATAAAAGAGACGATTCTGATGATGAAACTCTATCTACTCCTTTAGTTAATAACCTAGAAGATTCACTATCAGACAATCCACCTGATAAGGTAAAAGATATTTCTGAAAATATTAGCTTAAGAAAAGACTGGAAACATAAATCTTCTCACCTAGAAAACTTGATTATAGGAGAAACTTCAGAAGGAGTGAGAACTAGATCTAAATTTAGAAGAGAGGTAAATGTAGCATTTGTTTCTAAATTAGAACCTAAGAAAATTGATGAAGCTCTTCAAGACGAAGCTTGGATTTTAGCTATGCAAGAGGAGTTAAATCAATTTACTAGGAATAAAGTTTGGTCTCTAGTTCCTAAACCTTTCAATAAATCTATTATAGGAACCAGATGGGTATTCAAAAATAAACTAGACGAATCAGGAAAAGTAAACCGTAACAAAGCTAGATTAGTAGCTCAGGGATATAATCAATAAGAAGGAATAGGCTATAATGAGATGTATGCTCCTGTAGCTAAACTAGAAGTTATTAGAATTTTGCTTGCATATGTTGTTTTTCATAGTATAAAACTATTTCAAATGGATGTGAAAAGTGCATTTTTGAATGGTTTTATAGATGACGATGTTTATGTGAAACATCCCCTAGATTTTGAAGACATTGATAAACCATATTTTGTCTATAAACTTCATAAAGCTTTGTATTGATTAAACAAGCACCTCATGATTGGTATGAGTGTCTGAGTTCGTTTTTGATTAAAAATGACTTTATTAGAGGTCAAGTAGATAATATATTATTTAGGAAAAATAGTAAAAATGATTTTATCATTGTACAAATATATGTAGACGATATCATCTTTGGAGCAACTTCTGAAAAATTATGTTCAAATTTTGAAAATCTTATGAAAAGTGAATTTGAAATGAGTATGATGGGTGAATTAAAGTTCTTTCTTGGTTTACAAATTAAACAAACTGAAGAAAAGATTTTTTTTTCATCAACAAAAATATATCAAAAAACTTTTAATCAAATATAAAATGGAAAATGCTAAACCAATGTCAACTCCCTTTACATCCCTTAATCGTCATATTTAAGGATGAAGTTGGTAAGGAGATTGATCAAACTCTTTTCATAGGAATTATTAGTTCTTTACTTTACCTAACTGCAAGCAGACCTGATATATTGTTTAGTGTTTGATTGTGTGCAAGATTACAAGTAGATCCTAGAGAATCTCATTATATTGCTGTCAAAAGAATATTGAGATACTTAGCAAGTTCTATTGATCTTTGCTTAATATACGAGAAAGGTAAAGATTTCTGGTTAATTGGCCACTGTGATGCTGATTATGCTAGAGATAGGATTGAAAAAAAGAGTACAAGTGGAGGCTGTCACTTTCTTGGTCATAATCTAATTTCTTAGTTAAGTAAGAGACAAAGTTCAATTGCTCTATCTACTGCAGAGGCTGAATATATGTCAGCTGCAAGCTGTTGTTCATAGTTGTTATGGATTAAATATCAGTTAGAGGATTATGCTATCTAAGAAGATTAGATTCCAATCTTTTGTGACAACACAAGTGTTATTAATCTCTCAAAGAATCCAATACAACACTCAAGGGCAAAGCATATTGAAGTTAGACATCATTTTGTAAGAGACTATATACAGAGAGGGATCATCAATCTACAATTTGTTGAGACAAATCAACAATGGGCAGATATCTTCAGCAAACCCTTAAGAGAAGACAAATTCAAGGAAATCAGACAAAATCTGAATATGGTAATATTAAATGACCATTCGTCTAAAAATTCATGATTTAGACAATTCATTCTGAAGAAGCTAAAAAGTTGTAAGTGTTTAGATTATATAATAATAGTAATTTTCACTCAATAGTTTCAATTTCATGATTACCAGAGGATTAGTTAAAAATGTTAGAAATGGTAACTTTTCAAGAGTGTATATAAAAAGGAAATCATCTCAAAATCTGCAACACCTTACACTCTACAATTTCTTAAAAAACTTCGAGACCGGCTTGTTCAAATTGCTCCTAACAAAGACGATCAAATCCTATGTTCTAAACTTCAAATCTTTCTCATTTCATTTCATATCTTTCTTTCATTTTTATATATACTAACCTCACTTCTTTAAGCGAGATACATCTCTGTGTTTAGTGTTTATCTTTTACAGATTAAAAATGCCAAAATCTATTATCTATGGAAGATTCGTCGATTTTACTTCTTTGAAGAATGATCGAATGAATATCGAACCTGAAATTGAAGTAGTTGGCTGGAAGAATTTTTTCAACGTCCGAGAGGTAATGTATTTGAATGAAGTATATGAGTTCTAGAAGAATGCAAAGGTGGTAGACAACACCTTGGTATTGATGGTAGATGGATTGTCGGTAATAATCACACAAGATTCTATTGTGAAGGCTATTGGGTGTCCAACTGAAGGAGTAGAACTGTTCAATGTTACAAATTGGATTGCTCAAAGTCATATAGACAAAGCCAACATCAATCAACAACTATATGGATCTAGTAATCTAGGAGTCAAGAAGTCTTCAACCCTCATTCCAAAGGCTAGGGTTCTTCATTCACTTCTTCTTCATTGTATCATACCAAGAGCAGGATCAAAAGATTTGGAGACAATGAATGATGAACATTGTCTATTTCATCTACTCACTCACCAACCTATTAATCTTCCGTTCTTGATTTTGAAGTATATGATAAAGGCTAGGGAGGATTATCATTTGAAGAGTAGTTCTTTACCTTACGGTATGCTGTTAACAAGATTCTTCAAAGAATCTAAAATCCTACTTGATAGAGGAAATAGAGTAAAGATGAATGCTGAGAGTGTTATCAATGCCTCTAATATTTACAAAATGGGGATTAAGACTGAAGCCGAAGCTGATGTAGATTTTACACCAAAAGCACAATCTAAGGGGGAGCTTTCACTAAGACGAAGCAAGGAAAAAATGTTCCATCAAAAATACAAGCAAAACCTCGATCATCCAGAAGAATATCAGTAGAGAAAAAGGTTGAACAATCATCTGTTCAGCAGATAAAAGACAAGACGTTTCCAAAAAGGAAGGAAAGCAAGGTTCAACAACTAAATCACCAAGTGTCTTTAAAGAGGAAGGCTGAGACGCTCTAATCAGAAAGGCCCGAGAAGTCAAGAAGGTCACCAAGATTAATGACCTTACGATAACAAGAACAAAAGAAGCAGAAAGTTCTAATTCTTGGTGGAGATTTTGAGAGTGAAAACGAGCAAGGGCAACAACAGCAAATTACCAAACCAATTGTCTCTATCCCTCAGATTCAATCAGCATAACCATCTGGAGAGACAAAGATAAAAAGGAAGTTAGTATTTAAGAAGAAGAAGTCTCAATAACAACTCTCTTCCAAATCAGTAGAAGAACAAAAGAAGACGAAACTTGTTCAAAACAAGGTTTCATCATTTGATGTTCCACAAAAGACATAGACTATTAAACAATAGCTAGTACCTTACAACCCTCCTCAACCGATAAAGAAAGAAGATTTGAAGATGAAGGTCATAGAAGAATCAACACCTGATCATAACAGAAGTTCAATTATCATCAGAGAACTTTCTAAACAGATAGTTAAGGTTCAAGTTGAATCTATAACAGTAAATGATCAAACGATACATCTTCTAAGTCTGGAAGAACGAAAACTATATAGTATTATGCGAGATGAAAAGACAGAACCATATCCATTGAAGATTACTAAAGTTCCTTATACAATCTATCCAGTAACAAGCAGAACAACAATAAAGATTGTACCAGATGTACAACCTAGATGCCTAGCACCAGTCATGAGCAAAGAAAAAGGTAAGAAGAAGTTTCCTGAAGGACATGACGATATATGTCACAGAAGAAGAGATTCAAGTGGCAGTGAAGAACATAGATGATATATGTCATGCAGCTCAACCTGTAGGTGTCTATGTATCACATCATATATCAAGGGCATCAGGAAGTAATTTTGGAGCATCTACCGAAACAAAAATTTCAAGGTAGTTGGCATAATATCAGAAGGAAGGTACAAAAGTATCACAATTGAAGGTATCGATTTTAACTTAGAAACCTTGGTGCATTTACTCATTCATTTCAAACCCCTAGGTTTCATTCCTTCAGTTAAAACTATTTTACACACTCTAGGGCAACCGATTTGCAAATTACCTAGACCTGATGATCTTAATATCCCTGAAGGGAAACAACCTTTCAAATTACCCTCAATTAAAATCATAGAATTAGACGATTCACCTAGAAAACATTTTGTTTTTGAACACACTCATCTACTTAGTGAAATACACAAGATGCTACTGTTAATTCAAAGTTTTTGAAGAATTTCATCAAATGGAATGAAGCTAGTCACAAGCAGACAGAAGTTCAGGAAGCTTTAGCTAAAAACATTGAACAAATTCATACTAGGGTTAATGAACTAGGTGATGCAGTGGGTGATCTTCATGAGGAAATAACACTTCTACATGTTTCTATAGAAGAAGACCTCAAGATGATCCGCACTGATATTCGACAAATGTTTTCTGACATTTTGAAGCGTCTAAAATGAACTATCTTTTTGATTAATAACAAATAGGGGAGAACAGTAGAAAGAATTAGAAATTTGTGTTTATCATTGTATATCTTGCTTTATTTTATTTTCGTCTGAATATTATCGTTATTTGTCTAAATATTATTTTTATCTTCTAATATTATGATTATTTGTTATCATCAAAAAGTGGGAGATTGTTAAGTCAAGAAGACTTCACTTCTTCTATTAATTTTGATGAAAGTCAAATAATAATAATCATAGAAGTGTGTGAACTATTTTGATAAATTTGTTAAGTGCGCAGATAAATGTAAGTGGCACAAATCATCAAATCAAGACGATACTTAAGTAAAAGCTGAATAAGACAGATCAGACAAAGTGCTTAGTCTAAATATGAATCTATGCAAGACGAAGTAATTGAAGAATGTACCATAATGTCAGTTAGTTAGAGTTGGTTACAAGACTCAACTAATAACAATTTTTAGAAGATTTGACAAGTAGAATTCTCAAGAAGACCGTTGAAGATTTAGGCTATAAATATGAGTTATAGTCGTAAACAAAAATAGATACGATATCAAAAGAGAAAAAATTTTGATTGTACAGAAAGCGTACTTGGAGAAATTATGTGCTCAAGTGCTCACGTAGTAAAAAAATACTCACAAGAAAGAGAGCAAATACATTTGTAACATGAAGCTCAAACAATATCTTTTTTAGTGAAAAGAAAGGCTAGAGCCTGAAGAGGCTAAGAAAGCAGATAAAGAATACTTTGTGAAAGAGACCTGAAAAGGCTCTGAAAGTGTAGAAATAATACTTGTAACGTTGAAGGATATAGTTAAATCTTAGATGAACTTTGAGCACTGGGCGTAGCCCAAGGTTAAGGGTGAACTAGGATAAATCGCGATGTCATATTCTCTAACTCTTATCTTTCTAAATATTTTGTTGTTAGAAGAATAGATACTAATTTTCGTTGTTGTGTTACTCACCAAATTAAGTGAATCGTTTTTGTAATCGTTTGAATTTGTAAAGAAAATCAAGAAGATTTGAAAGATTAATATCTTTAACGATTTAACACAATTCAATCCCCTTCTTGTGTATTTTACATATTATAGTGATTTCTTTATTAACAAGTGATTTACTTCAATAGGCTAGGCCTATACATTTCTATGTCATGTATGTTCACTTCATAGGTGGTATGTGGATGCTAGATGTGTAAAAAACCCGTCCTTAGGTTACCGTCTTAGTGTGTATTGAGTTATATTTGCGATATATATTTTTCCTACTCACTGAGTACATAGTGTACTCAAACCCTCCGCCTTCTAACCATAGAGGTTAATTTGAGAGCTTCAAGCTCAAAGTGGATCGTGCGATCTTTTGACAATTTCAGGGCATTATCGTACTTTTTTTATATAGTAGCTCATGAACTAATTTTATTAAGTTGCTTAAGTTGATATGCTTCATGATTTGTAAATTAACTTTTGACTGTCTTGTGGTTTGTAAATAACCTTATGTATAAACTTTTTGTACTGTTGTTAAGATTGCTTTTGAGTGGACTTAAAAGTCCAGAAGTTGTGGTAAAGTTTTAAATGTGAATATAGAAGTGCGTTTAAAACTGATTTATAGGTATTTTAATTGAGTTTTGGAACTTTCAAAATATAGTCATTATGCTATCCAAATGTTTTCAAAGGATATTCATTTAGCCTTGCATAGTTGGGTTAAGGGTACCTTGAGTATCCTTAGCCTGGGTATGTGACGGATGTGATATGCCTGATGTGGCTCTGGGTCGTGACATCTAAATTGGTATTAGAGCATGGTTTTTACATTTTCAAAGGTTCATGAGCCTTAGGAGTTGAGTTTGGATGTTGAAAGTCTTTGGTCGAGAAGTTGAATCTCGGATCGTTAAATTGACGTCCTTAATGATCGGATGATTTCTACCTTGGCGGGAGTACTTGTCGACATTCCTTGGGTGTTTGGGATATCAGATAAGCTTGGCTTAGTTCGATCTATTTTATTAAACAATATCTTTTTCTTTGATTTTATAGAGATAAAATTACCTCCATCTGTTTGATCAATCAAGTAAGAATTTCAAGGACGAAATTTCTTAAGGGGGGAGAGTTGTAATATCCCACCTCCTAAATTGTTAAGAGATTAAACTATTAAATTGAATCACATGAGTTATTCTATTTAAGAATTTATCAGGTGCATTTCATTCACATTCATAATATTGATCTACACATATGAATCATGATTTGGAAAACATTGCAAGATAGTACATGCACTCAATTGACATATTCCGGGGTATGGAACGAAAATGAATGTGACATGAATATGCATTCCCATTGTTTTGCATTTTGATTTACCAATAACATGAATTGAAGGATTATAATTAGTGAATTGGTAATTTATTGTTACAATTGATTAATTAATGAGGTGATATGTGCATCTAGTCTAAGAAAAATATAAAGAGTAAGGCATATGAATTTAAGTTGAATAAGCCCATGAAATGGTGACATGTGGCATTGGAAATAAGTGATAAATGGCTCAATTAATTGGATGAAAAGTGGCTTGAGTATAATTGTGACAAGTGGCCCTTTCAGTTTGTGACAAATGGCACTTTAGACTTATGACATGTGGAGCAATAAAATGGTGCCATGTGTAGCTTTACAAATGGTGACATCTATAGCCTTATAGTTAGTGACATGTGTAGCCTTACAATTGGTGACATGTCTAGCCTTACAAGTACTAACATATGGAGGCTTAAATGAGTAAAATGTGGAGCCTAAAGTAAGTGACACATGGACCAATAGAATAGTAACATATGGGCCAATAGAAGGATAACATATGAACCAATAGCATGATGACACATGGATTAGTTTGACTTCCTTGATATTTCTAGAGAAAATGGATGAACAAGGTAATAGAAGTGAGAGTGAAGGTCGCCTATAAGGTTAGAAGAGGGAGAAAAAGGAAAATGAGACGAGAAGGAGAGAAAAAGGGGAAGAGAAGAGGAGAAAGAAAGAAGTTATCAATGTAAGTTGAAATTCTAGTTTCAATTTCATCATTCTCTTTCCATCTGTCTTTCATATTCTTAGGGCACGAATTTGAAGAAACTCAAAGAATTTAAAGTTGTAGATATAGGTCTTAAATTGAGCTTTGTGAAAGTGGCTTGACAAAATAGTGACTAAAGCTCGAATTATGCTTGTTTACCAAATACTGCCTGTGATAGACCCCTGTAAAGGAATCTCGTATTATTTCTTGATTTTTAAGGACCGTAGAGTCCGAATTAGTGAAAGTATAAAACGTGAAAAATGATTATTAATGTCTTATTAATGCTTCTGTGAAACGGTTTTGTTAGGAGACGTATTGGTAATGATTTATTAAGGGTTGAGTATTGGTTACCAATCTGTTTCTTACAAAAAATAAGACATACTTTGGATGGAGATTATATTTTAAAGGGAGATGTTATTTGTGAACATTTTATATATATTAAGAGTAAAGGAATTCTAGTTTTGGGGGGCACAAGAATCGTGGCGTTTGGATTTTTGTAGATAGAGTTATGATTAAAAGAATACAACTTGTTCATAAAGGAACATTAGAAAGAAAAGGATGTAAACATTGCACATAAGGTTATGTTCACTTGATGGTTGAGGAGACATTGAGCTGAATTAGTAAGTGAATTATTGACCTATTGACACATGTTAGAATAACATTTACGATGAATGATTAAGGGTGAATTTGGTTGTGGTGGTGTGTGAATATGAGATACATGTTTGAGTAGTAAATACATTGTACATTTGTATGTATAAATGCTCAGGAGCTGTGGATCAAGGAGCTTATATCGAGGATTGTTGAAGTCAAGTGGAGTGTACACCTTCGTTTGAGGTGATTTGGGAAAACCATATCTCTCAAATGGGATTAGGACATCCCAAGACATGCATGATGACTTGTATGTGAATTTTGAACCTAGGTAATTCGTAGTAGAACTGAGTCTCAAATAGATGCTAGTATACTTGTGTATTTAATAAATGACATTTTTTAAAATAATTCTTTACACGTGGAGTGTAAGTAATGTTTTTATTACACACTTTAAGAAATGATATTATTTTAAACAAACCTGCACTTAAAGTGCAAAAGATAGCGTTTTATTTTCTGAAACTACATTTTTGAACAACTTTGCATTTAGAGTGAAAAACATGACTTTTATTGCATGAAATAATGTTTTGGAACTTACATATGTATAACCGAGTTATGTATGCTACGTGTATGTGTTCTCTTTTGGCTTAGATCCATGACAAGATTCCATTTTATCAGTTGGACCGATAAATAAAGGCATGTTTCCTTACTTGATGTTAGTCCTTAATATTTGTATATGATTTTTGTGATTGGTGAGAAAACAATTGGCCTTTTGTGTGCTAAGCATAACAAATTAAGCGACCTCCGTACCTTTGACGTTGGTACATAAAAGTCGAGTCCTAGTATCGATACCTTTCTACGGGATTTGCTGGTGATTACGCACCTAGAGGTCTGGTCACTGACGAGGTCATCACCTAGGCTCATGATCCTCTTGTCAACTATAGTTCGGACTCACTAAAGATCAAAGTCGAGCCAACACCAAGAATCGGTTGGTGTGCACATTAGTTTGTCCAACTAGTAGCAACACATATGATTATTTTGGCCTATTATGAGATTTGTTTTCCTGACGATATTTGATTTATAAATGTGATGCTTTTCTGCTTTTGTGTATTGGAACTAGAGCCTATGGTCACTGGATGAGTGATTAATAGGCTAGGCTTATGTGGTTCCTAACTAATATATGTTGAGTCATAGGCTAGGCCTATGTGTTTCTATATCATGTATGTTCAGTTAATAGGTTGTTATATGCATGCTAGATGCGTGAAAACTAGTCCTTAGGTTATCTAGACAGTCTTGACGTGTATCGGGTTCTGTTTGCGACATATGTTTTTCTTGCTCACTGAGTATATAATACACTCACCCCCTCCGCTTTCCAACCATGCAGTTTAACTTGATGAGCTTGAAGCTTTAAGTGGATCGTGTGGTCTTTTGACATTTTCGGGGTTACCGCTTATGGGTAGTCTCTATTTTGTACTTTTGTTGTATAGTGGCTCATGAACTATTTTTATTAAGTTGGTTATGTTGATATGCTTTATGATTTTTTAAATTAACTTTTGATTGTCTTGTGGTTTGTAAATAATCTTATGTATAAACATTTTGTACTGTTGCTAAGATTGCTCTTAAGTGGACTTAAAAGTCTAGAAGTTATGGTAGAGTTTTAAATGTGAATATAGAAATGCATTTAAAACTAATTTATAGGTATTTTAATTGAGTTTTGGGATTTTCATAATACAGCCATTGTGCCGTCCAAATGTTTTCAAAGGATATTGAGTTAGCCTTATATAGTCAGGTTAAAGGTGCAATGAGTATCCTTAGCCGAGGTATGCAGTGGTTTTCATGTACCTAATGTGGTTCCGGGTAGTGAGATACTATCTATAAACACTTTTTAGTGAAGAGTGAGTTCCCAGTTGCGATGGAAGCTCCTATCCCTGCATCTAACAATTAAGGCTCAACATTCAATTTTATAGAAAAACCCATTAACATGAAAGAATGTATAGCACCAGGATCTACTAAAGCATAAGCATCTTTCTCAAAGACAGAAATCATAGTGATAAATACATATATTATGGTATCAGCTTCTTGTTGAAAAGTTGGGCCTGTGTGCGGAGTCAACCTCCCTATCCTATAGGGGTTGATCCCTTACTCCTTGAACCTCTACTGGCTACAGTAAAACTCGACCCTCTAGTTTGAGAACCCTGACCGCCCTATCTATAATCCCCTATAACTTGTGAAGGTGTTGAAGATGAAGCTAAAGACCTTTTTGTAGTGACTAACTGTGGACAATCTTTGATAAAGTAGCCCTCTTGACCACAGTGGAAGCAACTTGTCATATTCATTTGACACTCACCCAAATGCCTTTTACCGCAAGTAGCACACTCTAGCACTGGGGCCCTAGTGTTGTGGGAGTCCTTGGGCCTAGTGGGTGGCCCAAAGGATACCTGGCTGAATGATCCTCCTTTATTAAACCTGCTGCCACTGATCCTCCTTTTTTAAACCTCCTGCCACTAGACCATCTTGATTTATTTTTATTTATTGGACCCTGGGATGAACTAGCTGATGCACTGCGATTCTATTATGATTTTACATTCTGAATAATTGTTGTTGCACTTCTCTCCTCTTTTATCGCAATTTTAACTAATTCCTCGTAGTGAATATGTGAAGCCAAAGCCAGATGGATCTGTAATTTGGGACTTAAGCTTGTAGAAAAACTCTTACACTTTTGTTCCTCACTGTCAATAATACATGGAAAATTTTTGACAAGTTCCGAAAATTTCTTCCTATAGTCTGTCACTGACATCAAAGCCTGCTTTAGACGAAAGAATTCCTCTACCCTAGCATCCTTATAAGTTTGTAGGTAAAATCTGTCTGTGAACTCTCTCTGAAATTCTACGTATGATACCCCATCTAGACGTCGTCTCTCAATAGCCTCCCACCAATCCTTTACGTTGTCCTCGAGAAGAAAGGTGGAAAACACAACTCTCTATTCCCACAACTTTGTATATCTTTATAACCCAGTATAATCATGTGGGTGCACTCTCGGGATCTCCACTTTCATCAAAAGTCTTTGTGACCAATTTATAGATGCACTCAATTGAACATCCGAAGGCTTCCACATTCTGGCGTGACTGTCGCATCGTCGCGACAAGTATTTAAGCTATCTGTTTCACATTAAAATTTGCCCAAGCTGGTTTTGCCGACCTTAAAGATTCTGCATATAGCTGGTTAATAGAAGCACTCGTTGAATTTGGCATGTGCTCGCCCTCCCGTGCTAGAGGTGCCTTAGGTGCAGAAGTCGTTGGAATAGATCTCCTGAGACGTCCACGGCCTCGCCTATGCATCATGATGTGTATTTGATAAAAATGCAAATATATAAAACTTTAAGTTTATGAAACCATATGCATGTAAATCGCAACATTTTGCTGGTCACCTCACTTTTAAAACAACGTAAAAACATTAACCAAAAAGGAGGAACTCATTTTTTTAAAAAAAATATTAGGCTATAATACCAATACTAATAGCACTTTATCTTGAAATGACTAGGCAACTTACCCGACACTTCATAGTGAGCCTCCAGTCGATATCTAAATCGGCTGAAAAGTTCCCATGAAGTTAAGCCTGTTGCCCTTATTATGGAAAATCTTCTACTCAACAATAAGAAATGTAAACAGTGGAGTTTTATTTTTTCAGATTATTAATTCATCCTAAAAATTCAAAGTCCCTGTAAAAGTGTAAAACACTTCCATTATCACATCATTTTTGTTGGAGTTACGTAAATATAGCGTCATGGAATTCTCTAGAATTTGATGCATTTGGAATTTTATTTTAGCAGCTGTAATTACCGTCATATCTTTTTTGTGAAAATTTATTAATTATGTTTATAGATATGGGAACCCTCATCGGCCTATAAGTAGGCACAATCTATATCCCCTTCTCCTCTTTATTTTTATTCTTAATACATCCAGTATATGATAAATTGCAAATTTTTAATGGCTTATATGGTCACCGTGGAATTTTGTTTCTATTATGTCAACTTTAGTGTGGAATGATTATGAATATTCCTAAATGAATTCTACCTTATTTCCTTTCCACAGAAGTGGAAGTTAATGAAGAGACAATGGAATATAAAAGTTAGAGTGGATCTAGTCTTGTCCTAATAAGAGTTAATAATTAGCATATGTTTCAATGACAAAGAAAGCAATCAATGAAGACTTTCCCCTTATGTGATATTTGTAGGTAGAATTCCTCATATTCTGATATTTTCTCAAGAGAATCCGGTAACATATACTTTAGTTGGGATTAAATATACATCATCTTTACCTAAAGCTATCAACATTTTAGTTAGCATGATGTTTATTTCTGTCTCATTATTGACCAAAACTATTGAAGTTTGCCCACCATTAACATTAGCTTTAATATATAGAGGTCTTATATGCTACATTATGACATCAAGTAAATTTTCTAACACTACCATCTGTGGAAATCTTAGTCCCACCACCAATACTAACACTCTACGTTCTTTTTCTTCAAAATGATATTACATCTTCTGCATATAAGATTTAATAAATCAAGCAGGAAGTATTAGGAAGAAACAAAAAATTATGCCTTAATAAGAATTTCTCTAATCATAATGAATTCATTGGAATCTTCCCCCTAACTTTCTAAGTGAACTATCTTCTTATGAAATCTAAGATTTTCTTTTATCTTGCTTCACTTTTCACTAATGACTTCTACATGTTCCTTCAAATTATTAAGGTTTATAGAACTTTCTTTCGAGAAGATAGGTCTTATATTTGATGGTCCTTTTGACGTTGGTTTTTCCAATGGTGAAGGCTTATTTCTTTAGATCCTAGCAGTAGACCTCTATCGTTGGAGCCTTCTTTTTTAGTTTTATTCAAGAGTATTAGATTCTTAAGATGATTAACTAACTACAGTTGTCGAGAAGGTGGAAACCTTAGTGGTACTATAAATCGAGGCTAGCTACACTAAAAACTTGGTATTCATGGATCGTATCTTTTTCTGAAGACTTGGGTTTTTTTGGTGGTTTTACCATGAAATTTTTACTTTCTACTAGATTATGTGAATATCCTAATTTTCAATCCTTGCGCTAGTATTATAGTCAGGAATAAAAACACTTATAGTAAAATTCAATGTTGATGTCAAATGCTACTCTATAATCTTCAACTTCTTTTTAATATCTAGCAATAATCATACATTGAATTCAGTGGCATTGACAGTTGCAACTAGCAGGAATGCGTCTTCTTTGAGCATGTTCTAGTCAACTACAATGAATAAGAGAATTCATTTGTTGATTCATTCTTGGACCATATTCTTGAAACCCTTAATTGAAATTTTCAAATGACTTTGGATATTGTGACATTTTTAGTAATTGTCTCTAACTTTGATTTCTTATTTTGTAAGAATTATATGCTCTAGTGGTAAGGTAAAAAAAAAATCTTACAATAAATAATCAAAGATCTCCTCTATTTTAGAGGTGTCAAAGTTGTACTGAATTTGAGTAGACGGGGCCAACATTTTATTTTCCTTTTAACTTCAAGATATTTATGCTCTAGAGAGGGGCAAGCAAAAGTTCCAGGGATGTTGACTTCAACCACTGCTAAAATATAATAATTTGTTTATGCAATATAAATACCTACCAAATTCCTTTTTTGGTGTCCTTCGTCTCTAAGAAGTTATATATTTAGACATCTTTTTTGCTAGCTCATAGAAACAAAATTTCATGCCTCAAAACTTTTTCTGAAATTCAATATTGAGTTTTGTTTAACCTAATTTCGTGCATTCAATTTTGGTAGTACAATATAACGCTGACTTACCATTTTCTTGAAACGAGTGATGAAAATACTAACAATCTCATCACTCTTTTAAATGACTCTTGACAATTCAGCTATATTAACTTTAGGCTTAATCCTAAAAAATTAAGCGTGAAATATCCTTTCCATTTCAACCAAGGAAAGGATAAAATTCTTTGGAAATTAAGCGTACCAAGAGAAGGTTGTACTTGTTAATGAATTTTGAAACAATTTAAGCTTAAAATTATTGAAGTTTTCATAATTGGTTAATTCTTCACATTATATAATGAATCTAGCAATGTCTTTAATGGTTGGTTCACTATCTTTGTAAGGAAATAAGATGAATTTGGAATTCTATAACCCCGAGGATAAGAATTCTCATGATTAATATCTTTCGAATAAGGCTTGTTAAATTCTAGATGGTCAAGTTGTCTCGAATCAAGCCCTTATAATTCCTTAACAACTTTCCTGATAGCTTCAATATTGACTTGTAATCTCATTTATGTGGGGGGAAGGGGTAAGGGGAATAATAGGGTTATAGTTTACGGCTGTAATGTTACCCTCTAAACAATATTATGATCTATTAACTTTATTCTCCACACCAAATCCCTACTTACCTAGAATTTAGGGCTTGATCTCTTATCAGCCATTTCCACGATTAATGCATGGAGGCACCATAAGAACATCCTCTATGTTATAAGGAGGTGTGCATCTTTCACCTACAGAAGAAGCAGTTGGAAGGAGACTGCACTGATCAACTTCCATCGCATTCAGAATAAGATGTCCCTCAAGTCCTTCAGAAATCTACTTTGCTAAAGCAAGAGATTTCTGCCTAGCCAACTGTACTATAGTGGCAGACAATCTATCAACCTTCTCTATAAATATTTTGATTGCTTCAATCGTAGAGGTTGTGTTGGACTTCAATAGTGGAATTTTGTTTGTAAAAACAATGTCATTTTGTTGCAATGATTTATATTCTTTTTGAGTTTCTCTATCATCTGTAATACAAAACCTTCATTCCTTACTATTGTAGAGACTTCTTCCTCTAGTTATGAAGGCACGATAAATTTTTTCCATTTCTTGTACATGACATCGTTGTCACACTAAGCATGCCAAATTGTTGATGTTCGTCTAGAATTCGAGCTTGCTAGGAGAAATTCTCCTAGAATTTGTACTTGACTTCTTACTAATGATATAAGCAGGTTTCAAAAAACTTTAAAAATAGAGTTTTAAGCTTCCAAAATAGTAAAATATGTTTAGATGAGGTCTGAAGTAAAGAAGATAACTGAGTGTAGTAAAAAAAGGGATCACAAGTTATAAAAATGAATTTAAGAAAACAAAGAAGTAGGTTGATTTTTCTTTAGAGAGATTGGTTTTTGTTGTCTTATGATTTAATGTGTTGTCTGGGCATTGTGTGTCGTGTAGATTCTTTCTTGTCCTCATCATGTTGGTGAATTTATAATCCTCTAATTCTTAAGCAATGTTGCTATAATTGCCCATTTTCTACATTTTAGTTAACTACCTGCTACTATTTTCTTAACTTTCACGATTTAGGCTTCTTGTAATTGCCCAACTTCCACTCTACTTAGCCATGTTGTTATTATCTGCTTTTTACTATTTTCTTAACTTTGATGTTCTAGCCTTCCACGAATTTAATACAATTTTTTCCACATTCTTAATTTTTTTTAATCATGAATTGTCTAGCTAAATATTTATTAGGCTTTCATTTCCAGGCCACTTTCATTTGTAGGCTGAATTTCTTGTTAAGCTATTAATAGGTACTATCAAATTAGTTAACCTGGTAATTTAATGGTAATCTCCTTTTTCTAGTTCTATGGACCTGTATTTTTTTCTTTTCGATTGAAGTTAGTATTATTGTTTCTCTTGGAAGGTAGTATCTTGAAAGCTTATTTTAATGGATCATTTCCTACGGCATTTTTAGCTTAGGCCACAATCATGACCGCTAAAATCGGGCAGAAAAAACATCGCAGTGTACCCACGTGGACAGTTCCACGATGCGATGGTTTGTTTCGATGACTGCTCAACCTTCTTAAAGACAAAGGTGTTCTTGCCTGCAACCGGACAACTACCACATTAATGGACTTTACTACGACCCAACGACTTATGTGAACCTCCATTGCTGGTCGCACTGTTAATTTATGTTGCAAGTGTAACTCACATCTGCACCGTTGATTTCACACCTGTGGGCCTACTGTCACCATCATTCACACTTTGATATCAGTAACCAAGCCAAAGTAAGTGGTCACTTTTGCACACCTCTGTCGTCAATCAACTATTGTTATATAGGGAGCTTTGAGGTCATAATACAGCAGTGAAAAGAATGGGAAGGCAATTCTGGGGATATATTTTGTGTTTGTGGTTTGTGTGTACCTCAGGTTTTGGGGTTGTGAGAGGAGAGAATTTAGGGCAGGAGTGTCAGGATGATTTTCAGAAAGTGATGAAGTGCGTGAACTACGCGACAGGGAAAGAAGATACACCATCAAAGGACTGTTGCAGTGCTGTGCAAGAAGTGAAGGAAAGTGACGCCAAGTGCTTGTGTTATATCATGCAACAGACTCATAGTGGAGGCAGTCAGTTCAGGAATTTGGGCATTCAGGAGGCTAGACTTCTTCAGCTTCCTTCTGCTTGTCAGCTTCAAAACGCTACTGTCAGCAACTGCCCTAGTGAGTTCATGACTCTCTCTCTCTGTCTCTCTTTCTCTGATATGGTTATGTTGGTTTACGTAGTTGTGTATAAAAAAGTAGCACAACAACTTATTATAAGTTCTTAATCGGCTTTTGCATGGTATAAACCAGAGTTACGAATCCAGAAATTTTTTTATATTACTGAATTAAATTAATGGAGATAATATTTTTTTTATGGGATCAAAACTTTCCCATTGTGATCCGTCTTCATCACTGCTGTTTCTTGTTGTACTTAAATTCTCTTTTATCTTCATCTAAGATAAGGAATATTATTATTGCCTTGGGGACAATTTCTAAACGAGATTAACTAATAAGTGACGTACTTGAATGCATCTCTAATTCCCCAAGCTAACTTACAGTAGAAACCAGTTCTTGAGAACATTTTTGTAGATAAAAGAAATTTTCTGGATAACATTTAAATTGTCCTTTTTTGTGGGTTTGGATATGCCTAAGCATCTGTTATTTGCTTGAACGAACTTGATTGCAAGTCAAGATAAACATTCACTCTCCGGAGATCTTCACCACAAGTCCACGATCAGGACTGGGAAATGGTAAACCTAACCATATAATTGTTGAGTTTCTTTGATAACGTTGGCCCCGTTAAAGCCAGCACGGCAGCACCTACCTTCGTGTCCTGAACATCGTAAATAATATTGAGGCATTCGTCATGACGTGTTTTTGACTTTTCTTCTTTTCCCATTAGTCTTTTCTTTTACTCCTAGCTTTCTCAAGTTAATACTGAACATCATTCTTTCAATAGAACTTAGCCAAGGGTATTCATTTCATTTCACTTAAAAATCAAAAGAATTTCAATGTGGCTGTTTTCCTTCGTTGCAGAGCTTCTAGGTTTGTCTCCTAACTCGCCAGATGCTGCCATTTTCTCAAATACTACAACAACAGCACCTTCTAATGCGACCACAACCACAGGAGCAGCGCCAGAGAAAAATGGTAAGTCCGGTGGCAACGACCGTAAGCATATTCTTGTCGGGCCATTGTTGATTGCTGTGGCTGTCCTTTTCTATGCGTTCCCTGCGGAGTATGCTGTGTTCTAAACGTGCTTAGTGGAGGATTATCAATAAATGTAAAAGCGAAGCTTTTTTTTTTTTTTTTTTTTGCAGTTCATTTTGATTTCTCCCGGACATCTTTACTTGCATCTGTCCGTAATTTCCACTTGCATCAAGTTTTCAGGAATAATCATAAATTTGTTTGCTATTAAGCTAAGAATAAGAAAATTGCTGACAGTCCATGAGCATTTCTAGACCGAACTCCAAGTTAGTTCATCTTCGCCTGTAGGATTTCGGGTCAAAAGTAACTCTCAGTTCCACGTTCAAAATTACGTCGGAGCTATATGAAAAAATTTGCAACAGTTCATAGTTAAGAATAGAAGAGATTTCAAGGTAAAACATATAAAAATTATTATTTTTGGTTGAACTGTTGGTTTATGTCCCGTAGCTAATCACTTTGGTTGTAGTTTAGTAACAAATTATTTAAAGACATTCTTTAGCTTTACATGTTTACATCTATATGATAAAATCTATGGGATAATTGTACATTGCAAATAAAATTATAATAAGATTATAATTATGAGGCTCATATTGTATTTATGTATTATTCCTAAAATGTTCCTAGTCATTGTTATATTAAGATTGGACATTAATAGAACGTAAAAAGATTAGCACACGTTTTGTTTTTCCTTATGAAGGAAGTAGTCGATCTCATAGGCTAAAGTATAGAAATACTTAAACAAAAGTGTGGGTGTTTACTAGAGAACAAGTTTACTGAATAGACCCGATATGAGAAATCTATTTGAAACATTACTTGTATGTCTATAGAATTCTTATTGTGATGATTGTATAAGTGATCCTTTGACTTAGGTCATCAAAGTTATCTTGTATGGGGATTGCTATGTATTGATACTATTGATGATCTATTTTATCACAGGTCGTTTAATCTGTACTTATTGGGTGTAGCATGAATTGTGTGGAGATAGTTGAATGATCAAGATAGGATTCATCACCCTAAAGTAATTAGAGAGAATGTTTTGTTGTTCTCAATTAGTATTAATTCAGGAAATCCTTGTCCAAGGTGAAATGATGTTTTGTAAATACTTTACAAATGTCATTAATTGAATCGATAGCTAATAGCAGAAAATTAATATGATTAGACTCAAATTAGAGTAAACATTAATTTCATGCTCTATGTCTAATCGGAACATTGTATAATGAAATGATTGAATTATACAGAAAAATTATACATGAAAAGGTTAGTCAAAACAACTTTGACATTCCTAAATATTTGAGTTGTCATGATGCGTTAGTAGACGCTAATCTTGATCTATGATTATAAAATGTTTAATTAGAAAATTAAAGATAAACTAAAAGGAGTTTTAATTTATTTAATTTTAATTATGAACTAAAATTAGATTTTATAGTCATTGCTAATATATTTGGGAACCTAATAGGTCTCACATATAAAATGACATGAAAAAAGCAAAGTTAATTTAATCAAGTTGGACTTGATTGTAAAGTTTGCTTGATTGTAAAGTTTGAGAAACTTTATGATTAAATATGATATATTTAATAAATAAGGATCAATATGAGATTTTGAATCTTATATGAGCATAATTGGTATTTAATTAGAATTATTTGTAATTCTAATTAAAGTTTAATTGAAATTAGAATTTAATTTCAATTAAATTACTAAAACATCCAAAGTTTATTATAAATAGGCTTAAGCACTATGGAGCTAGCAGTTCATACTTAACCCTCTCTGTAAAAGTTACAGAGTTCTCTCAACCTGTTCTGTGGATACCATTAGAGGCCGGACACTTGTGCGGCTATGTTGGTTGAAACAAATCGGTTTCGGAAACGGTTCAAGGGATACAACAAGATAAAAATTAAGTTTTAGAATAAGGTACAAATTAAATTTCGCTTTATTATGATTTGTTAATCCTTTTATAGAATTGAATAGATCTTAGTTTTCAAAAAATTAAAAGTCATGAAAAGTTTTGTGATTATTTCGCTACGATCGGAATCGGACCCTGACCCAATTTCCCAACAGTAGTATCAGAGGGAGTTTTTTATTCTATAATTTGATTAAAATTTTTATCGTTATTGATGGTAAATTTTGGAATTGAAATTGTTTAAGTGTTAAACAATAGAAACCCAGAATATTTGCGAATTTGGTTGAATTTCGCATCTGTGATTGTTTGCATTTTTTGGGAAAATTTGATGGGTTTTGGGTTTGTTTGTTGTGAACTGCGTCATTATTGAACCCTTAGAAATAGTTTTCCGGACTTTGTTTTTTTGAAATCCCGAAGCCTAGAACTCAAGAATCTGAAAGAAAATCTAGGAGACCCTAACTTTTCTCTTCAAGACCAAAGTGCTTAAATGGTGTGGTTCCGTGAATAAGACTAACTAGACATAGGTGGGTGTGGCGTTCGTCGGTGTTGGTGCGGAGGCGACACGCTTGCCACGCTCTGAGTGGCTGTTCTATGTGAACTTTAGATACAGAGTAGAAGACTTCTCTAGCTGACCCACGTAGGAATGGCAATGGGTAAGGATCGGTTGGGGTATTACTCTGCCTATATCTATATCCATTTTTTATAATTCAACCTATATCCATATTCATATTCGTATCTATCAGTTTTTACGATTTACTGCCCATATTCAAATCCATTGAATTGTTCGAGTTTTTGGATATCCGTCGGGTTTTATAGTACATAAAAATATAATTTCTAAATATAAAATATAGACAGCAGATTTATGCGAACGCTTTAAATCAAAATTACTTTAATAATAATAAGTCAAGATTTTGATTTGTATGTTTTAAAAAACCATAAAATGGGAATAATAAAAATTATAATGTCTAGTGCAAAGACAATATATATTTTTCACAATCAAAAATTGGAACAAAGACTGAAATATCCAAAGCTTTAAATTGTCTTTGTGTGAATTCCACAGCATTCAAAACTCCATCTTCATATCATTTGTATTATTATCATCCTATAAGAAAATAAAATATGATGAAAAAGGTAAGGACCGAAGAGTAAAGTAGAGATTTTTAAGCTATTTTTTCTCAAAAAATATTAATATTTTATTATATTTAATCAAAAATATTCAAAAAAATAGAAAAATAGAGTTAATAAAAAAGGATAAAGTATGGGTATCTATCGGTTCGGATTATCATTATACTCATATTCAAATCCATACCTACATCTATTTTTCAGTATCTATTTAAAATATATTTTTTAACTTTTATATCTATTTTTTTAAATTAAAAAATGCAGATATAATCAAGTTGAAAACTCACTGTCCACGTTTGGACGTGCTTCGGCGCTGTATCTTTAGTTCCTTCTTCAATGCGTTCAAGCCTCACAAGATTCCTTTTTACGCCACGTTGTTGCGTTTTCTTTGGTTCTGGAAACAAAGAACAAATAACATGTATCGTGGAAAGTTCATTTGTCTTATCAATGAATAATACATAGGAATAAGGAGTTGCGCAGAGAAGAAGAATGGGTTGTAAAAGGTGGTTTTAATTATTTGAAATTGTTTTCTAGGGTTAATTCTATTAGCTATGTTTGAGGGGTTAGTTTAATTTTTCAAGATGATGAATTATTAAATTATATTAATCATCAAATCAATTTCCAAATTAACATAGTTACTTTTTTTTTAATTTTATTAAGATTAATAATTATATTGATTCTTAATTAATTTTAGAAGAGTAGCTTCTAAAATTGGAATTAATTAGTTTCAATTAGATTAAAATTAATTAATTAGAAATGTTGTTTGTAAAATTAGAATTAATTATTTTCAATTAGATTGAAATTAATTAATTAGACTTCTTAAAATTAAGAAAAATATTTTCTTAAATCATTAAGAAAATTGTTTCTTAATTAAATTTATTTATTTCAATTTGATTGAGATAAATTAAATTTATGATTTTATTTGT
>JAOTAX010000001.1:6917064-6937713 GCA_025629825.1 Erythroxylum guanchezii
TTTCTTCTCATAATCCATATAAGTTCACTCAAATATCAAAGTCCTCAAAATTAAACAATTCATTTCTCATAAATTTTTCTTAATTTCATCAAATTTCCGTAAATTCCTAACTTTTCTCACCAATTTCTTTCTCACTTAAATTTATTTTAATATTTCTAATTTTTATCAAAAGTTCGGGGTCCAACATATATCCTCGAGAAGTACTTCCTCCTGAAAGCTTCCAAAAAGCCTCTCCATGTCAGTACTAGTGGCATGACCTGACTGTGGGGCATAGACTCCCACCAATGGAGTGCATCCCCCTGTAGTAGGCTGACTGCATAATCTAACTTCTCCTCATCGGAGCACTTCATCTAAAGCAGGACTCTCTCTGTCCTGTTCAACCAGGCTTCAGCCTCTTCCTAATTTGTAGCCCCATTGAAATCCACAGCCCCATTCTTGCGAAGCTTATCATACTGCTCACTCCTCTCTACTGGAGCTTGCATCTGAACTTGAGATCCTTGGCTTATGGAATAAGTGAAAGCCTGAGCAAAGACCTGAAAGAATCGTGGATCCATGGGGTTTGCTTGAGGCATAGGAGGAGGCAGTGGAGGCACCTCATGTTGCACACTAGGTGCCTCAAAATCTGGAGTAGAATGTGTCCCCGCATCTTGTGGGACATAGGATTCATCCGTGCTCCATTGACGAGAGCGAGATCGAGTCGCATCTCCTCGAGTTCTTTTGCAAGGCAGCGCCTTTCACTCCTTCAATATAAAACCATAGAAAACCTTTAGTTCATGCAAAAAAATTTCAAAGTATGCAAAACAGTTCAAATTGTATAAAACAATTTCAAATCATATGAAACAATTTAAAACAATGCAAGAAGTTCATTTAAAACTATGTATGTACATTTCATGTCTTAACTTACCCATTTCATACCTAGGATACTCCTTAAACCTGGTCCTAAACCTAGACCTCAACCCAGTCGCTCTGATACTATAAGTGTTGGGACCCTGCCCTTGCGAGTCACGTGCCTAACGTCCTACGTGACATCTAGAAGCGCATCCCACAAGGATGGCGTGCCCACACCAAGTCAAACCTCAAAAATGAACTCATCTCACTTACTTCCGAACAGATTTTGGGACATCTCAAAAAGGAATTTCAATTTGTCTTCTTCAAGACATTTTTTGCCCCATTGATAAAGTTTCTAATGACACCAAATTCATTCAATTTAGAGCAAAAATCTAAAAGTTATAGCCCAACCATTTTCGAACTATTCTTAGAATAAAGCAGCACACTATTCTCAATGTTCGTCCTGAAATTGAAAGTCTTAGGGACTAAATTAAAATTCAAGTTCTTCAGATAATTTGTAGCTCTATGTCTCTAGTTTATTTAGGGACAAGAATCATCACATTTGGAGCTCTACAGTTCAAGATATCACCAAAATACTGAAGCCTATTTAGTAAAATATCCAACTGAATTTCTTCCTAACGATCCCCTCACTTTGATTCAATCAAACTTTTTCCGCTTAATTCCAAAAGCCATAAATTTTTATGAAGAGATTGAGGAATGTGTTAGGAATCCAATGCTTCAAAAATAAGGTCATTTGGAGGTCTAGAGAAGAAGTTACAACAAAAAGATCAAAAAGTGTTCAGAAAATCACCTGGATGCACGACTGCGACATCCGGGTGATCTAGCGCATGATCGCGACATTCTGGTGGTCCTGCAAAGTCACGATCGTGCACATGCAAGACCGCGACATTGGGGTGGACCTGCGCTCTCTCTTTTTCACCGACATCTCAAATTCAAACTTCTATAACTTTTGATCTAGAACTCCAAAATTTAAAAACTTTATATCAATGGAAAGCTAAAAGAAAGATCTACAACTTTGATGTAGACCTCAAAAACGTTGCCTCTATAAGGGTTAAAATTTCCAATTAATGTAACTGCCCCGAAAGTTCACCCTATGCAAAATCACCAACTTCTAACAATCATATCTCTCAACTCAAATGTCCAAAAATTTCATACTATATACCATTGGAAAGATAGGAAAATAATCTACAACTTTCAAGAAGACAACTTCATCTAATTCAGCCTAAATCAATACACTATTTCCCTCGAAGCCAGAACACAAACTCTCCCCCTTGTGGAAATCTTGAAAAAAATGCAATGAACAAATTTGACATATCATCGGCAAAACACAAACATACTTCATTAACATCAAAATATAAGAGTTTTTACAAAGCTTTAGTGGACATTTTTAGCCACAATATATCAATATTTCAAAATGCCAAAATACAAAAGATACATGAACAGTAATATGCTCAAATGCAACTAAAGCCTTATAGTTACAAATTTAGCTTAAAACACAAAAAGATGCAAATTTTGGAATGATGCCTCATTTCTCTTTCACTCGATCTCTTTCTCGTCACTTGGAGAGGGGAAGGAATGGGGGTGAGCTTAAAGCTCGTGGGTGACAATTTTATAACCAGTAACAAGAAAAACCATTGAAACATTTATTTCCATTGTAACAAAAATTCATGATTTAATCACCAAACACATATTTCTCAAATTCTTAACCAAATTCTCAATAATGCAAATCAGGTATGCATCAATCTTGTCAACATATCATGAACACATAAACACATCTAAATAGTTTGGAAGTTCCATAAATAGAACGAGCTAGCACATTTTCCCAAAAAAGGGTCCTGTTTAGTCGTAAACAGAACGAATTAACATAATCCCGCATAGTAGTTTTGTGTAGTCGTAAAAGTGAGGGAGTCCAAGAAGGAGCTCCATGCCACTAGCGGGTAGGTGGAAGAAGCCTATAGTCAAAGTGCACTTGATATACAGAATGGACCAAACCAAACCCACATAACATGTATCTCAATACTTGTAAACTTGTTGCCTAAATGGCACATTTCTGAAACTTATTTTTTAAGCATAATGTCATTTCAAAAATCATTTGCAGGATCTTTTCATAATTCATCAACACAATATGCTCATACAAAACACATAACACATTCTCAAAGCATTCAAGAGTCATAAAGTACATTCATGAAATAGTTGAAATCATTTATTTCCATAATTTAAAAGAAAACATTATTGGCTTATCATTTAGTTATAAAACTATAACCCACCTTGAAATCCTTGCTTAGGAATTGGCTTAAGGATATCTTTCCTTTTGCTCCTCTTGCCTCTCTTGAACTCCTTCTTGATTTCCTTCATAAATGATAAAATTCCCATTCAATAGGAATTCAAAATCAAGAACCCATAAAGCACATTCACTGAAATTGATTTTAGATTGCTAAAGCCCACGTATTTCCTAAACTTCATGAGCCAAAACCACTTCCATATACCCAAGTATAAAAGAAATCGAACTTACCTTGAATCTTCACCAATTTGTGAGATTATTGGCTCTAAAGAAAGCTCTTCCCTTCCTCTTTCTTTTCTCCTTCTTGAGTAACCTTAAACTCTCTCTTTAAGACTAAGAAAAGATGAAACCTAGCCCAAAACTTTATTCCTTTCTCAACTTCACCAAAATCTCCCTTTCTCACTTTTGATTTTCGTATTTTACTTCTTCCTTCACCTATTCCACGTTTTTCTACTTCTCAAGCACAAGACAACACCTTTCATTTCCCATTTTACCCTTAATGAATGAGAAAAGTCCACTTTGACCTTCCTTTAATGCCTTAGTGTTTTTAACCTTAAGTAAACTACCCAAAATACCCCTTTATGCATGAATTTACCACCTTTACTTCAACTAACCCATGAAATAAATTCCACTAACATAGAAATCAATAAATAGAAGAAAAAAATTACTCCCAAAAATATTTCATCTATCCAAACCTCATAATTATCTAAATCATGCTTAACAAAAAAAAAAAACATTCGGGGGCCAACGAGAAACATAGATATATGTTAAAGAACATATATTGAACCGACCCACAGAGATAACACTACATGGTTTCATGTCATTAGTGATTCACAATATGGTTTGACTTTAGTCCTCTGATCTGAAGTCATCATAGTTCCCTAAATGAGGAATTCAGTATTTTGACATTAGAGTAAGTTATTTTTAACCGAATAACAAATAGTCTTATGTTGGTCATTAAATGAATCGTGCGAAGGGATGTGAATGACATAGATGGGATTTGTACCTCTCTTAAATGAGAGAGATATCATTTGGGCCTCTTGACAAGTATGAATGAAGAAATGCATGGTCGTCCTCAAATGAATTGATGAGAAGTCATCAATGTCATTTGTTATAATCAGTCAACTTGGGGATCAAGAAACTATGATTAATCAAAGGTTGACATGTACCATGCCTTGTGAGTAATCTTGATATCGTGTTACAAAGGGACTGAGCTTATAACTATGGTTACAGGTTAAATCGAATTACTGATCCTCATTTGATTTAGGTAGTCATAATGTCTTGCTAGAGGTCGCTTATGACTTATGGGCCTTGAAGTGTGATCAAACCCATTGCCAACATCAAATGAGCTTACAGGGTCGCATACAGAGAGTGATGTGATCTAGACTTATTCTCTTGGGCCTAATTTATTAGGCATTGAATAAATATATGTGAATATATTTATTGGGCTACATTGAATTAAGTTGTCAGGTTTTTATTATATGAGATATAATATGGGCCAAAAATTTTTAGGCTTCAATAATTCCTAATAAGAATAGGGATTAGGTTTTCTCTATAAATAAAGAAACTTATATCTCATTAAATGAGAGACAAAAACCCTAGCCACCTAGACCTAGTTATTCATTCTTCTTCCAAGAGAAAAATTGTGCGGCATTCAAAAAAGGTTTTAGAACATGCTAGCATATACTAGCCGCTGCCCCAATCGTTCATCCTCGTATGGACACCGGTAGAGCACATTCGCGCATAGCAGTGTCTACAAATCTGAAAAGAAACAAATAACAATTCACGTCAAGAGGCAATTGCGTACATGTTATAATTTTCGGTTATTATTCTTGTTGTATAGTATGGTCCATTCCGCTATGTATTGTGAATACCCGAACCATAGGCGATCCAACAGAAATATGGTAATAATGGACAGATTTCAATTAAGTCAAGATATCAGTTTATAAAATTTAATAACTAAGATTATAATAAGTTTAAGAAATTAGCAAAATTATTAACCCCTTCCACACACTTAAAGTTGTACATTGTCCTCAATGTACATAGTAGAAGCATATATAATAAGTTAGAAGGTTTGTAATGCTTTCCGGAATATGACGATTTTTTTATTTCTGATCTGTCCAATATTAAATTACATCTTTGTAATACATAAATGAAAAAGGGATAAAAACATTAAAATAAATAAAAATAACACAAAAAATAAAAAATAAAAATATCATTAAGTATAAAGTTAGATAAAAGAAAACAATAAATAAATAAAAAATAAACAAAAATCAAGTCGTTCCCTCCTGATGTGATCCTGGCTGGTCCGACGAAGGAGATTCCCCGGGTGGATGATTATGTACAGGTGGAGGGGCTGCAAAGGAAGTGCCCTCGCCAATTGATGTAGGCTAGAAATCGATGCTTAACCGACTCCCCATTAATAACATTAACTCTCTCTTTCATCCAACTGTAGGCTCTAGTCGCCCAGTCACTTAACTGCCATCTTGAGCTATCATACTTGCTCAATAAACTCTGCCTGCTATTGTTGGATAGTCTTTTGAGTTCTAAAAGCTAGCCCACCCATCTCTCTAATAATCATATCTTTAGCTAAGTTGGGTTTTGCATCCTAACCATAAAGGGTTCCACTATATCTCAACCCTCCGTTGTTGACTTGTTGAGCTCCCCAATAAGTCTGTAGATATTGTATATGGGATCTTGTTTCTGTGTGCCAAGCACATGTGTTGCATCACTGCCAGATTAAGTGCCACTATGGTAGTCATCTATCGCATCGATGGTAGTCGATCAACATAAATTATGCCAACCTTTTTGTCTTCACTGTGATGCCTGATAAATTAGATAAGTACATCTCGTAAATGAATTAGCATCCTCTCACTCATACTCCACAAATAGTATACATCCATGTTCCCAATAACTCCCCAGTTATCCCCCCAACCACTTAGCATCTTACCTAAAATACCATGGATATCAGTTAAGCCTCTAACAACATATAAGGAAACCTCTCTCCCATATATGATGATGTTATATATTGCGAAGACACATTGTACCTCCCATAAGAGTATTGTCTGCTCCATCATTTCATTGTGAGTTATGATGATGACGCTAGACCTTAATCCTTAAAATAAACCATAAACACACTGTTAATGTAGAGAAGTTCAAATGATAATTAAATGAATAAGCCAAAAATACAACAAGATACAATAAAGATAAAATAAAATAAATACATAAACTCAATCAAAATAAAAGAAAATAAAAATAATAATTGTTAAAGTGATAAACTTGAGGTTTTCCTAATATCACTGTCCCCAGCAACGACGTCAAAAACTTAATTCGATGGCTTTAAATTTGTCAATATTGAATCGATTGTACATCCACGACATAGTTGTAGCTAACATTGGTAAGTACAAGTTGATCCCACAAATACAATGATTACCAGTAATTACCTATTCTTATATTATCTAGCCTATGGATTGAATTTTGGTTTTTAATTAAAAATAATAATTAAAAAATAAAATAAAGTAGGAAACAATAATGAACATAGAAACTGAGGAAATCGTTTAGAAAATAATCAATATCAAGAATTAGTGTCTAGGTAATGAACCCCCCCAAAACCCTTAGATAACTACCCTTTTATTATGCAATTGTTTTATTGAATATTAGATCGTGAAAATTCCTATCTTATATTAATAACTCTCTTGAGACTATTAATAATTAATGCTAGGTTTATTAACCGAAATTCTTCAGGTTAAAGTTTCTAAGATTGCTTTATCAATTTGTGAATTTTGCTATTAAGTTTGACTCTAATCTAGAGGATTTATATCGACCTATCTCTAGGTTTGTAATTAACTCCTTTCAATTATGGTGGTTCTATTCATACACAAGATTTCTCAATCTTTATGTTATGAAATCATATTATGTACTAATATTTCGAATTTATTAGAACATAAATAAAACATGTAATTAATCATAATAGATCAATTAAAATAATTGCATTAAATAAAAGAATTAAAACATATTGTAACACCAAGTGGGATTCATCACACCTAGACACTAAAAAGCATTTAGTTACACACGATAGAAAACAAAATCAAAGATGAACTGAAAGAAAAAGAAATAGAAAACAAATAGTTCATAATTCTAAATCTCCTTTTTTTTCTGTCGAATGTTCTTGGAAGTTTTAAGTTTAATGTTGTATTCTATTGCATTTTTTAATGATTTCTTTGTGTTTTCCACTTCTCTGGATCAATATCATCCCTTCTGAACATTCTCCATGTCTAGAATTGCCTCTCAAAGTCTTCTCTCCTCTCTCATCTTTTATAGTAATTTTTAGGATTTCTAGGAGATACAAGGGCGTGTAGTAGACCGTGTATACTCCAAAATCTTCAAAATTTGCGAATCTGCATGGGTTGAGAGATGTACATGGGCTCAGACACGGCTATGTATCCCTTTGCTTCAAATTTTCATTTTATGTTGTGTTTTTATCTGAATTCCTCTCCTTTTAGTCCATAAAGGCAATTATAACATATAAATACACTTAGAACAAATTAAGTACCAAATATACAATAAAAGTATAAAATATCAAGCAAAGTACATCCAATATAGGTGTATAAATATGGTCAAATCTAAATATATCAATGATTGTGATAGAGACTCCTGTTATGTTGCTTCCTTGTTACACGATCATGCATTCTCTAGCTTTTCCTTCATCTTTTCTTCTCTTTTCCAGTCTCCACTCATCACTCATCACCAAACACATCAAACAATCATTGAAATATACAATCAAGATCAAACTCTTGCCTTAATTAATCAATCAAAACACACAAAAACACTAACAAGAACATAAATCTAAGTCTTAAACACATGATTATCATCTAAAAAAACTAAAAACACACTCTAATACCTAGAAAATATTATAATTTACACTTATAAAAGATTATTAATAAGATGCTTAGAATATTTCTTTGAAGTGGATTGGAGAATATAAAAGATTGACATTAAGATGAAGTGGAAAAACATATATTTGCCAAAGGAGAGTGGAGGCTTGGGAAGTTTTGCTTATTAAAGAATTTGGAAGGTAGACACTGACAAAGAATTTCTATAAGTGAAATGGATGCAATTACACTTTTTAAAAGGGGAAATCATTTGGTCTAAGAGCCAATCTTAACACTTCATGGACCTTTAAGATAAATGCTTTAGGTAAAGGACTAAGTGAATCTAACCTTCAAGCATAGAAATGGGAATGGCAAGGACATTTTCTTTTAGTTTGATAATTGAAATAATTTGAGACCTTTGTACAAATCTCATGATTTTCAGACCCTTAAAGAAATCATTCATATTAACACCAAATTGGAAGCATTTATAAGCAATAATAGGCAGAGCTAGCCTACTTACTCCACTAAGGGATTGAAAGAAATCATAAAGAATATCCCAGCGTATTTCCTTAATTCCTCCAAATATGACTCATTTTAACAACTGCAACATAAACCTCTAGAATTCATAAATTCTTCATGTAAGGAGGTTATCTTAGGACCAAAAACCAAGACCTTTTAACATAAGCTGATGTGAAATTCTAGTCTAATCCCCTCCACTTTTTTAATATTGTGGCTTTTAGTTAAAAAATAGTTGGAATGAAAGATGCTCTGAAGCTTCATATAGTGGTTTCAAAAGGTGTGCTTTGTTATACTCGCAATGGGGGACTTGGACCTTTAACTGTAATTTCTCCTCCATTCTCTGGAATCACATTCTTAAGCTCTGTCAATTGGATTGCAACTATTTCACTTAGTATAATATCATCCATTAGGCTACCAAAACTCAATTCCAAGTCAAAGATGTTCATGCTAGCATTTGGAACACTAGTCATTTGGAACACTAGTTTATGTCAGATGGATTAAAAGAAATCAATGAATCTTTAGCAGTAAGAAATCTAGCATTGAAACTACCTTACCAAAACTATCTGGAGAAATCCATAACAACTATAACTATAAGAAATATTACTAACAATACGAGTGTTGAACTTATTGATTTGTGGAAATTGTGATAGTGATATACTTTTCAAGCGGCAGTTCCTATTTTGCTCTAGTGATGCTTTATTGGGGTGGATGTCGTTGAAATTGTCTTTATTCCAAGCTTGGAGGACAAGGACAAAAAGAAACTAAATTTACATGCCAAAAATTGAGATGGATGTCATTTGTATCCCCCTCAGAATTTGTCTAATGAATTTATTATTTATTTTCCAAGAAAATAATTTTATCATTAACATATCAAACTTTTGCATGTTTAATTATTATGTAATTTTTAGTAAATTGTATAATTGATTATAGATAAGTGTTCAATCTATATTATGAACTCGTATGTTTATTAATTAAAGCTTGCGTGTTTATTAAATTAAATTGGTGATTCCTGTTTTTTAAAACTATTAATAAATTAAATCTTAAGGATTTTTTATAGTTGTTTGTAAATAAGAAAATTAATCAACAATATTATATTGATTAATGAAAAATTAAGGTTGCTAAATCTTGTTAATAATCATAACTAAATTATTCATAATTAAATGATATTAATCTTTTATTAATGATTGATTATATAAACAAAAATTAATATTATTTGTTTTACTCTTTTATTGTAGTTTAAATTTCTAATATCTGTTTTTTAATTATTATTTTATGAATAAATACATCAAGTAAAACCAGTTGGATTCGCTAAAAGAACTGATAAAAGGGAGACGGGGGAGAATGTTGACGGGCGCGAAACTTAAAGAAAAGATGGCATTGGAGAGAAGATAATAAAAGAGATGAGGAAGTTAGACAACCGTGGCTCACACCTACAACAATAATGTTGTGTGGCAACTTTCTGAGGCGTCACATATTGAAACTTAACGACCTCATTTAAATTCTTCGGAAGCTTACCAGGAACCAAAGGTGAAGCAGCCGATCACGTGACTGCACTTTTACTGTTACCAAAATGCCAATGCCAGAGCTCCCGCATGCACATTTGACATTAGACTGGTGAAAACAGCACTAGGATGGAAATGCAGCGATACTCTTCTAGTTGGTTTTTTGAGAGGCGGCTCAAGCGTCAAAAAAAGATCCAATAACTTCTTATGAATGTTTTAAAAATTAAATCAAAATTTAAATGATAAAAAAATCACTTTTAAAAAATTCAATCAATTATCTTAAAATTAAATAAAATTTAAAATATGACTAAAAGGTTGTTTTTATTCATTAAATAATTTAAACTTTTATTAAAATTTTGTTAAATAAAAATTAATGGATTTATTTTAATTTATAAAAACCAATTATTTTATAAAAAAACTAACTACTTTTGAATAAAAATTATAAAATAAATTGAACCAAAAAATTAAAAATCAAATAAAAAATTAACCAATTTAAATTTTTTCCTAATATCATTACTTATCAAA
Organism: Erythroxylum guanchezii; assembly: GCA_025629825.1. NCBI lineage: Eukaryota > Viridiplantae > Streptophyta > Magnoliopsida > Malpighiales > Erythroxylaceae > Erythroxylum > Erythroxylum guanchezii. The sequence goes on from JAOTAX010000001.1 coordinate 6,927,612, forward strand.
AGTATTAGCAAACTACTTATTATAGAACATAAATAGGCCTGTAATCAATACTTCCTTAATCCTAACAAGTTTTTTTAATTAAAAAAAAGGCTAACCAAGAGTTGATCATGATTTCCAAACCGAAACAAATAAATAGGACGCTTGTCAGAATAGAAGACTATTCAACTTTTATAAATAAAAGATTCAGATTCTTAGAACAGAAAACGACCTTGGCAAATTCGAAATGCTGCCAACAGACAGAAGGATCAAGTGGCCTGTCCGACTTCCCTTAGGTAACTTGAGGAAAGAAGCTTATTTGATTTGAATCATTCTGTCCTAAATTCGACTCCATCGTGTCAGTCAAGGGTCTGAGAGAATGGTGTTTCCTGACAACAGCATCTGTATGTTTAACAAAATGCCCTAGTAGCTTCTTACTATCATTTGGTCTCTCTGCTCAAGATATCAACAAATTGTCATCAACAAATGAGAAGGGAAATTTTATAAGTATTGCGAAGTTTCAAAACCTGCAACATCCAAGGAATTAATCATAAGGAACATCTTTAAACAATTCAATCAATCACAAGATAGCAAACTCCGAAAAATCACAAGATAGCAAACTCCGAATTTTGAAGAACATTAATGATAACCAGCCAAAACCCCAGTATTCTTTTGGAATCAATTCGAAACTGAACCGAAATAAGTGAACTTAATCTTGGATATTTAGGCCCTTGGACATTTGGTGGTCGATGTTTTCTTCATGCATAATTCAACCGGAATATGTCATTGACGACATAAAAGCTTCCTTGGGGTGTTGGCATCAAATGAAACATCTGAGAGCAGAAACCATAGACAAGAAAATAGGTTAGAGAAAAGAATCCAAATGCTTTTACTACTGATTTGCAAAAGGGGATGGAAAAAAGCATATTTTTTAGAACATAAAGTAAAACAGATATAACATGTCGTAGCTCCTATGAGGCCTAGATCAGTTGAAATTGCCCAAATCAGCTAACAATATCCTGGGTATGATGGGTTAGCCAAACGCTATGCATTTTGAACTCCAAAATGCCGTTGATTATAAGCTCAATTTTAGGCTAAGAGTGTAGCACGCATAAAACAATCACTGACCCCTTACATGAAACATTTCCACCTGGACCATCACCTTAAAGAATTTACCTTAGCTTTAGAGCCACGCAGTTCGTCCATCACTGGACTTATCAAAATTAGCATATTAGATCACTAATTGCCACTATATCCTGCAGGTAAAATTGGAGGCCCAAATGCTTTATATCAAATATGTTGACCCATACATTCGCCACCTAAGTTCCTAGCAGATCTTAAAATTTGTGAGACTAAGCGCATGTTGAGAAGCCTTGGAAATTTTAGCTTCTAAAACACATACATAAATGCCCAGACATTATGGTACATATGTAAGCAACAAGCCAGTAAAGTATGGAAGACTCTGCGGTAACATACTATTTGAGAAACAGGAGAGTTTCTACCACCTCCACTTGGCCGGGGGAAGGTGGTTGTGGGAGGTGCAATGGATAGAGAAGGCAAAGCTGGAGCTGGGGCACTCATTTACAATCACAAAGCCGATGTTCTAAAGTGCTTCACATTTCACCTTGAGTGAGGTAGTCTGATAAGTGTGGAGCATCTCTCAAGGCTTGGAATTAGCTTGGAAAGAGGGGCACAGAGCCCAATCCCCGATCCCCCAGCACATATCAACAATGCATGGAAATAACTCATTTACGGTGACTAGTAATGCAGCATATACTATGTAGATAGAACACAAAACACTAGTTTTCTATTTAAGGGCCATGTATAGTGTTAACAATCCATTAGATTTAATCATCTTTGGAAGCCCACCTGAGGGCAAGAATTTTTTTTGTGTAATCCATTGTGGTTGGTGGCTATCCTGACTACAATCGCTTCATTCCTTTTAGTACAAGTTCTCAATCTTCACCCAAAAATGCACACACAAAGGAAAATAGCAAATCTTGAAAAAGACGAACAAAAGGAAATGTATGTGATCATCCAAACATCTCATACTAACTCTTCAGAGCATAGAGAAAGCTAGGCAAGTTATGTCATAGTTACCAGAATATAGAACCTAAAACAAACAGAGAAAGAGAAAGCTATAATTAAGATAAGGATATTCTTTCATCAAAACTAACAAAAGAAGTCATGCGTCACCCATCATTGATACTTCATCAAGTTTGAGAAGCCATAATAAAACAATAAATTAACGAGGAGGTAAACCCCGTTAAAGCCACAAGGGAAGTGATTTATCCCATACAGTTATCAAGTGAAGACAATGCGTAATCTACAAAGCAGGCTTTAATCAATACGAAGCAAGGTTTAATCACATAATTATATCCGGGAGCAGAAACATCATATTCTATGAAAAATAACCATTATGAACAAATGAAACAATAGTCTTGAGTTAAATAGTTAGGCAACAAAAGCACACATACATAGAATATTACCACCCACTAGGTACAATACAAGCACCAAAGAACAAATATAGTTCGTCAAGTTAAGCGTTTAATGGATATTGTACAAGTTTGATAGAACACTGGAATCAGAAACACAGCAGCAAAGCGAAGATCTATAAGATCCAAATGGAATCCCCAAATTCGTAATAGTGATTTTTAAAATTGACAAGTTAATAATAAAGCTCCTGATTTCAACAAAAGCATAATCAAAACCTCCAACAATCAGATGAATGATAAAACAAGTCGAAACAAACCCTAAAATCCCAAGCACGGCACACACATAAGCACAGATCATGAAATCAAATCATAAAGAGAAGCGAGAGATGCCTGGCTAAACTTGAGTGTGTGCTGTTCGCCGACGAGCTGAAGGTTACCGGACACGAAGACGAGCATGCCGCCGGCGGGGCCAGAGGGCTGACAATCGACGGTGGTGATGTTGTGAAGACACTGTTGAAAAGGGAGGGAGGTAAGCTTAGACACAATGTTTTGAGAACCCTGAACCTTCTGGCCTTCGAAAGTGAGCATTGACCCCTCTTGGTAGAGGTTGGCCAAACCGGGGCGGTTGGAATCGAAAGTGGTGTAGTAGTGCTCCACAAAAGCCTTGGCTACTGCGTCTGGATCCATCTCTAAGCTCTCTCTCACCGCTTACAGCTCACGCCACCTTCAACTGCGTGCTTTTGCTTTTGAGAGAGAGGTAGAACAATTAGGTGTTGATACTTGATAGTGCCCCTACTATAATATATATGTGTGTGCGCGAGCGCGATGATGATGCTACTCGAGGACGAGTGTAAGAGATACGAAATGAATTGGTGTTTTTTACATTTAGAAGACTCATCCTTCTCCCTCGTGCGTCATTCATATTTATATTTATTTTTATCCAACTTACCTTATCAACCCCAAATGCACCATCGGCTATCATTTTCTTTAAATCAAACAAAGTCGACAGCTGGGTTCGAACCTGCGCGGGTGTAGCCCGCCAGATTTCAAGTTTGTCTCCTTAACCACTCGGACATATGAGGGTGGCTTTTCCCTCCGTAAACATTGTGTCAAAATGCATATTAAACCTAACATATCTATGGTAGTATTTAAAAATATAACAATTTCAAATCTCTCAAATCTAATATCAAATTGACAAAACCTTCAAATCTGTTATGATTGCTAAAATTATTTAATATTATAATATTTTATTTTATTTTTACTATTAATAGAACTCACCATTATTACTATGGATAATCATACCATTAACCAATAAACAAGAATGGATAATCAAATACTTTATTCTCAAGGTCTCTTTTTTCTTTATCAACTCCTCTTAAGTTATTATTCACTAGTAGTTGTAACATAACACCCTGTTCTTCCCTCTTCTTTACTCTTCAACTTACCCTTTTGATTTAGTAAATAGACTTGGACGATGACATGCAATAGTTTCATTCTTCCCAAAATATTATAGAAAGGAGGGAGTAGTTATTAATTAAATTCCTATTCTTCTTCTATTTCTATATTTATGTTCTTAATTTCCATTTTAAAATATAATTAAGGCTTCTAAAATATAATGTCCTAACAATTAGTATCAAAGTAAAAAAGACAATGGTTGAAGGAGCACATTCACAAGAATCGAGATGTCTAAACGAAAAAATTAAAATGCAGATGTAGGAATTGGAGTTGAGATATGAAAGAAGTAATCAAGAACTAAAAGATTGGATGATGTAGCTTTACTAATAGGCAAGTTACAAGAGCAACAAAGTGGATGATGAAGAAAAAAGGGTGTTTTAAAATTGAAATCAAGGTTTGTGGCGAGTGCTTTCTATAGGGTTTGTGCATACGTGTGTCAATGCTACTAAAAATTTTTCTCTTACAAATCTATTACTCACTAACTAGGCAAGCGCAACTATAATCAAACCTCACAATGATGCGAAGTGGATTAGAGAGCCTTACGCTATTAACTAGCCTAAGGATAATAAATAAAAAAGATAATTTTATGAACTTTTGAATAATAAAATATAAAATAAAACTAAACATAGACAATAACTAAGAAAGTAAATAAGAAGATAGTTCATGTAAAAGGAATTGAATCAAATAGTTATATTTTGATGACTAATTCCCTTAATAGTATCTTTGACTTCATGATTCAACTAAGCTGTATTGGATATATTCTCTCGACCGATAGGATTTTCTATACACTGAAACTTTAATTTCTCGAGCTATGGTCATCTACTCTCTTACTTATATCTCTATCATTTATAACACTACTTTGAATGCATTACACTATGTGAAATCTTATTAAAGATTTAATTTTAACACCACAAAAATCATGTAGGTCCTGATAAGTGTAATTGTTACATGTTTTATATCCCTATTTTATATTATTTTAAATCATTTACATGTCACATTTGGAGAACATTTTACAATTATTAACCTAAGTCATCTAAGTCCATATTTTATTTTTAAAAGGGGTTTAAATTTTCCTAAATATTTTCTTATAGGCTTGGTGGACGTATGGAAAGGAATTTAGAAGAAAATTGGGCCCAAAATAAAATCCAACCTACAAGAAAGTCTGGAATTAAGTAATCAATCCGGCAGAAATCTAGCCCACCAATAAAAACCAACATAACTCGCAACTTTTCCTAATACAAGCCCAAAATCTAAATGAAATAAGCAAAAAAGAAGAAAGTAGCATCGGGAAGGAGGGGTCGTGCCACCAATGATCTTCGACACTAGAATCCCTTCAAAATGGAAGACTATTGCAAATCCAATAACATGAAGGTATTGGAGATAGTTTTTAGGCTATAAAAACAATGGAGCAGCAGAGGAGAAGGCAGTAAGTAATCATGCATGTGTGAGAGTTCCAAAAGGCTCTATCATCTGTCTAGAGCGATTGAAGGTAAGTGCTATTGAGGAGCGTTGAGAGTTAAAAGAGAGACAAACCCCACCTAAGTTGAGTTAGTTTGTGACTAGTAGAGGAAAAATTTAGGTGTTATGCAAGCTAGTCTGAGGTCTATGCAGCCCACAACGTGAATGAGTTTCTTCTAAACGCTATTTCTCTTTATTGTTATATTTCTATGCTTAATTTACTCTAGTTTGTTTAATTTCAGTCTAGGGATACAATTTTGATTATGGGAATAGTTATTCCGAATTAATTCAATTGATTTTCAAGAGAATTTGACATTTATGCAATATATGGATTCTTTGGTTTTTAATTTATGTTCTTTATATGATTGGACACATCCTTGATTATAGGACATTGATAATCGAATCATTAGTCCATTTAGTTTTGTAAGAGTTGGAATTTATTTGTTCTTCGAATAGATTATTAGTGGTTAATTGTATCTCATAGTTTATAATGCGTTTTTGAGCTGGGATTAAGTTGGTTCTATCCTAGAAATTGAAGGGCGATAGATTGGAGCTAGTTGGTTCTATCAAGCCTTAAGTTGATTTCACATAGTGTTTGGAGATTTTATCCAATCTGTCAATGCCATACTTTCTTATGGAAATGTTGCATTTTATTTATTTAATCTTATTTTAACTTGAATAATAGTGTAACTTAATGAATTTTACATAAATAAAGTATGCACTAGATATTAAATTCAAGAATGTTAACCCAAACGTGATTAATGTCTATTATGATAGACCTAGATTTTTTTTCTTTTAAAGGTTCACTAGTTTATGGGAAGACTGTTTTATTACTTGAATTATATTAAGTTATGTATCTTGAGTAAATCAGGTGTTTAAGTACCAATTTAAGATCACTCTAAAGAAGAATTACAAAATAAAAACAGAGGCTATCCAAATTGAATACGTGAAGGACTATTTCAAATTTTATCCATGAATTGAAGTTTTATATTCTTCATTCTTAGCTGAAATATTTAATAATGTAGGATTAAGTTTAGGAAACAAATTAGATGCTAAATTGTCCACTTAACTTGATAAAACTGAAATTTGTTAAGTTTATATGTGTATGTCCTAAGATAAGTTTTGGTTAATTTAAATGTTGAATGGAACTTGAACCTAATCCATGAGCATTGATTGATGCAATGATAATTGATTGACCTAAACTTAGGGCCAATGTTTGAATTACTTAAAAAGGAAATGTCATTAGTTGAATTAGTCAATATGCTCAAGACCGTTGAGGGATGCCTTAAGAAGGACTCTAATTTTGTTCTTGTTGTTGGATCTTCTTCTTCTAAGAATAAGGGTAAGACCTTTAAGAAGAAGAACAAGAACAAAAATCAGAAGGCTTCTGGTAAAGTAGCAAAGTCAGCAGGCAATGTCAAGAAGAAGAATGACAAGGGAACTTGTTTCCATTGTGGCATAGTTGGACATTGGAAGAGGAACTGCAAAGCTTATCTTGCTAGCTTGAAGGAAAAGAAGTTAAGCGAAACTTCAACTTCAGGTTTGTTTATGATTGAAATCAATCTTTCTACTTCTGTATCACAATCTTGGATATTAGACACCGGATGTGGTTCGCACATTTGTAACAATGTGCAGGTATTGACAAATAGTAGAGCGTTGAGAAAAGGCGTAGTGGACTTATGAGTCAATAATGGAGCAAGAGCTGTTGCATTAGCTATTGGAACTTGTAGTTTAACTTTGCCTTCTAGTCTTGTATTTGAACTAAATAATAGTTATTATGTTCCTGTCATCACAAGAAATATTATTTCTATTCCATTTTTGGACATGAATGGATTTTTTTTTCAATATTAAAAATAATAGTTGTTCTTTTTATAAAGATGACATTTATTATGGATTTGGTATGCTTACAAATGGTTTGTATGAATTAAATCTTAAAAGACCAATTCTTCAAATAAATAGCAAGAAAAGGAGATTAAGTGACCAAAATCCTTCTTATTCATGTCATTGTAGGTTAGGTCATATTAATGAAACAAGAATCACAAAGTTGTATAAAGAAGGATATTTAGATCCTTTTGATTATTAATTATATGAAACTTGTGAATCTCGTTTAAAGGGTAAAATGACCAAACTTCCCTTTAGTGGAAAGGGACAACGTGCTAATGAGTTGTTAGAGCTTATATATTCAGATGTATATGGCCCTATGTCTACTCAAGCTAGAGGTGGATTTTCATATCTCATAACATTTACAGATGACCATTCAAGATATGGTTATGTGTATTTAATGAAATACAAGTCTGAAGCATTTGAAAAGTTCAAGAATTTATACTTGAAGTAGAGAAACAAACTGATAAGAGTATTAAGACACTTAGATCTGATCAAGGTGGAGAGTACTTGGATAATGAGTTTCTTAGTTACTTAAAAGAGAATGGAATTCTCTCACAATGGACTCCGCCTGGAACTCCACAACATAATGGGGTTTCTGAAAGGAGAAACCGTACTTTATTATATATGGTACGTTCCATGATGAATTATTCAGTTCTTCCAATTTCATTTTGGGGATATGCTTTTAATATTGCTACTTACCTATGAACAGAGTTCCATCCAAAACCGTTAACATGACATTACTGAGATATGGACTGGTAAAGGACCAAAGTTGTCACTTTTAAAATTTTGGGGATGTGATGATTACGTGAAGTGTGCAATGTCTGATAAGCTTGAAGCTAAATCAGATAAATGCATGTTTGTGAGGTATCTAAAAGAAAGTTTTGGATATCAATTTTATCATCCTCTTGAGCAAAAGGTATTTGTCTCAAGACGTGCTATATTCTTAGAAAGAGAATTTATTCTCAAAGAAAGTAGTGGGAGTGATGTGGAACTTAGAGAAGTTCTAGAACCACAAACACATATCGAAATGGAACAAGAATCAGAAGTTGATACATTAAATGTCCAATCAATGGTTCAAGAAACCGCGACGGTCTAAAAGTGTACGTCATCCACCAGTTAGATTAGATCTACATGTTAAAAAAGGAAGTGATGATGTTTCAATTATGAATGACGAACCTACTGATTTTAAGGAAGCAATGTCAGGCATTGATTCTTTAAAATGGCAAGAAGCCACAAAATCTGAAATGGAATCCATATACACTAACCAAGTATGGTCTTTGGTGGATGCATCTGAAGGTATAGTACGTATTGGGTGCAAATAGATTTTTAAGAGAAAAACTGACATGGATGGAAATGTACATACGTACAAAGCAAGGTTAGTGGCAAAAGGTTGCAAATAAAAACAAGGAGTTGATTTTTATGAAACTTTTTTGCCAGTAGTAATTCTTAAATCTATAAGAATTTTATTGGCCATAACAGCATATCATGATTATGAAATTTGGCAGATGGATGTCAAAACAACATTTCTCAATGGAAATTTGCAAAAGGATGTGTATATGACACATCCTGAGGGTTTTGAATCTAAAGAATTTCCTGATCAAGTATGCAAGTTGCAAAGGTCCATATATGGACTGAAGCAAGCATCACAGAGTTGGCACATCCGTTTTCATGAAACAATCAAAGAGTTTGGTTTTATCAAAAATGTGGATGAACCTTGCATTTACAAGAAGGTAAGTGGGAGTGTAGTCATTTTCTTAGTGCTTTATGTGGATGATATATTGCTCATTAGAAATGACATTTCAATGCTCCAGTCTATTAAGATATGGTTATCTAAGAATTTTCCCATTAAGGATATGGGAGAAGCAGCTTCTATACTAGGTATAAAGATTTATCAAGACAGATCAAAAAGGTTGCTTGGTTTGTCGCAATCCTTGTACATAGACAAAGTGTTAAAACGGTTCAGCATGGAAAATTTCAAGAGGGGATTTTTGCCTATATCGCCTGGGATTTCTCTTTCCAAGATCATGTATCCAAAGACACAAGAAGAAAGAGATAGAATAAATGGTGTTCCATATACTTCGGCTATTGGATCGATCATGTATGCGATGCTATGTGCAAGACTAGATATTGCTTATGCTTTGAGCATAACAAGCAGATATCAAGCTAATCTCGGTGAGGGTCATTGAACGACTGTGAAAAATATCTTGGAGTACTTAAGAAGGATTAAAGATATTTTTCTGGTCTATGGAGGAACTGAGCTGAGAGTTTAGGGTTATTCATATGTTAGTTTCCTGTCTGATCAAGACGATAGTAGATCACAGTCAGGGAATATTTTTACTCTTTGTGGTGGAGCGGTTAGTTGGAATAGTTCCAAACAACCAACCATCGCACATTCAACAACTGAAGCTGAGTATATTGCAGTTTCTGAGGCAACGAAGGAAGCAATTTAGATCAAGAAGTTCATTACTGAACTTGGAGTGGTTCCTAGCATTGTTGATCTGATAATAGTGTACTGCGACAACTATGGTGCTATTGCACAAGTGAAGGAACCAAGGTCTCATCAGCGATCCAAGCATGTACTCGGGAAGTTTCATTTGATCCGAGAGATAGTGGAACGGAAGGATATCCAAATTGAGCAAGTTTCTAGTGAAGAGAATCTAGCAGATCCTCTCACTAAGCCATTATCTCAAAAGAGACATGATAGACATATGGATGGCTATGGTATTCGATACATTGGTAATTGGCTTTAGTGTAAGTGAGAGATTATATGTTTATGCCCTTGCAGCCAATTTTGGTTGTACTTTTAATTGTATAAAATTTGTTTTATTCAATAAAATGCATTCTTTATCTTTGTGTATTTTTAATTATTTAATTATTAATCATAAAGATAAAAT
>JAOTAX010000001.1:6939692-6954964 GCA_025629825.1 Erythroxylum guanchezii
AAATTATTCTATAAATTAATAAATATTAATTTATTGATAAATTAATAAAATATTCATTTATCGATAAATTAATAACCTCGTATAAGATAATAAATTTTCAAGTCTCAAAAATATTCATTTATTGAGGTTTTACTATATATATATATATATATATATATGTGTGTGTGTGTGTGTGCAATTTTAATGCAAATAAAAGCCATATTTAAAATTTGACTAAATTGTCGCCAACTTTAGTATAAATGGGAATCTTCGTCAGAATCCCCTTTTCATTTTTCTGGTGTCCCAAAGAGATAAACCAATTACCAGAGTTAGAAATTAACCATAGCTAGTTGCTTCCGACATAGAAGAAAAGAAAGGTTGGGTTAGGGTTGGCCAAAAATTGGTTGGAAGACAATAAAAAGCCCATACCACACTCTCATAGCTTTCGTACAATTTCCTAATAGCCGAAGGCCTATCACTATCATCCTTATTTGATAGATTTTCACAAAGGTCCAGAAAATTTTGGGGGATTTTTTTGGATTTGCAGAAGTAAGGAGGGGCATTAAAAGAAAAACAAAACTGGTGATGAAGTCTTGTCCATGGTGTTTTTCTGATTCAAAACTCCAATAAACTTCCACATACCCTATAATTAGGTAATTAAACTCTTTCCCTGACAATAGATTATACTTCTATTTGATTAATTTTCCACTCTGGTCGCCGAATTTTGGGCTTAATTCCATTCTTCATGTCTTAAAATTTATGGGTCTTGGATCGGTGGATTTCCGGTTGAAGTTGATTCGGTTTAACGTAGATACAAAGTTGGTTTTGTTGATTGCGAACGGAATTTCGCTTCTATTTTACCGTTAGGCTATGTATTTAGGTTATTGGTCGATTAATCAATGGCTCTAGTTTTCATCTTTCGGTCTTCCGTAGCCATTTCTGAGGTTCACTGAAACAACAACAATAATAAGGGTTTTTCATTTTGGTCCTTTTTTCTTTTCTATTGAAATGGTTACTTAAGAGAATTAATAATTGGGTTCGAAGTCAATCGGGAAATTGAAAAGCTTTTCTCTATGGCAATGACAAAGATGAAGAGTTTGATGCACTTAAAGGCTTGTTTAGGCATTTCTGTTGTCTTTTGGTATCTATCGCTAAATGGCTTTAGTAAAGGAACCTTTCTTTCTTAAGTAGCCTTTGTTGGTGTTTGTTTGCATGTTTCTTTAATTTACCTATCTTATTATTCTGCTATTGTCAGTCTTGGGTTATTTCTCCAACTCGTTTTTGTTGTAGGGAAAGACCTTTGATGTAGCTCCTGTTCGGAAGCATGAGAATTAGAATTCAAGAAGTTGAGGTGAAACTTTGAATAGCGTGTTTATTGAACCCATCTGCTGTGTTGGCATAAAAGCCTGGGAACGAGTTGCAAGAAGGTTAGCAGGGGGAAATGGAATGTAATAAAGATGAGGCTTCCAGGGCAAAAGAGATTGCTGAGAAGAAGTTCACTGCTAAGGACATAGCAGGGGCCAAGAAATTTGCTTTGAAGGCCCAGAATTTGTATCCTGCACTTGAAGGCATTCCTCAAATGATAGCCACCCTAGATGTGTATTCGTCTGCTGAAAACAAGGTAAATGGAGAAGCAGATTGGTATGGGATACTTGGTGTCAATCCACAGGCCGATGATGAGACTGTGCGGAAACAGTATAGGAAATTAGCTTTGATGCTTCACCCTGATAAAAACAAGTCTATAGGAGCTGATGGTGCTTTTAATCTTATCTCAGAGGCGTGGGGTTTATTGTCTGATAAGACCAAGAGATTAGTTTATGATCAAAAGAGGAATGCTAAAGTGTCTCAGAAGGCTTCAGTTCCAGCTGGGGGTTCATCTGCAGCACCAGGGTCCAATGGCTTCTACAATTTCACTAAACAAAATGTGAAGACACAAAAGAGTACTCCACGAAGTGCTCATACTTCGACTCCAGTTCCATCTCATAAGTCAAAACCCAATACATTTTGGACTGTTTGCCATAGATGCAAGATGCAATATGAATATCTTAGGGTATATCTTAATCACAATCTCCTTTGTCCCAATTGTCATGACCCATTTTTGGCTGTTGAAACAGCCCCACCAAATTTAAATGGTACAAAACCATCACCATGGAATTTCTCCCGCCATCAACAGAATGTGATTCATCAACCTGCTAGTAAAGAATCTTTGAATTCAGGGAGGAGTAAATCAGGTTCTTCATTCAATGGTCAAGCTTCACATAAGCAGTCCAACTTCCCATGGAGTCCATTCTCTAGGACAGGAGGCGCTACAAATGTTGCTCGTGCTGCAAATGTTGTTCAGAAGGCATATGAAAAGGTGAGAAGAGAGCGTGAAGAAGCTCAGGCAGCCACAAAGAGAGAAGAGGCACTCAAGCGAAAGAGTCAATCTTCCAAGAGGGTTGGTAGTGTATCCTTTGGTGGATTGTCTAATTCTGCTAAGAGAAGAAAGGGCATGGAAGACATTGATTTAAGAAGCTATGGGAGTAATGTTGCAAATCAAATGGGTACAGGAGCTGGAATAGCTGGCACATCTAGTTCACCAGGTTCTAGAGACAATTTTGATTCAGTTAGGGTGAATGGAATCACCCGGCCATACAGCTCAATAGATGTCTCCCAGTTTGGAATTCAAACTTTGCTGATGGAAAAAGCTAAGAAAGGAATCCGGGAGAAGTTAAAGGAGTGGGACTTGGCTAGTGCAGGTAATTTGACACCCAAAGAGGGAATGGTGAATAAGACAGCAAATGATGGAGCACAAAAATCTTCTACAAACTCTTATCTGCATGATCAAAACGATTCTGATCAGCCCATTAAAACAGAGAATGGATTTGATGGCAGCAAGTCTTCTCCTGGCACTTCTGATACAAAAGTGGATGCGGATACTCTGGAATCTATGATTATAGATGTCCCAGATCCAGATTTTCATGATTTTGACAAGGATCGAACAGAGAGATGTTTCGGTGAAAACCAGGTATGGGCTGTATATGATGATGATGATGGTATGCCACGGTATTATGCCATGATTCATAATGTAATTTCTTTGAATCCATTCAAGATGAGGATTAGCTGGCTTAATTCAAAAACAAACAATGAGCTGGGCCTATTAAACTGGGTTGGTTCTGGCTTCTCAAAATCGTGTGGCGACTTTAGAGTAGGTAGACGTGAAATGTACAACTCACTTAATGCCTTTTCGCACAAGGTTAGATGGAGAAAAGGCACTCGGGGTGTAATTCACATATATCCTAGGAAAGGGGATGTGTGGGCACTCTATCGAAACTGGTCTCCAGAGTGGAATGAGCTGACAACTGATGAGGTGATACACAAGTATGATATGGTGGAAGTACTTGAAGACTACAGTGAAGAACATGGTGTAACTATTGCTCCGCTGGTAAAAGTTGCTGGCTTCAAGACTATTTTTCACCAGCATTTGGATCCCATGCAAGTACGGAGGATTCCAAGGGAAGAGATGTTCTGTTTTTCACATCATGTTCCATCATACTTGCTTACAGGTCAAGAAGGTCCAAATGCTCCAAAAGGTTGCCGGGAGCTGGACCCAGCAGCTACTCCATCAGAACTTCTTCAGGTAATCATAGATGCGAAGGAAGAGGAAATTATGGAGGCTGAGTCTAATTTGAAAGAAGGAAAGGTAGTGGATGATATTGAAATAGTTAACGAGAGGCGAACAGAATCTGACAAATGTGGAGATGACCAGAAAGGGAATTGTAAAGATAATGAGGTAGAATCTGCAGAAGATATTACAAAATCATAAAGAGTAAGACGGTATTGAACATGCAGTAGAAAAGATTGCTAGTTGAGATTCTTTTTGTTGGTTTGGCAAGGTTAATCCTTGAGTTAGTGTACATTGTTAAGAAACTGATTCAACACATTTGAGCAGAATGATGGACTGCAATTTTGGTTTGGAAGTGACGTGTGAAAATGCGTTGATTCCAGACTGCGTAGCTGAAGTTTTTTGGAGGAGAGATTCACTTGTCGGCACGTATCCCAGCAGCCCAAAGGCAGAGGTGCACAAGTTGGGCTTGTTTTAGTGCTTATTTATTTAAGGGCTGCTACAGAAACTGCAACTATTTCAGTATAGTGGCATGCCAAAAAGCAATGCTTCTTTCTTCAGCAATATGTCGCCGCCATAATTTTTGGAATGCCGTGATCAGATGTCATCTTAATCGCTCTGATTAACAGATTATTAATAGTTCAGTTCAACAGCTTATTCCAACTTCCGCTTGAATCATCATGTAAAACACTTTTACCTTTGTAAGTTTTTAGGTGTTCCATCCATAGAAGTCTAGTTTCAATTTCACAGTCCTCATATATATAATACCTTAAAAAGGATTAACGATGTTACGAGTGGTTTTATTATACTTTATTCCCTTACTGTTATCCTATGCCATGTATGCTTGGCAATTAGGCCTGGTCCATTTTAACTAGGCCGAGAAAATAGGTATGGAAGCGTATTGGACTCTTTAATTTGAAAAATATAACTCTGTTCGGATATTATTCATCACTTCTTATTTTCTTGAAAAGTTTTTATATGAATTATCTGGATTAAATCTAGATTCTATTAATTATATAAACAAATTAATTACTTCTTTGTTTGAAGAAGTTATTGATATTATAACAAATAATGAAAATTTGGAGGAAGAAGATTTGGGTAGAATAACTTTAATTTTCAATACCTTGAAAAATATAGATTTGATAAAAGCTTATATTTTATCTTGATGTTAGAAGGTGTTATTTGATTTTATTGATTGCTTTTTAATGATTGTTTTGTTTTGAATGTCCAAAATGGTATCAGGGCCTTGACAATTGGTGTATTATTTATGATGATATATAGCAACAAATTTGAGAAAAGAATTATTGAATAACCTGGAACAGTAAACACATACAAGAATTCAAAAAGATATACACTCATCTTTGACAAGCTAATCTTGTTATACTATATATCTTTTTAAATCTTAAACCTCAATTATAAATTATGAGAATGAAAATTATTATCTTCTAAATGAAGAAAAATGTTAGTTACATCTAGATAAAGGATATTAGAGATGCTTCAGCTTATGTTGTTAATTATGAGTGAATGTCTTTATTCTAATCATTTACTTGCTAAAATAAATAAACGTGTTCAAAAAGTCCAGCTTGAATTATACCATCATACTAATAGACATCATTATTTGTTATTTACTAATTGTCATAAAAATACTTTAAAAGTTGTTCATGCAATGATTATTGAGTAAGAACCAAAGGTATAAAAAATTCAGAATTAGCTAGACATTATGAACTTTATCATTTACATGAGGGAAGATAAATATTCTAAGATAAAATCTGATGGATTAAAAATAGAAATTGATATGGTTGTAATTCAAAAAACATGGAAACAATATTCTTTTAGGAATAATAAAACTTCAATAACAAATTACCAATTTACATAATATGTTAGAAATGATAAATCAAAAAGAAACATAAACAAATATATTAAAAACCCAATGAAAAAGTAGATATTTGATTTAATTTTGCATATGAAAATACCTCCTAATTATGGATAAAATGAAAATTTTTATACAAGACTCTGATTCTGAAATTGAAGAATTAGATAGACAAATAGAAAAATTAAACTTAGAAACTTTAATTCATATAAAACCCGATACATTCAAACAAGAACTTCATTTGAACCCTAATATCATTGATACCTAGTACTTCACAAAATCCCCCTAGATTTTCTTCTCAAAGTTTTAATAGACCCAAAAGGATATGCTGGAACTCATATCATAACTGAAAACAAAGATGAGTTTACTCCTATTTATAAAATGAAAACAAAATCTGTAAATCCTTTTAGAATATATCTAGATATTGATTGTATCCAGAATGTAAATCCTTTTAGAATATATCTAGATATTGATTGTATCCAGAATATAGAGGAAGCAATTGATAAATGGTAAACTACTTTTCAAGTCATTGTTATTATTAACAAAATAAATTATTAAACAACTAGACAATTTTTTTTAAAACTTTATTAAATAGCTCGCTTAGATTTTGGAAAAATTTAGATAACAATTCAAAAAACTCTATATTTAACTCTAACACTAATATAGGCAATTTAATAACAAAAGCTACCGAGGCATTTCAATTAGAATTTATTGGAGAAGGAAATATTTTGAAAGATACTACTACTATGGGAAAATATGTCATTGCTCTACAATAACTTGAATTATGCAATGTGTGTGAAATTAATACATATATTTATATTTTCTTAGATTATTATTATCATATCTATAACCAAGTAGATAATACACAACTTTATTTAAAAATGTTTTATTCAAATATACATAACCGTTAGGGAAGTAAGTTAGAAGCAACTTATAATCCTGGGCTTGTAGATACTTTAGGAAAAATGATCTCTTTTTTAAAAGATAAGCTAAGTGAATGGTGTGATGGAGCAATGTTATTAAAGAAAAGTAAAGGAATAAAGAAAAAATCTTCTTTATGCTGTTATGATTTACTATGATAGGATGTAAATGATGGCATAAATGAAATGTTAAAAAATGACGAATTTATTATAATCAACGCTTTTGAAGATTGCTCTCCTAATGAAAGTATTTTTATAATTACTGGTGTAAAGTATGATGAAGAAACTTCAAATTCTGATATGAGTGAGTGAAATAGAAGAATCTTCAAATACCCAAAATGATAATCAAATAATTGATAACATATTAGAAAATTTTCAAAAATATGGAGAATATAGTCAATAAGCTCTTATTGATAGAAAAGTACTTAAAAAGATACAAAATTCTGTGTATTCTATAAATTCTTATGGTGAATTTAATATAACTTTGCTTGATAAGATAGGATTAAAACTTAGAAAGCATTGTGTGTTTTATGGAATTAATCTTAAAGAAAAAGTCTTAGATATTAGCCTAACTTCAAATAAAGTAATGATTCCCATATTATCAAAAAGAGATATTTCTCGCAAACTTGATCATTTGCCTAGAGCAATTCGAGATAAAATAGGCTAGGTACATATTAGATAAATTCAGATGATAATCAAATTTGCATTTAGAGAAGGAATTCATAGCCTTATTGCAACATCCCACTACCATAGGATATATACCCGAACATCCAAGGACAATCAAGTATATAACCTATGATAATGGTATGTTAGAGCAAAAACAAATCCAACTTACACATGGCGTCAACTAATATCATTTAAAAGTCAGCAAATTTTAAAACCATTCATCGAATTCATTCACAAAACTTACACTGTTTTCATTAGACAAATATTTACGAAACCTTATATGAGTTCTAGCAAAAACTACAAAATACAAAAGTACAACTCTTCTGATGTCAACTGACAAACCTCTGAGCTATACTTAAATCAAAAGGGCCTTTAGTCTTGTCTAAAGAGCTAGGTCTCCTATTTCGTACCTAAAAAATCACGTTGCAATTTTTGATGAATTTTGCGAACTCAATGAGTGAATCATCATTGATGATTTCACCGGATTACACACATATATCACAAATTTCATATATATATATATATTCATTCAGGTTATATATATATTCTAGATATTCACACAACATGGTATGTCATATAATCACACAATAGCCAAGTATAACAAAAAGTTCATATCAATTTATTATTCATTTCAACTTCGCAAAAACATTCAATGAACTTCAATCTTATAATGCTATATGTATGAGACTCACATTTTTTCTTATTGTTGTGACCAAGTGCCTATCACATATACAAATACTGACCTATTGGGCTCAGTTAGAACAAATTCACAAAGCATAGCTCTACGTACAGAATCATATATCACGGAGTAAAGCTCTACGTGCAAGCGCTTTCATACTGGCTACTCAAGTCACAACGCCTTTATCTGAGCATGCATTTTATGAAATGCATCAATTCAGAATTTACCATATATCGCAATCATTGATAAAGCACAGTCATAATTTTCATAATCATCGGACCTAAGTCCGGCATTCAACTTTCGTTGAGAATTCACATAGCATAACATAATCAGAATTATCAAACAATTAAGAGCACTTCCAATACAATCCTGAATATATACTCTTCAGACTTTAAGTCCGGAATTCAGAAATAATCGCAACAGTTCAATAATTGGAAGCTTAACAAATCAAATTAAATCAATCCTAGGAAATTCAACTAGGTTGACTCACAGTACACTCCAATAAGCTATTGCTTGGATGGTCTGGCAATGTCCGACTGGCTTCCGATGTGTTCCTCTAACATACACAACACATTTACAATATATCACATTTTTGCTCAAATGTATAAGTATTCCTTTATGCATATGTACTTATATAAACTATGCACAATGCATGATCAATGACAATTTTGAGTATCTTATCAAATCCTTCAGATATCAAAGTCCTCATTAATCTCATTTGTACTTATAATTTGGATCAACATAAAACAATGTGAAATCAATTACATAACTTAATTGACCACTTCAGATTTTCTAACAACATACTTACGGGTCAACTTGCATAATTAATTTCATCAGGAAAGTGAAGGAATTTGGTAACACTTCCTTTTAACAAATTATTCTCCTATGCCTTAAGTCTCTATTGATACCAAGATCATTCAATTTGGTTCATTATTCAATGATTTATGCACAAAATACCACAGACTGTGCACATTTGAAATTTTGGCTAATGCATGGTTATGCATTCAAGTTGTACACCTCATATCTCTCAATTCCAGTATCCAAAAATTACAAACTTTATACCAATTTAAAGCTAAGAGAATAAGATACAACTTTGATAAAGGCACCTCAGTCTAATTCGGCCCACATCAATACAGTTTATTCAATAACCATAGGACATGATTTCTGTCCCTGGTAATGCTATAGCCTAAACTAAGATGCCATTTCATGCCAAATATGAAAGTCTTAGATACAGAATTAAAATTTGACTTCTTCAAGAAAGTTGTAGACATATGTCTTTAGTTTAATCTGAATTAAGAATCAACTCATTTAGAAATCTACAGAACAAGTTATAATTAGAATACCGAAGCATGTTCATAAAAATTCTCCAGTTCATAACATTTCAACAGACTTCCACACTTTCATCATATCAATTGCTTTCAAATTAATTTAGATAGCTCTAAATTTTTATATAGAGAAAGAAAAATGTCTTAGAAATCCATTGATTCACGTTTCAAGTCATTTGGAGTTTAGATGAAAAAGTTATAGTCAAAAGACTCAAGTTGTGCGACAAAACTACTTTAGTTCATATTTACATTTCAAACACTAACATCAAACACACAATTCATCATCCTCTTCTTCCTCTTTCTACTGCATTTTTGTTTTGTTTTCATGAACAGTAACAATTCTCAACAGAACGTGTATCATGCTTTTCCACTCCTATTTACATTCAACTCACTCTAAACCAGCTCATAGCTCAAGATCAAATTCAAACATCTAAAAACCGATATGTACCCATATTTCAACAATTTCAACTTTCTCTCACTACTGAAAATTTTGTTTTCATGAACAATTTTCGACAGAATCCATAACACCTTTTTCCACATCTATCTGAAGTTAACTTCATAAACCTTCATCAAATCTCAGCTCATCTCAACGCAATCAATGCAAAAATCCAAGATTTAAACATAAACATGAAAATCGATATCCCTCACGCTTACTCCTTATTTTCTGCATTTTTCTCCATGTTTTAGTACTTATTCATTCTCACAACTGAATTTATTTCTTCCATATCACTCATGCATGAACCCAAGTACAAAACATTACAATACCAGCAAATGTTACTCACAAACAAAAACATACTTGATGCAAAAAAAATTCAGCTCAAAATTCCAAATTTTCTAACCCTCTCAAGCAACCAAACATCAACGCACATTTATATTCTTCAGCTAGTTCTCCAGCAGTTGAGAGTTATACAAAAACATGCATACAAGTAGTTTCGGTGATGGGTGAAAAGAACAAGGAAAGGAGTTTTCATGTAGGTATTTTCGGTGGAGCAATGAGAGAATGAGAGAAAGGCACCTAACTACGTGGGTTAACACTTCAATGACACATGACACCCATGCATGTGGGCCATGTGTCACCTTCCCATTTTTTTCCTTTTCTTTTTTTTAAACCACAAATTTTGGAAAATTCTAAAAAAAATCACCAAAAATCTGAAATAATCAAATTATTTTCCAAATAAATTTTCGGCTCAAAAAATTCACAATTCACATTTTAATTGCATTTTAAACAATCAATTATACCCAAAAATATCAATGAATACATGTACAAATAATTGTAATGTGCAAAATCAATAATATCGTGTGCGTGTACGTCACATTATGCTTCATAATTTCTCATTAATCTCTAATAAATACCATTTTAATCTTAATTCAAGTAACATGATATTACACTTATAAATTTAGCAATTGTAGATGGCATAATACATAATTGAAGAGAAGCTTGTATGGAAATTCTTAGAGGTAATCTTTGATACCAAAAACTTTTGATTAATATTTATCCTAAGATATCTTATAATATACAAGGTAAAGATTTTGATATAATCCCTTCTTTAATTCAAGATTTTAAAGGAAACAATTTAATTAAAGATATAAATATACCATATTCTATTTCCTACATGATATCTTATGCCTTGTCTAATACTTATCATACAGAATACTTTGTAGACAAAGATATTAATCATTTTCCAAAATTAGTTTCTGAACTAGAATGAATCTATCCTCCTTATGTAACAAATATAGAGAATCTTAAAAATGATTTTTCAGTAGATTTACAACAAAAACCCTAGCTAACATCTAATAATAGATTATTATCTCAATTATCTTAATCTGAAACTAGTGTTTCAAGTAGCACAAGATATACTAATAATTTAATAAGAGCAAATAAAAAGATAAGTTTTAATTATAAAATAAAAGGGGAATATTTTGATGGTACAACATATGTTCCTTGCAATATTTTAATCAATACTAGTGCAAGTGGAAGCTACATTAATTATAATCTAACAAATAATTTGATAAAATTCCATGTAACATAACCTTATCAATATATAAATTTCAATGGTGACATACATCAAATAGATACTGCTATAGAAACTATTATTAAATAGGAGATAATAAAAAACCTATAAAATTATTAGTTGAAAATGAAGGATTTAATTTAGAAATAATGCTAGGAACTAGTTTTCTTGATCAAGTTCAACCATATAAAATAACTCAGTATGGAATACAATTATCTTATAATAATAACTTCATATATATTCCTCGATAATGACTATTCTTAATTTCTTATTAGTATTTATATTCCTATTAGAATTACGTATAACGGTTATAAAGTAGAATATTTTGCTGATTATATAAATAGTGGAGCAGGTTCTTGCTTATACAAATTAAGTTGTTTTCCTGTACAATATCATGAACCTTTAAAACCTAGAATAGGGTTAGCTATTTCTAATCATCAGATACATTTATGTACAAGTATACAACAACCTTAAAAATCCTTCCAGGCTCATTTTTAATTAAATGTCCTCCCTTTTATTTTTATGATACTTTTATAAATATTCTTCTAGGAAATAACTTTCTGAAATTATTTCGTAAAATCTTATTTGATACTTTACAACAAAAATACATTTCAAAACTTCTTGTGGTAATTGGATAATTGACAACTGTCTTAAACATGCTTATAGTCGTTATACCCCTATTCCTTTTAAACCTCGCACAGGCCAACATGGTGTAGGCTATAAAGAAAAACCGATTTTTCCAAAAGATAAACCTTTATTGAAAATAGGAAATATTATAGAAAATAAATACCAACAGATAAAAGCTATCAAAGATGGATTAGAAGTAGTTAAACAAAAAATAAGAAGGAATTACTCTGATAATCCAATACAATTTTAGGATAAAAATATAGGAGAAGCAAGCCTATAAATGATAGAGGTTATTAGAGTTATTGCAATGAGATATAATTTAGAAGATCAAGAAGAATTAAAAAAGCAACTTCTTAAACTAGAAAATCTTAAAATTTTTAGATCTAGTAAATCCCCACATTCCTCTCCAACTTTTATGGTTAGGAACCATGTAGAGATACATAGAAATAAAGCAAGGATGGTAGTAAATTATAAAAATTAAATGATAATATAATATTTGATGGATATGTTATTGCCTCATAAAGAAACATTAATAAACCTAATAAGAGGAAAACTTTTTTTTTAAAAAAATTGATTGTAAAAGTAGATTTTGGCAAATAAAATTGAATAAAGATAGTATTCCTTATACTGCCTTGTCTACTCCACAAGGTCATTATGAGGGTTAGTAATGCCCTTTGGTTTAAAAATTGCCCCATAAATATTCCAAAGAAAAATGGATAATATTTTAAATATCATGATTTTATACATTGTTATGTAGATGATATTTTAATTGCTAGCAATAGTATTTCTCAACATATTATACACCTCTATACATTTGCAAATTTATGTGAAAAACGTGATCTTGCTCTTTCAGAGAAAAAAGCTAAGATATGTCAAACTGAAATAGAATTTCTTGGAATGAAAATAGATGATAAGGGTGTTAAACTTCAACCTCATATTCTTGAAAAGAACTTCGTAATTCCCTGATATATTACAAGATAAGAAACAAGTTCAAAAGTTTTTTAGGTGTATTAAATTATGCATTTGATTTTATTAAAAATTTAGCTGAAATAAGAAAAACTTTTCAAATGCTTTTGAAGAAAAATGAAAGATTTGAATTTTCACTTTATTTGATTAAACATGTAAAGAAAATTAAAATTCTTTGCATTACTTAAACTTTCTTTACCCTCTGATAATGATGATCTAATCCTTGAAATTGATGCCTTGAATCATGTATGAAGTGGAGTATTAAAAAAGATAGATTATGATAATAATAATATTAAAGTGAATGAGTCTTTTTGCAAGTATACCTCAGGAACTTTTATAGATACTTAGCAACAATTTCATATAAATGAAAAAGAATTATCGATAGTAGTAAAAAACTGTCAAAAATTTTATTATTTTCTATTACTAAAAAGATTTTTATTAAGAACTGATAATACTTGGGTAAAAGCATTTATTTAAAATAATTTACCTTCTAAACCTGAATATAAGAGATACATAAGATGACAAACTCTATTTGATATTGAAATTATTAAATCTAATAATAATATTCGTGCAATTTTTTAACCAAGGATGGCATCAAGTCTTTAAAAACAAAAGAAGAAGCTGAAGATTTTGGAGTCAATACTTATAATCATAGTTTTAAAAACCGGACCGGACCGGCCGGTCCGACTGGTTGGCTATTCGGTCCGGTTCACCCTTAAAAACTGGTTCTGAATTGAATCAGTGAGAACCGATCAAAACCGATCAATTGACCGGTCGAACCGGTCCGGTTCGACCGGTCCAACCACTTTCCAATCAAATTTTTATTTATTATTTATTTACTTTTTGTATTTTTTAATATTATATATAATTAAATATAATTATTGCATAATTATGACGTCACACCGGTTCGACCGGTGGTTGAACCGGTCAAACCGGTGATCAGTAAGACCTCCAATTCGATGGCCGATCCGAGTTTCAAATTACTACTTATAATCATTCAGATTATACTCCACAATGTAAAGACAAAGCAGTAGACAAAAAGCATTAAAGAAAAGATAAGAGAATCCTCTCGTTCGAAAGAGAATCTCCTAGTAATAAGGGTGGACTTTAAGAATAGATAAGATGTAGATTTTAAATTTTGTATTTGAAATCCACTTGTAAACTTTGTGTATAAATAAGAGTATGATAAATGTCATCACTTGTATGCATCACTCTTTGTAATATCTGTTCATGTACTCTCTTCTTATAAAATAAAAAACTCGTTTTTCGTAGATACCGTTTATATTTTTAACTTTAAAACTTTGCTCTTCCATCTTTTTCTTTAGTGTATGCATTAAGGTGGGAAACGAAGTAAGGCTGTGTTGGATTTTGTTGGAGTCGTCACTCTACGAAAACCAGATAAAGTTACGATCAAAACGTTAAAGAAATAGGTACGAAAACCTATTGAACCACTTAATTTGAAAAATATCTCTGTTTTGCATATTATTTATAATTTTTTATATGGATTATCTAAATTAGATCTACTTATATTAATTCTGTAAGCAAAATAATTACTTTTATTAATATTATAACAAATAATGATAATTTGGTGGAAGAAGATTTGTTTAAAATAAATTTAATCTTTGGATATCTTTTTTTATAAAATTTTTAATCTTCTATATCTTGAAAAGTGCGGATTTGATAAAAGCATAAAATTTATCTCAATCTTTGAAGGTGTTATTTGATTTTGTTGAGTGATTTTGAATGATATATCAACCACAGCAGGGAGAAAGGTAGAGGAAAGTCGCTGGAGAGGGGGAATTTCTCGTCTCATCTTGGCACTTCAAGGTTGTCCAGCCACCAGATCTCCCCTATCAATGGTAATTGCTCTCTGTCTTTTCCCATTCAAATCAGATCTGATCCGAGTGAGTTGTTTGGGGTTGATCTGCCAGATAATTAGGGATTTTGGCAAATAATTTGAAAACAAAATTGACGATGAGTTTAGACTTGAAGTTTTATCCCATCGTTTTTAAGCTGCACAATAATGTATGTTGTGCGGAAACGTGAATAAATTTGGAATGAAAATAAAATAACAACAAGAACACTAAGATTTTTATACTGGTTCGGCAATGCCTACGTCCAATTTGGAGACGACTGAATATTTCACTATAATAATGAGAGCATACAATAGTGTTTATCACTCAATTTCCCAAAAGACCCAAAATTAACCCAAAACTCACACACTACTATTAGAAAAGAAAAGAACAAATATATATATATATATATATATATATATATATATATATATATTTCCTCTCCCTCTCACTATTCGTTTCTCTCTTCTCCTTCCTTTCAAAAATTTTGCTTTCTTTCTCACACTACACAACTCTTTCTCTTCTCACACCAGAAACCTTAAGCTCTCCTTGTGCTCTCTCTTCTCCTCCTTCGTTTGCTTCTCTTTCATAGAGAATTCAATGGGTGTGAACAAAGCTACCATTGTTGAGCCACCATTGTTGATCATCGGAAAAAAACCAAGCCACCATTGTTGAACTACCATTGTTGATCACTGAAAGCAAGCTTCAATCTCTGACTTTGAGAGGGTAAGATTTTTGACTTTGCAAGCTTCCATTTCTGACTTCCTTTTG
>JAOTAX010000001.1:7037667-7050123 GCA_025629825.1 Erythroxylum guanchezii
ATTTCGCACAAATAAATAATTACTTCATTGGTCTCTGTGGTTCGACCCTATTCACCACTTTACTCGTTTAAGTGTTCTAGAGTATGAATTTATTTTTGCTGGTTTGACAAGCCATCAAACATGGATTAAAGAAGAATTAGACAATTGAATGATTTTGACAAAGAAGTGATAAAAGTGGTTAGTAATATAAGACCAATTAGGACTAAAAGGTTTCAAGTATATCTGGAGCTTTTCAGCCCTTATTTTTATTTCCAAAAGACCTAGGACTATAATTTTCTCTCTAAAATAAGAACTCTAAATACATGTTGTTTAAGAGGGCCACTGAGCTCTCTAACATTGTAAATTAAGAATGAAATTTAAGTTAGAAATTTATTACCTCCAATTCTAGTCTTATGAAGTCATCCTTCAATAACTCCTTTCTCTCCTCATCATGCTCCAGCTTGGAAAGATAACTTGTTTAAGCTTTAGAGCTTCCCTTAGGGTGAAAATTTTAATTAACAACCTGATCTTTGGGGAAGCTTGAACTTTGGGGCCCAAATTTATAATTCTCTTAAGGTAAGGCTTTTATCCCCTTTATAATTATGGCTTCTTCAGTTTGAGGGTTCCTCTCAAAGTTCTCACTCAATTAACCAATAATTGTTAAGTGAGGATTTTTAACATTGGAATCAAAGATCAACTTATCAAAAATTGATACCTCATTTAAAAGGATGTAATAATAGAAAACCAATTCTACACACTTCTTTTAATTCCAAATAAGCATTTAAGTCTATCTTTCCTATAAAAGGTGGTATCTTTATACCACCCATATTGTTATTCTCTTTTTCTTTACCTTTTATCATAGCCTAAACCAAATCTTCCCTCTTCTTTTCCCCTCATTCTACCTCCTCTTTCACCTCTTTCTCCTCTACCTTCCCTTAGGTTTAACTCCTCCAAGTAGTTGACAACATTCTTAACCTTATTCCTCAAATTCATCCACTTTAGTAGGTACAGGTGAGTTTAGATGTAAACTAGCTTTGGCAACTTCATGTTTCTCCAACTTATCCTTCACTTCACCAAATTACCAGATGAGATGTTTATATTACCCTTTTGTCATGTTTATGATAAACATCTGGTCTATCTCCACTCTATCCTTATTTCTTCCTTGTCTTTAGAAGAGTTTTTATTTCAATTCTATGTCAAAATGAAATTGTAAGAAAATATTAGTTGCAAAAGCACTATGTCACATATTTCTTTCAAAA
The DNA here is from genome assembly GCA_025629825.1 of Erythroxylum guanchezii. Classification (NCBI taxonomy): domain Eukaryota; kingdom Viridiplantae; phylum Streptophyta; class Magnoliopsida; order Malpighiales; family Erythroxylaceae; genus Erythroxylum; species Erythroxylum guanchezii. The sequence continues at coordinate 7,038,906 of JAOTAX010000001.1, forward strand.
TTCACTATATTTTACAACATAAAATCTTGACTAAAGATTATGTGCAAACTCTTTAATCTATCAAGAAGGATAATTTTAACCTTCCCTTTTTTTAAATGACTCCTAACAAAGTAAAATGGATAGAAACAATCAAAGAACACTATTAGAGCCTAATAAAGTACAAAAAATCAAAAACCAAAAGTTAAAATCCACATAACCTAATTAGATCAAATAGAGAAGAAGAAGAAAAAAAATTTAACAAAAAAGAATCGAAACAGTAAGAAAAAAAGAACACACAGAAACAAAATGTATATAATAAATACAGTAACTTGTTCTTGTTAAAGAAAAATAAAAAAAATGTTGCTTGTAAAGAATAATGCAATTATCAAGCACTTTCTATGATTTAGATAGCACTTTTTAGGAGTTCTCTTGACAAATTTTTGGCATTGGATTAAAATGGAAACTAAGTAGACCAATATGTAATTTGAAATCAATGATTCTCCTAATAGACTTGGAATTTTCTTTTTCTTTTTTCTTTTTTTCTTTTTCTTGTTCTTTTTTTAACTTGTAAAATAAAAAACAGGAAATAAAATGATAAGAAAAACTAATAAAATCAAATATTTTGTAAAAAAATCACGAGAATATTAAAATGTGAACAAACAAATTCTAGAACAAACTTGAATATAGAAGAAGGATCTAATACCAAAATTCTAATACCACCCTTACCAATAGATTAGTGAGATTCATTATTAATAGGGATAAGGATCTAGGATCATTCTATCAAGATAAGTTTGATTAAAAGCTTGACTTAAACATAAAGAATAATACAAATTGACATATTCATATAAAAGATGAGATGGGAGTGATAAGATTCTAGGGTTGATCACCGCTAGCAAGTTAGATAAGATTACAAGTTATTAGAGAACCTAAAGCAATATACTACAAGAAATTATGTTTTTAGTGAAAGCAAAAGTTGTCACTGAAAGTAGTAATATTAGTCACTACTATTAATAGTGTCCAATTTTTAAAGTCGTCACCTCTCGTCACAAATATCTCCGTCATTAATGAAATAATAATCATTATAATTAAAAGAAATTGCATAAATACATACTTAGATCTTTGATAAAACCTTAGCTCCTTTTACATGCCTAATAGCTCTCGTGCTTTATAGTATATTATTTTCTTAATAATGCAAAGAACTATACTAAATTCATTAAAGAATTTATTGACTCAATTAATCCTTTCCACTAAATGAAAAATGTATATGGACTGCTTAACAATTAATGTTATATTAGAGCATTTCCAATCTCAATATAATATTGTTCTAAGTAAAATATTTATAAGGATAATTTAATATCCTTATAACCTTCAAATCAAATATCAACTCTTACATAAAATAAATAGGTATCTTTCATACTTCATAAGTATGACATATCTCAAATACTAAACGCCTTTAGTATATTATCTATATACTTGAACTAAAATAAGTAAACAACTTCAATATCTATCTCTATAAATCTAATTCCTAGAATTAAATTGTTACCTTTTTATATTCAACAAAATTCGTTCATTTATATTTTCAACAATTGAAATATGAATTATTGTTCTCTTTATAAGTAATATGTCTCTACTTGCTCCCACTAAAGAGGACAACTATACTTCCATTAACTTTCTTGTAGATATGATAAATTCACAATCATCTGCAACATAAACTCTTTGAATTTATCATGAAAGTGAATCTTTTAACATCTTGTAGCCTTTCAGCTATACATCAAATGCATTAATACAAGCAATAGTTTTAATTGGATGTATTTTCATATGATTTAAATTTTTTAAATTTCATCTTACTATTAGTACTTCCAAAGCCTTACCATTTCATATCTACTATGAAATCTTGCTAATTGATTTAATTAGAACTACTGAAGGTAAGTTATTGTTCTAGGAATAGTAATAGCATAAATAAATATTGTCTCATTTATCTAACTTTGTATTCTTGTCACTTATGTTTAGCTTAAGTCTACTTTGATCTAAATTTTGGTTAATTACTTTTACTCATGAATCTATTGCTTATCATGCCTTGAACGTTCTGGTAATGTTGAATATAAATTCAATATAAAATACTTATAAACATGAACTAGAAATACATATGATCTTTATCATATCATGTACATTAAAAAAATTCATGCAATCATTTTTCTTATAATGATAACTATTATCATATCTAAGCTAATTCCTTTAATTTTAGTTCATATTTATGCTTTTATTATGCTAAATTTGAGTGAAGCAATTCCATCAAGGTATTGTACCTTTCAACTTTACTTCGTGCAATCTCTTGCATTATGCTATCGTGGTGTTGACATAATTACATATTGTCACTAAAGTCTATAAGATGTTACTTTAACTCAAAATGTTAATACATTTTTTCATCTATATGTTGTTAACATGTCTCTAAAACTTTATCACCAAATCCTCAACAAGGAGTCTAGCAAAATTACATAATGACTTACAAATTTTCTATTTGACTTTGAGAACTCTTCTCAAACGTAGCTTATGCCTAAGAAATTTGGTTCATTAACAACTTAGTATCAATTATACTAAATAAAGGTAGTTTCTAATCAAAACAAAAAAATACATGTAAGAAAAGCAAGTAATAGGTTATATACTATAAATGCTAAATAAGATTAGGACTTTAATAATATATTTGGTTACTTCCACTAATTATTCAAAATAATATGTCTCACTAATATTCATAAATGCTAAATAAGATTAGGACTTTAATAATATATTTGGTTACTTCCACTAATTATTCAAAATAATATGTCTCACTAATATTCAGAAAGATTATTTCAATCTCTCTAGTGGACTAGGATCCCATTCAATTTTATTTGATCTAGTGTTTGCTCAATAAACCAACTAAACTTAAATTAGATAGATAACAACTTTATCGATCACATCTTATGTTACTTCTAGATAAGTTAGGAGAAAACTCTTACCAAAATATTTCATATATGTTACTCCTAAACCTGCCTTTAAATTCAAGTGATCATAAGTTTGCTTATTCAAATCATACAAATTTAGTTAAGTATGTAGGACCCGTTGTTATAATACTAAATATATCCTGGTTAAAACGGCTTTAAATTTGCTCAATAAACTTAACAAAAAAATAGAACTCTAGTTTATTCTCTCTTTTTTTGAAGTAATCTCTAGTTTATTCTTATAACATGGGAATGCAACAATCATATTCTCAATGTGTAACTAATATTTTAATAATATATTTAATTTTATTTGTCTCCTCAAACACAAAATTGCATGTAAAATATTTTACATATAAAATATACTATTAAACATGCGTCCAATCTATATATCAAACATATAAATTAAGCATAAAATTTCTCTGGCCAATATAAACAAATTATATGCATGAGATATCAAGTCTTGTTTGATTCTAGTTATTTGATCTTTATATTCTAAAATAGTGTTTCCAACTCCTTCGATAATTAAATTGCATTAAACTCATTGATTCCTAAATAAAGTAAATTCTTATTTCAAATAGAAATTGAAAATAATTTTCAAACTATATTGGAAACTATTTCTAATTATCTTGACTCTTTTGAAAAAATTTAAATGAAAACAATTTTTTATAAATTATGCTTCTCACTTATTATTATTTAGAAAGTCTCCCATTTTAACATACAAAAGGTAAGAAATTGTACTCCATTTAGAAAAATATTTTCAATCTAATTATAATTTTTCCTTAATAGAAAATCATTTTTTAATGTTAAAGGAAACTACTTTCAAAATTAAATAAAATATTTTAAATTTAGTTAAGAATGTCCATTACATTATTTTAGAGATTAACTTCTCAATTAATAAGAAAATAGCTCTTCAATAAATTACAAAAATTATTTTCCAAAATATCAAAAAAGGCTCATTTTTTAATTAATAAATGAAAACATTTCTTTCAAATTATGTTAAGAAAAATACCTTTTCTAATTAATTAAGAGACATATTATTCAAATTAAAAAAGAAATAATCACATTTTTTAATTAGTTAATAAATTATTTTATTAATTTTAAGGAGTCTAATTAATTATCTTCAATCTAATTGAAATATAATAAATTTAATTTTTAGAAACAACTTTTTTTTAATTCTAATTAGGGATTAACTTAAGTATTAATATTAATCTAATTAATAAAATAATTAGTTTAGTATTTAAATTAAGATCTCATCTTAATTAATATAATTTCATTATATTAATTTTACTAACATAATTTAATTATGAAAGATAATCCTTTTAAACATTTCCTTGATAATAATTATTGATTTGATAACTAAATTAAGTCAAATGATCACTTATACAATCATCATAATAAATATAGTCATATAAATATTATTTCTAATGAATTTCTCATATGAGATCAATTCAATGAACTTGTTTTCTAATAAGCGTCTGCATATTTGTTTAAGTATTTTCATATTTTAGTCTATAAGATTGCCTATTTCCTTCATAAGGGAAAAAAATAGAATGTATACTAATCTTTTTATGTTCTATTTGTGTCATGTCTTAATAGAATAATAATTAAGAATAATACATAAAATATCATAATTATAATCTCATCATAATTTTATTTGTAAAGTACTTTTATCTCATAAATTTTATCATATACATTTGAATATGTATAAACCATCAGCCTGCGCATCCATACTTTACATGTTCAATTATTACATCTCTTTGATGATTATTTCTTAGTCCTATAAACTCTAATTGAATTTGCATTCTAGCCAAGTTAATTATTGTGGTAAATTTGATTTAACTAATTAGTTAGGAAAATAATTGGATGTTCGATTTTTAAATTATTATTTAAGTAACAAATTCAATTTTTAAATTATTATTTAAGTAACAAACTAACTCAACTTATTTATCCATCATAGTAATAACTTTAGTCGAAGTTTATTTTTGATATTATTAATTTTCTTTAGTTTAAAAAAGTTTATGGACATAAATGTAAATATAGGAATAAGGTTACACGATAAGTTATAAATAATGAGAAAAAGAAAGCATGGCAGAGGAATATTCGGCTTTCCACCAATCATGCTTCGTCTTGTCAAAAAGTCAAATATTATGCTGCACTTCCACTTGTCTCTAAAGTTCTTTGGCTTTCGTGTTTTTATTTATGATAATTATAAGGGTAAAGCTGACACATTAATTTTCGGAGTGATAAAGACTGCAACAAAACGTGCTTAAGCGGAAGGAGCACAGACGTCTCTGTCAAACAAAGCCGCGAGGGCATTTGAAGCACATTTGACATAACTGGTTTTGGCCAAAATCAGAGCTTCCCATTCAAACTCATGCACATCTTATGGACGTAAACTGATGAAGTTTATACTTCTCCAGTAGAGAGGATCCATAAACTGATGAAGTTTATACTTCTCCAGTAGAGAGGATCAACTTAAGTGTTGAAAAACTACCGATCATGGTAAGTATCAGTCGGTCTCTCCTTATATCTATTTACCGAATAGAACAGCAAAAAGTACGTTTTTATACTAAATCTGACCATATTAGTTAACAATTCTATAAGTTCATCAGCGTGACAAATTGATATCTTTCACCACTGCTGGTCACAAAAAAGAGCCATGTCCTATATTACTCCCAGGAGAATGAAAGCATATGAGGAGATCCAGTTACTGACGATCCATCAACTCCAATCTGAAAAGTACTTTGACTACGGATATCAGAACTGTTGTCACCATTAGGAATCAACACAGATCCTACCGGCTCACATTTTCTTCCAAGACTACTATATTCTAGACTTGAGACTAGGGGCTGAGCTTGGAGATTTAGGTTAGGCTCCACAAGTTGGCTCGAACCAATCTCCCGCGGCAAGTCAGCTGGCGGTGGTGATGACAGAAGAGAGAGAGCACAGTTTGAGTTAATGGCTCGCATCAATCCATCAGAGAACATTTTCTGGCTGCTACTACCATTGTTGGATATTGTGGAGCTGGCATCAAGATCAGGTTGATTGACAAAGTCTCCAGGACCTGTGGAACTAATTTCTTGTAAGAGAGGGAATTGCTTTTCTCCTTTATAGCTAAACGACAGGGATTCAGGAAATGGGGTTTTCCTTGCACTGAAGTTTATCGAGTGATTATTATAAAGTGAAGGTTCACTCTCAGTTTTGATCTCCCCAACCCAAGCAGAGCTTGCAGTGACGGAAAGTGTATTGGAGCTAGCGAACTGTAAGTATCTTGTACCTGAAATACAGCAATCATATGCACTGAGGAAGGATCAAAAGGGACAAAAGATAAAGGTAACTAACAAGGAAACGATAAACAACCACCAAACCAAATATGTCCAGTTGGAAGACCAGACCTGGAGATAACAAAGCAGGATTTCTAGACGGAGAATCAGGCTGAGGTTTCCTTCGTCGCCTGTTGTGTCCATCAAGGCGTTTTCTGCAACTTCGTTTTCCTTCATCAAACTCCGTTAATGAATGGAACCTATAAAAGGTGGATTTTGAGGGCCCTCAGAATTGGCAAGGGAAATCATAACCACAAAACCATATCCTTAAGAGCACAGCTGAAATGTCCATCTCACATACGACTACGAAAAGAAGGCATCACAAGACAAAGCAGCTACTCTAGGATTTTGAAGACAAAAAAGCATAACGCATGCTTAAAGGAATGATTGAGGGAAGACGGGCATGTGACTATAGATCTATTTCAAAACTTAATGTTTTTTCAACCCAACAGTGTTGATAACCCAAAGGAATGGTTCTCCATGAAACCCTTGCTCCACCTCAAGTTAACAGAGCACAAAATCAGAAATAAGTGTACTTACATTGATTCAATGTTTTAATTGTTCTGGCATTCAGCCAAGATGCACGTATAAGCACATGGATGCAAAAGTATGTACTTTATAGATCAGCACCCAAGTTGAAAACATTACATAAAAGCCCCAATCCGAGAACTTGAATACAATTTTTTTCAGATCTATCAAGAAAGAATGCATTAGCGTGATTATTTTTACAATCAAGTCAAAGCAAAACAAGCTAAATGCCGCCCCAGTGACTACAGCAACTTATGTAATTCTTGCCAGTGGCAGTAGGGAATGCCATGTCCCCATTAGAACGTAATTTAAGTGACCAGACAATAATTCTAGGACACATTAGCTTAAAACAGGTTTTCTCAAATTCATGAACCTAACAGAAACCATGCAAGGGTTGAAAAGAATTATCAGAAAATGTAAAGAAAGCATATGGTTCTTAGATTGAGCACTCCAATGTTAATGACAAAAACGAAAATACCGGCAGCAGTAGACATGAAGTTATAAGAAAACAAAAACAAAAGGAAAGCTTCTACGTAAAAGTTACTTCTCACCTGCTGCACTGCTGGCAGAACCGTTGTTCTAGACCTTTGATAAAGACCCTTGCAGTCTTGGAGTGAAGTTCACATACTTTATGTCGACGATGATAGTCCCTGCATTTGCTAAGATCGGATGTGCACCCATCAACCAAGCATGAAGGGACTTGTATTCCAGTGCTCGCCATCCGAGCTCTCTTATATGCTCCTGATGATGACGATTCCATCAAAATTTCCACACAACTTTTGACCTTTCGTACTAACTTGTCCTCTGGATCACCCAAATTCCCAATTTTTAATTCTTCTGAACAATATTGACGCCCACCAAAACTACCACAAACAGCGGTTTGAGCAATACTAGGGATCCTTTAGTTTTTCCAACCGCGTCACTTACCAAGGTGACTTAAAATTGTAGCCAATCGGACATCCTGGTTTCCTTGTATAACAGTCTCCATTCCGCAATCATTTCTTTCTCCAAATGTTCAACCAAGTCAATTCCCAAAGGAAACTGAATCAACACCATACAAACGAAGATGAAGTTAGAAACAATAATTGGTAGTCAATAAGATGGGTTAACCTATGACTTCTCCAAGGAAGATAACCAGTTCGTATAAATAAATACGGTACAGTCAATAGGGTAAGGAGCATATTTATGGACTGTTAAATATCAGAAGCAAGGATACAAACAATAACAACTTTCCTATAGTATTCTCCAGATTTTTTGGCCATATCACTCATTGCATTATAGTAGTAAAACACAAGTTAGTATTGATGTTCAAACATGTCAAATCATGGGAATCAGACTCTAATCCCAACTAAACTCGGCCTTGAAGAACGCTGGTTTTTCTTTGGAAAAAATTCATTATTAAACCAGTCACAAAAAGTAAGTCCTTCTTGAAAGGACTACCTCAAGAGACAATGGCACAATTGCCCATAATGAGTCCGTTAAATCGAAGAGTTGTATGGTAATATACTTCAAATCTCTTCAGAAAGGACTACTTCCCTTAGCAAAAGTTGATGTTGAAGAGATATAAAAGTAAAAGCATCTTCATCACTTAAAAGAGTCGATGTCTAAACCTCCTTTATATTGTGCGCTTCTCTTTTAGAAAATCAAGTACACAGTGCAAGCTACAGGATGTAAGGAAACAAAGATCTGAATAACAACTTTTTGGGCAGTTCTAACTAGCATTTTACGAGGAAAGAAATAAAAGAGACGGTATTTTTGTGACCGGTACTGGTACCTGGAAAACCCCAAGAAATCCTGCACAGAACAGAATAAAAATCCAGTCTTTGATACCTTCAGCAAGTGAGGTAGCAAAACGGATCTTGGAAAAATAGATGGGACATGAGGGAACTGCAGATTGGGGTTAAAAGAATCAAGATTTGAAGATCTAAAACATAGGAAAAGCAGTGACACACCAAGTCCAAAGAGTGAACGAGACCAAGAAGAAGACTACTCCAGACTTCCCAGCCATTAACTCTCTGACAAACGGCTGAGAGATATGAGTTGGCTTTAGAGATATGAGTTGGCTTTCTCTGGCAATAGCCCAGAAGAAAGCCGGATAGAGCGTGTGGGATAAAGAGAGTGACTGACTCTGGGTTGTTTACGGTGAGAATTATTGCCCGAGAAAGCGAAAAGAGGATAATGTACTCAACTTTGGAGGTAAACAGAAAGTGTACAAGCAGAGAGACATGGATAGTGATAGAGACAGAGAGATACTTTAGATGGAAAGGAAATTTGGAGAGTAGATAACTATGAAGAGTCAAGAGTTGAGTCATTCAAAGTCGCTCTCTCTATCTCTGCTTTCACTGTGTCTGTGAGGCTTCATGGTCGTGGCGTCAAGGGAAGGGAAGGATAGAGTCATATAAAACGATGTAACGAAGGAAAAAAAATAATGAAAAATACAAAAGACCGAAAAATGAGTGGTCAGGAAATGGACAGTGTGGGAGCTTTCTTGTGTTGCACATACCATGCCATACCATGATGTTTCTGATGTTGATAGGGTCATCCTCCAAGCCATAGGATGTTTGGACTTTTTTGAGTGTGAAATCAGGAAACAAGCAAAAAGGATTTAACTTTAGAGAGGGAAAGAAACACTGTGGCTGAAGTGAATGGGATTGGAAATGGGAAGGGTGGAAACAAATCGCCACAAAAGCATCATTTGGTTGGGAGTTGATCCCCCAGTAGCTTTTCTTATAATATCTTAAGAGTCATATATTATAATATTCTTTTACTATTATTTAATTTGAGTTATACCAAAACGGAAACTTGGCATGCCTTGGGCAAACGTGCTTCTTTTGTTTAACAGGTGCCTTAACCACCTGAGCGAGGGTACTACTACACCTCGCTCGCCCTTTCTATTATTTTTCTATTTAGTCTATTTTTACGAGCATCGCCATTGCTTAATATCTTCAACATAGTATCTATTTTCCCAAAAGTCTTATTACAAGCATGACTTTTAAATGAAAACAAAATATCTTCTCAAATTTATTCAAAAATAATTTGTCTAGTGTTCAGATAAAAAATAATAAATTTGATAAAACTTTTATCACACTCCAATAGAATTTCAAAATATAAATAACTAACTCATTTTTCTAGTTTTAAAAGGTAGAGGTGAAAGATCAAACTCTTTCCAATAATTCAGTATTCTTCCGTTGGAAGTGCTATAATTAAATTCTTTCCAATAATTTAATATTCTTTTGTTGTTGAAATTGGTTATTTATTTTGCTTCCTTTTGGATCATTGTGAGCTGCTCTTGCAATTTTAGCTAACTGTGCTCTTACAATGATTGTGAGCTTGCTTCATTTTTTTAGCTAAATTCGCTCTTGCAATCACTGTGGGCTTGCTTCATCTTTAGAGAAAGGAGAAAGTCATCTATTATCTAAGTAAGAATTTTAATGAATGTGAATGAAGATATTTATTCATTGAATGAACTTGTAATGTTCTAGCATAGAATATGTGAAGATTGATGTTAATCCCAAAGATAGATCCATTATAGTATATATTTTAATCCATCATCTTCAAGATAAAGGAAGGGTGTTATCGATGATAATTACAAGGATTTTAAGTTTGAATTCATTGATGAGAATGCATGAACTTTTACGAAGATGAGGAAGACGAAGAAATGATGATACTTAGAAAATTTGTTTGATGGTGCAGCGTCTACCAACTTCATCCTTGCATAGTATGGCTTTACCGCCAGAGTTTTCAATATAGGAAATTGATATTATTGGTCCAATTAATCCTCTTATGTCAAATGGTCATATATTCATTTTAGTTGCTATTGATTATTTTACCAAGTGTATCAACGTAGCTTTATACTCAGATTACCCTATTGGTTATTTGGATAATTTAGCATGTAATTATAGTATTGATTTGTTTTCTAAACCTATTCATTATTTATTGTAAGCTATTATTTTATATGTAGCCTTCCATTAGCTAGTGTAGCAGTTGTATGAATATGTGTTAATCATACTTAACCATCATGTGTGTTATAAAAAAAGGGTGTAAGTAAAATATATTTGGCTTTTATTGCATCTACACTTGGTATATACTTGACATGGGGAAAGTGTAAAGCTGTTGCTAATGGATTCAAGAATACAATTTATTGTTATTTCAACAATCTAGCATAGTTGAAAAGAAATACTCTCAATTTTGCCAAGAGAAGATGTTTTGATCGATGAAAAAACGAAATTAGTAATTTTTTATTATTATATTTGGTATATAATATGGATATCATTATCCTAAGTAATTTTTCAACTTTCTTATATTGATTGTCCTAGTTATAATAACAAGATCAAACTTTTCAACTTTCTTATATTGATTGTCCTAGTTATAATAACAAGATCAAACTATGAATATCAAATACTAAGCCTAATA
>JAOTAX010000001.1:7060574-7079313 GCA_025629825.1 Erythroxylum guanchezii
TAGAGGAAGAGAAGAGCTTCCCTTTGAGCTAAGGATCCCTTTATTTGGTGAAGAATGAAGGTAAGATCATTTTGAAATTTTTAGATTTTTGAAAGGATTTTAGTTCATGGAGTTTAGAAAATGTTTGGGTTTAAGTATTTTAAAACCAATTTTAGTGTTTGTGCTTTGAAGGATTTTCCATTGAAAAACCTATTGAGTGGGATTTTGTTATTGTATAAAGGGATCAAGAGAGGTAAGAGAAACAAGAAAAGAAGCTTTTTAAGCAAGTCAAGTCTATAAGCAAGGAAATCAAGGTGGGTACATGTTTATAATAAAGTAAAAGAGTTGTTACTGCTTTCTATAAATCAAAGAGGTTTTTCTAATTTTACGTGCATCATAAGTGCTGCATTATTATTTATGACTGATTTGTGAAATCTGCTATATGTTTGTTACATGATTTGAGTGATGTTTTTCAAAAGGAAAAGATCATAAAAGTGATGTTTTTTAGAAGATGCATGTTTATGAAATCATGTTTTCAAGAATAGTTTTTAAGATATACGTCTAATACATGATGAGCAAGTTTTCAAGAAAGGTGCCTTTTTGGGCAACAAGTTTACAAGTTATGAAATATGTGTTATGTGGGTTTGTGGTAGTCCCCTAAGGTAAGTCACGTGCACGTTGACCCAAGTTAAAGGCTTCTCCTGCCTGCCCGCTAGTGGCATGGAGCTCCTTTATGGACTCCCATAAGTTCACGGCTACATAGGACCATTAAATGGAAATGTGTAGTACATTCTGTTTCTGGATCCACCTAAACCATTCTGATGTGCTTATATGCTCATGATATGTTTGATCAAGTTTGATGCATTCATGTTTTGCAACTTATGGATTTTGGCTGAAAGCCTAAGAAACATGTGTTTTATAAACTTAATGAAAGTTTTCTAAGACAAGTAGAGTGTTTTTCAAGGTTTCTGCTTACCTTTTTATTATAGACTGTTTCCCACGAGCTTTCAAGATTACCCCTCTCTGTCACATCCTCAGGTGATAGCTAAGAGATCAAGAGAGCTAAAGGAATTGCTTCTTTTGCTATTTGTATTTTGTAATAAGCCAATGGTGTGGCTTTTGATATGTAAATAAAGTTTATGAAACTCTGTTACTTGAGTAATGAAATGATAGATTGAAGTAGTTTCGATTGTGCATGTTCATATTGACTTCCTTGTTAAAAGGGTTAAGTTGGAGGAGTAAGTTTGCTTTGATGTTTGACTATGGTGGGCACACCACCCTTGGGGGATGATGCCTAATAAGGGTTCATGGAAATAACCCTACAAGGTGATATGCACGCTCAAGAAAAAGTTATGGTATTCTGATCCGAAGTTGGGTTTCGAACACGGGATCCAACAATCCGGATAGCCAACCTAATCACTATTAGAAAAGGCCTGAAGTTGAATACTAGACCGTTTGGTGAAAGTAAGACCAAGGGAAGTAGTGCTACGAAGATAGCGAAGAAGACGCTTGACTACTTGCCAGTGAATATCAGTTGGATTGTGCATGAATTGAGCTAACTTGTTGACAGAAAAGGCAATGTTAGGTCTAGTGAGAGTCAGATACTGAAGAGCACCAAGAACTTGATGATATTGCTCAGGTTGCGGATGAGGAGAACCTATGGCTTTACTCAGGGTGGGAGCCGTGGGCATTGGTGTAGCACACAATTTGGAAGTAAGCATATTGGTCTCACGAAGAAGATCCTCCAAGTATTTTTGTTGACTGAGAATTAAGCCAGTAGGCTGATGGAGGACTTGAATGCCTAAGAAAAAATGCAGAGGGCCCATATCCTTGACAGGAAACACCTGTTTAATAGACTGAAGAAGCCAATCAAGCTTAGTAGCATTAGAACAAGTTAATAAAATATCGTCCATATACACAAGAACATAAAACTTCAACGTCCCAATTGTGAGATAGAAGAGAGACGTGTCAGCCTTGGAGGGTGTAAAACCAAGCTGAAGTAGGTAATCAGTGAGTCATTTGAACCAGGCCCTAGGTGCCTGCTTAAGGCCATATAATTTTTGGTATTCACCATCCCAATCAGAATGGAAGGATCGAATTTTTGCCTGAAATTGTCTGTCAATAAAATTTTCAAATTGCAAGAAGATGTCACAAACCTCACTTTTATTTTTCAAAAAATAGACCCAAGTGTATCGTGAAAAATTATCAACAAACAAAACCATATACTTGTGGCCATGAAAAGAAATAGTAGGAGATGGCCCCCAAACATCTGAATGAACAATATCAAATGGAAAATGACTCTTGTGTTTAATAGCAACTAAAGGAGTTCGAGACATTTTTCCTAATAGACAATTAGAACAAGGACTCAACTTGGAGGAGTTACTAAAAATGCTTTTATTTTGAATCAGAGTTTGAAGTTTCTTAAAGTTAGGATGACCGAGTCTAGTGTGCCACTCATCAAGCGACGCGACCTCAGCTGCCAAGGCCTACTTAACTGGTTGTAACTTGTACACTCCGTCCTCACTGGGTCCTTGCATCAGCACCCTCTTGGTCACCTGATCCTTAATAACAAAATGAGTAGGCCAAAATTCAAAGAAGTAAGTGTTATCAACAGTAAATTGTTACACTGACAATAGGTTTTTGACAATTTTTGGAACGCAGAGTACTTGGTGTAAATGTAAGGTATTAGTTTTAGAATGAAGCTGAACATTACCAATATGGGTGATTTGTAAGCCCTGACCATTACCAACATGAAGACTGTCATTCCCATTGTAATCTTGAGCAGCTGTTAGCGCCTGAACATCAGGGGTGATGTGGTAGTTGGCAGCTGTGTTAGGATACCAAGCTTGTTGAAAATGAGGTGGCATTGGTGGAGCTTGATAACCATAAGGGGAGTGAACATAGTTGGCTTGCGGAAAATTGTAGCAGGGTCCAGAATTGCGTGACTGATAACCACTGAAAGATGGCGCATTCCGAGGCGTATATCTGCTGCGACAAGTGATAGCCATATGATTCCCTTTTCCACAAATTTGACAGGGACCCCAAGGTCGCTGCTGGTTGCTGTTCCAAAACCTATTATTATTGCCATTACGTGGTGGTCTAGGAGAAGAATAGGAAGGAGTAGAAGTGGCTGATGGAGTGGAATTCTTGAGAACCATATTAGCTTGTGGAGTATGAAGGCCTTGCAACAAATACTCATGGACAACTAATTGCCCATGTAACTCATGAAACGAGATAGGATCAAGACGAAGATTCAAAGTAGTGATAATTGTGTGATATTCAACACCAATGTTACGATATATTATCGCATTAAACTCAGCAGGTGTAAGTGGCTTACCTGCGGCTTTAAGTTCATCCGCCTTGGCTTTTGCTTTTTGAAGATATTCAGAGACAGACATATCATTACGCTTAAATTCTTATAATTCAATATGTAATTAAAGCTGTCGATTTTGTGACATGGAACCAAAGGTGTGCGCAAGAGCTGTCCAGACCTCTTGCACAGTCATAAGTCCGATAACATAGGGAAATATTTCTTCCGTCAATGATGAGAAGAGCCAGGAAAGGAGCATCTGATCTTTCTTGAACCACTCCTCATATGCAGGATTTGATATTTCATTATTGGTAGAATTGAGAATTGTAGGAGAAGGAGAGGGATCGGTGAGAAGATACGTAAGATTCTGATAATTGAGAATGGGTGAAAATGGAGTCTTCCATGCCAAAGTAGTTTTTGGTGTTCAGCTTGCCAGAGAAGGAATGAGAATGAGTGGAGGTAACGGTAGAGAGAGGAGGTGGATTGGCTAGCAGGGTAGCAGTAGAAATAGTGATAGCGGCTGTCTCGGATAGAGTAGAGGCCATTATTGTGGTTCTGACACCATGTAAAGTATAGGTTTGACAGAAATGGAAGATAAGAGAAATTCATTGTTATTCTCCACACTGTAAAAAGGCAAATATACAAGATACTTATACTAAAGGTTACAAGCTAATTGAGATAAGTAACTAGTAACAGATTACAAATATATCATGAGATATACACGTAATTTACAGCTAATGTACTGGATGTTTATTAAACAATAAAAGCAAAATTTTACTTTTATTGTTTTTGTTTTTGGTTTCTAGTTTTTGGTTTTTATTTTTCATTTATGTCATTCTCAAATAAAAATGAAAACCAATTTAGTTTTTAATACCAATGTAATTATATTATATTTTATTAAAATAATAATTTTTGTTTATAAATTGATATTTATTTAACTATATATTTTGAAGATATTTTAAATTTAAATGATATTAATTAATATTTATTTAAATTTAAATTATTTTATTTTTAAATTAATATTTAACCAAATTATTAATAATTTTCATTAATAATTAATATTAAATATATAATATTAAATTAAATTATTTTAATTTTAATTTTAATTAATAATTAAATAATATATATTTAGTTGATAATAAATCAGATTATAAAAACAGAAACAAAAGATGTTTTTTATGAAAATTGAAAAACATTCAAAACCCAAAATCTGAAACAAATAAGCTTTTTTAAGTGAATTTGAAATAAAAATAGAAATATGCAAACCTTGGTGGGAAAATATATAGATTGTGCGAAGCGCAGCCTTTTGTTGTCGAAGCAATCCAACTGGGTCCGGTACAATAATGGCCTATACAATACGAGGAGACCACAGTTTGTGGACTTTCTCCTCACTATATCAAACTCAACGCACATATATGTAACGAGGGTGTGCTTGTTTGCTGGCCAAGAGAAGAGATATGGAATGAAAAATAAAATTTTATAAGAGGTTATGATTAAATGGTTTTTACTTTTATTCTTTATCTTTGGGCATTGTTTCATTCCTTTCAATTATGAGATAAATGAGAGTCATTTTTAACTTTGCCATCATTATGTGATTTTTTTTCGTTTACTAAGGTTTGGTATTCTTTAAATAATAATATTATTAATTAATTAATTACAATATAATTAATTAAAATATAACTTATTCATTAATTAAAATATTGTAATTAATTAATTAAAATATAATTTATTCATTAATTACGTAATTAATTACACTATTTTAACTAATTAATATACTGTAATTAATTAATTGAAATATAAGTATTTAAAATATAATTAATTAATTAAATTGTAATTAAATTTTATTTCTCAATATTTTTTACAAACCGACCATTGTCAATGGTAATAATAATCGTTCATTTCTCTTAACCAACCATCATAATTATGATTATAATATCCATTTTCATTCCTCACTATATTCATTCTCATTCCTATTACCATTTTCCCATATAAATCAACTATCCCTGAATTTTTTTTGAAAATTTTATATAATGAAAATCGCAATGGTATACCTTTTATCGATTGAATTTAAATTATAGGACTTGATCACAGTTACATGTTATATTAGCAATCATTAGTCATTTGACCATCTAGTTTATTCTATATGAAAACCAAGCACAAGATGTTTTGGTAGCTTTCAGCTTTTACATAATATTTTTTGCAACTGTATATTGATTTATTAGTCATGAATTTTGTCTTATACTAATATCGGAAAATAACTATATGTGTGATGAGGATCACTATCCTTGATCTCCTTTATCTGATACTTGATAAGGATCACATCCGATATTTAAAGTCTATCATTTATCTGCTGTAATCTTTTATAACTATTCATACTTATCTCTGTAGATTGTAACTGTATAAATACTGTAAAGAAATCTGATGTAAAATAATAATCTCTTCACGATTTATATTGTTCTTATAATGTGCTGGTGCAGGAAATCTTGTGTTAAAGCATTGGAACGAAACAATGCTCCGTACCCTCGTAGGTTTTTATTTCCTTTTTACCTTGTTTCGAAAAAAGTTTACGAACCATCCTCAAACACGTAATTTGAATAAGTGTAAAGAAGTTAACTGAATCAACAGAACAAAGGGATTCTTGGTTAAGAAACCCGAATAATTAACCAATCAGTGTTCTCTCCATTAAGTAAGCATCATACAAACGTTTAATGCACTAATGTTCTTCGCTCACATGGAATGAAAAGTAAGACTTAATTAGACCAGAAAAGTACTACATCCATGCCTTTTGAGCTTAATAAGCTTAATTAGCACATCTTATTTTGACGGGTTTAGCTTGGAAGCACGTAAGTATAATGTACAAGATACTTTATCAGAGTTGTGTTTCTTCTGCAAAAGATGGCTGGTTCATAAATTAACTGATTAGAAGGTAGGGTAGATTTGCATCTGGCTCAATATATGCTCAAAGTTATCTGTAGACTTTTCAGTTGGATGGGAATGCATTCCTTCGTAGGTTGTCACCACAACTGCTTCATCTTTAGTTAATCGCTGGACTTGCTTTTTCACATCGCATCCTTGATGTGTACACCGATAATAGCTTCTGCAGATAGTAATATGCAAAGAAAATAAACAAAGTTATTATCAACGTACTACGAGATCATTCAGTCATTGATTAGCAATGGTTTTGAATTTGTTAAGATCACCTAAGTAGATTAGTTATTCACAAGTCAACAAAATCTAGAGGAGAAAGAGTGCATGTTTGGCTTATAATTAGCGGGGTCCCCAATTTCTTATACCACTCTTAGTAGGATAAACTTGAATTCGATGTTTCCGTTCGTGATGGCCATTTTCAAATTGTTCTAATTCTCTTTTAAGCAATTCATTAAAGGTAGAAAAATGGTTGATTTAAAGACGTAAAACAATAATATAAATATACCTTACACCTTGATCTCGTAAAATGGTTTTTCTTTTTTCTGCATTTTGAAATCACACAGACTAACTTTGTAATTGAATAATTGGCTAGTTTAAAAGATTAAGCAAGTAGAACAAACATTGCTTGTTTAATTTGTTAATAATATTGTCCAAGAGATACCATGATAGCTAAGTAAGAATGAAAATTCCAAAATGTCCAACTGCGAGGGAAAATTACAATGTCTGGATCTCGAACCTGAATGCCAACAAATGGAATTTCATGTATATGATATATCTGCCACGGTGCCTCCTAATGTTATCTTAATTGCAATGTTTATTACCATGAGAAGATGATGCAAGATGGTAGAGGGGACTATAAGCAAATGTTCCAGAGTGCAAGATATCAGCTATTGCATGCATAACGCATATTATGCTTGAAACGTGAGGAAACTTAAAAAGATTAATATGCACGATGTCTGAGAAAAACTAGATTTCTGATAATAACTACTAAATCATGTCCCTCAAAATTATTATTACAAAAAACTTGTCGTGTCCAAGATCTAGGAACAAGTTATGTTGCTAAAATGAATGAGAAAGACGCTTTATAGCATCGACTGTCCAGTTTCTGGTTAAAAAATGGAAAAAGAAGCTAACGAATATCCTATACGTCATATTCATGAAGAACCTAGTATGCAAACAAGAGGGTGAACGAGAAGCCTAGCAAGAAGCTATATTCATACTCGGCACCTAAACCTCCGTAAACTCCCTGTTCACGAGTGACCAAGGGTATTATGTGTATATATATATATACACTTTTTCCTCTAGAATCTTATCATAATTTTTATGCTATAAGATTCTAGAGAAAAAAGTATCTATTTATTTATATATATATTGCCGAATGTGCTCTACGAAAAGCCCGATCGAAATAATGAAACCGAATTAACTATTTCTTAGTAGCTAAGTACCCCCGGTGTCGCGACATTTCAATGAACACAGGGGAGAATTAGTCCTATAATCATAGAAAATCAATGCGCCGGATTATACTGACTAGTTTCTCTTGCTATATATATCATCTAGCTACTGAAGGAGCTACCAAGAGTGTAATTCAGTAAAAATACTGTCAGCCAAAACGTGAGGTTACCACTTGAAACCCAATTTCTTTTTGATTGCAAATCGATGTTGTTAATAAATAAACTAAGCTAGTATTGCATAGAAAGGAGAGACAACAAGCATCTTTATTAAATGGTAGTCGAATTCATCATGAAGTAAGTGGAGAGAGAGACAAAAACTTGTAGACGAAATCATGTGCTTGAAGCAAGTGGAGACAGACTTTCTTCTTACTTAAGGATTGCATATGATTTGGCCCAATTTTTAGTCAAAAAGGATGTTTACTTGTATAATTAAAACTTCAGTATTTTATTATTTTTTGTTTCCTATAAAAGGAGTGAACCCAAAGCCTATGGAGTTGTATTGCATTTTGGTATTGAATTTATTCACCTTTTCTCTCCTCTCTCCCTCTCTCCAGTGTGTGAGTGTGTTATGTCATATGTTATCAAATTGGTATCAGAGCTAGTTAAATCCAGCTCCAATTTTTAAAGTGATTTCTGAAAAAAAAATAGAGAAAATGTTCTTATATTTGAGAGAGTGGTTCATTTAAAAGTGAGAGATGTCAAACAGTTACAATATTGTGTGGTCAAGCCCTAAATTAGATAGTAAACTTAATTATAATTATTGAGAGATTTTAATAACTACCCACCACAAGGCTCATAATATTTGGAGTCTTATTGATCCAGGTTTATAAAAAGGAGCTGATATAAATACTCAAAGGAATGACTAGTTGACGTTATCCCAAATTCACCAAGAAGTAGATTATTCAGTTTTTGGCAAAATTGATAATGTTAAAACTACCAAAGAAGCATGGAGTATCTTGAAGCTGGCTTATAACAGTATAGATAAGGCTCAAAAATTCAAATTGCAATCCCTGCATATAGAATATGAGAGGTATGAAATGTCTCATTTAGAAATTGTTGAATAATATTTTTTTTCGTGTTACTAATCTTGTCAAAGGCTGTATGGAGAAGATATTTCAGATAGTAAGGTCGTGAAAAAAAAATTCTACGCACCATGCCTATCAAATTTGACCACATTGTGACTACAATACTAGAATCACATGATATGCAAACTATGACTATAACAAAGTTGCAGGGAAGCATTGAAAATCATGTTAATAGAATATTGGAGAAAACAGAAAAGACATCACAAGAAGCCTTAAAAGGCCAAGTGAATTTCAATAACGTTGTAGAATCTAATCAAAATGCATATGGTAGAGGTCGTGGTTTTAATAATGGAAGAAGAGGAGATTTCAGAGATAGAGGTAAAGGAAGTTTTAAAGGAAGAGATCGTGGCAACAATTTTAATCAGGGGAGAGAAAATAATCCCAAATGGTTCAATCAAGGAAGAGAAGGAAATAATTTTAGGCCTACTAACTAAGGAAGAGGATGAGGTAATCAATATCAAGAGAGTTGTAATTTTAATTGCTTTAATTATGAAAGGTATGGACACAAAGCTACTGATTAAAGATCTAGATCTCAGAACAATTATCATACTAATGTTGCAGAAAATCAATACCAACATTTTAGTGAGAATTCTAATAATGAAGAAAGTTTATTTCAAGCAAGCAACTTTTTGTGGAAGATGAAAATATTTGGTGCTTGGATTCTGGTTGTAGTAATTATATGTGTGGGAATAAGGAGTTATTTTATTCTTTAGATGAGTTTAGTTAACAGTTAAATTTGAGAATAATTCAAATATTCCTATTTTAGGAAAAGATCAAGTATCCATTAAGTTGAAGGATGGTTCTAAAAGTTTTATCTCTGATGTTTTCTATGTTCCTAGTCTTCATCATAATATACTGAGCATGGGTCAATTATCGGAGATAAGTTATAAAATGCAATTCATCATGATTTTTGCACCTTGATAAACATGAGTGGAATATTTATTGAAAGGTAAAGATGTCTTATAACTGTCTATTTCGACTAAAAATTCATCATGAAAAATTTGCTTGCTTTAATTTTATGATTTCTAATTCAAATTGGCTATAGCACATGCATTTTGGACATTTTCATTTTTCTAAATTAAATTATCTATCCAGAAAAGAGCTTGTGTCTAGCTTACCTGTTGTGAATATTCCTAATCATGTATGTGAGACATGTTAGATGAAAAAAAAACATAAGGATGTATTTCTAGTTAGAAAGTCCTATAAAGCAAAGAAGCTATTGGAAATTATTTTTTCAGATTTGTGTACTATTGAAGTTCCATCTAATGGAGATAATAGGTATTTTATTACTTTTGTTGATGACGTTAGTAGAAAGGCCTGAGTCATCATCATCATTATCATCATCATCACACCCAGTCTGAAGTTCCGCAATGAAGCGGGGTTGGAGAGGTCTGATAGTACGCAGCCTTACCCCTACATAGTAGAGAGGCCATTTCCAATAGACCCACATTCAAATGTGACAATAAAAGAGTGATACAAGTTAAAGAGTAAATAAGTAAAATTGGCACATTAAAAAATGTAACTAAAATTACAAAAAAATACATAAATAAATAATAAATATAAATATAAATAAAATATAACTCGACTTTTAAAAATAAAATAGCAGAAAGGCCTGAATTTATTTTCCAAAACAGAAATCAGAAGATTGTGATGCTTTTAAATCATTTAAAATGTTTGTGGAAAAGCAAAGTGGCTATAGAATTAAAGCATTAAGATCCAGATGGAGGTCAAGAGTATCTTGCATGCACAGAGGTCTTTAAGGAGTATAAAATTCAACATTAGTTGACCACCAAATACACGCCTCAACAAAAATGGAGTAACAAAAAGGAAGAATAGAACTGGTATGGACATGGTAAGATGAATATTAAGATCTAAACAATTGCCTAAAGAATTTTGGACAGAAGCTGTTGCTTATGCAGTTTATATTTTAAACAGGTGTCTAATAAAAAGTCTTAATAACAAAATATCTAAGGAAGCTTGGAACGGTAGGAAACCTTCAATTCAGCATCTCAAAGTTTTTAGGTGTATTGCTTATGCCCATATACTAGATCAGTTGAGGAAGAAGCTAGATGCCAAAGGTGAGAAATACATTTTCATAGGCTATTGTACAAATTCCAAGGTTTATAAATTATACAACCCAAATACGAAAAAGATGATTATTAGCTGTGATGTAAACTTTAATGAGGATGGAATTTAAGATTGGTCTTCAACTTCCCAAAAAAGGGCAATGGAAATTTCTGAAAGCTATGAAGAAAAAAATACTCAGGTAGATTCGGTATCTTAGTCATAGACATATAATAGACCCCAAAGACATCATCAGTTACAAGCCAGATTGGAAGATTATGTGATAGGTATTGATAATGATCTATCTGATAAAGATATTATCAATTTTGTTTTATTTGCAAACTGTGAACCAGTTAATTATGAGGGGACGTCTATTGAAAAGCCATGGATGAAAAATATATGCAATTGAAAAGAATGACACATGGGAATTAACATATTTGCCCGATGATAAAGAGCTTATAGGAGTAAAGTGGGTGTACAAGATGAAGTAGAAGCCTACTAGTAAGATTGATCGGTTTAAAGCTAGATTGGTTGCAAAAGGATATAAGCAAAAACTAGGTATTGATTACTTCGAAGTATTTGCTCCTATTGCAAAATTAGATACTATTCACGTGATTGTCTCTCTCTTAGCTCAAAATAACTGAAAGATTTATCAAATGGATGTAAAACATACTTTTTTAAATGGAATTTTGGAAGAGGAAGTATATGTTGAGCAACTTGTAGGGTATGAAATTAAAGGAAAAGAAGATAAACTTTATAGGTTGAAGAACGCACTGTATGGATTGAAACAGGACCAAGAGCACAATACAAAAGAATTGATTCATACTTCATGAAGCATGATTTTGAAAGATGTTCGTTTGATTATAAGTTGAGGACAACATTGTACGGATTGAAGCAGACACCAAGACCACAATACAAATGAATTGATTCATACTTTATAAAGCATGATTTTGAAAGATGTTCTTTCGAGCATATTTTATATGTTAAATTTGATGATGATATTCTAATTGTGTGTCTTTATGCTGATGATTTAATTTTTACTGGAAACAACTCAAAGATGATTAAAGAATTTAGAAAGGCTATGGTAAAATCATTTGACATGACAGACTTAGGTCTAATGTCTTATTTCCTTAGAATAGAGGTAATTCAACAGGACGATGAAATTTTTATTTCCCAACGGAAGTATGCGAATGATATTTTGAAGAAATTTAAGATGAAAAAGTCAAAACCAACTCTCACCCTAGTTGAAGAGAAATTGAAACAAATTAAAAGAAGATAAAGGGCGCCCTATAAATTCAAATTACTATAAGAGTTTAATTAGAAGTCTGAGGTATTGAACTGCAACCAGACCAGACATAGTTTTTGGAGTTGAATTATTTAGCTTATTCATGGAGGAGCCTCATGCCTCATTTACAAGGAGCAAAAATTTTTTTTCGATATATCAAAGGTACTTTGAATAAAGGAGTTCGGAAATAGTATCTCTGCTAGGTAGGAGTAAAGTTGCGTGCTATCAGATATCCCTAGACCTCATACTTTAATAGGACTTCAACTGGGTGTTAATGATAATTTGACTGAATTAATTTTTAATAAAAATATCAATTATGTGAATCTTGTAGGTTACATATACAGTGATTATAGTGGAGATATAGAAACAAGAAAAGTACATTAGGGCATTTTTTTCATCTTGGCATTGGCGTAATATTATGGTCTTAAAAAAACAAACAATTAGTTGTACTACATAGGTAATATGACTAAGAAGAATGTTTGAAGTACTATATCAAAAACAAGATGCTCTAATAGAATTATTATGTGATAATAAGTTCGCAATAGCATTGTGTAAAAATCTAGTTTTTCATGACCGGTCTAAGTACATAGACATTTAGTTTCACAAAATTCGCGAGATAGTAACTAAAAAGGAAATAGTAATTAAGTATTGTCACGCTGAAGAATAAGTTGCAGATATTTTTATTAAACCATTGCAATTTGAGTTGTTTCACAAACTTAAGAAATTGTTGGGGATAATAAATTTTTGCATGCTTGATTTAAGGAAGACAATGTCAATAAATAAATTAAACTAGCCGTGTATGAAAAAGAGAGACAACAAGCATCTTCGTTAAATGGTAGCCGAATTCATCATGAAGCAAGTAGAAAGAGAGACAACAACTTGTAACCGAAATCATGTACTTGAAGCAAAAATGGAGAGAGGCTTTCTTCTTCCTTAATTATTCCATACAATTTGACCACATTTTTGGTCCAATAAAATGTTTTCTTGTATAATTAAAACTCTAGTATTTTATTATTTTTTGTTTCCAAGGAGTGTAACCAAAGCCTACAGAGTTGTATCGTATTTAGGGATTGAATTTATTCTCCTCATTCTTCTCTCCCTCTCTCTCATATTTGTGAGTGTGTTTTGTCATTTGATACTAGGTATTATAGTACAGTCGATCGGTGCCGAGATTTTTCATTTGTCAAAGTAATAATACAATTTTCAGAATCATCACATTCAACGTCTTATATGAGTGGTCATTCGCTTTGACAATAGGGTAAGGTTAGTGGACCAAACTAGCAAAACTATTCAGATTATAATCAAGAACGGAGGCATGGAATTGTCGATCGGTATCATGCCTTTCTAATAATATAAAGTATGAATTTAAATTACCTAATGAATTGTATATACACCACTTCAGTTGACATGTTTATGCATATCGTACTAATCATTTGAACTGTTTTTCTATCAGTAGCATTTGAACATATTCCTATTTGTTCCAGAGAGATATAATTCTTGCTCTACTCAACCTCTAACAAGCTTCGTTAACATATATAAAGAGAGTAGTATGTGTGCTAATGTGCTAATTTCTGGAAGTCGTATAGCGTATTTTATAGAAAGCCTAGTCTGATCAACATTACTTCTTAAGAAAGAGTAGGGATATTGATATGTTTTAGTGTATATTGCGTCGATACTGAATGCTTTAGACTCGTTATGGTTAGTCTTACAAATCACAGAATGATAATAAGGTTCAACTACACAAGAAAAAGAACTGACCTTGGAAACTTGTTGTTCTTCACAGCCTTTTGTCCATACTTTCTCCATCGATATCCGTCATCAAGTATATCAACGTGACTCCTTGTCTGAAAAGCATATCTAGTCTTTCTTACCTTCTTCTCTCGCTTCTTCTTACTAAACTTTGTCACTTCATATTGAGCAGACCCAGCGAAGCTTTTGCCCTGATCAGGATTCTTGTGTGCTTTTGAACCTGTATCAACATTGATTTCCTCTCCAGTCATCAATCCCAAGAACCCATTTCCCTTGATGCCTTCAAAGTCGCTAAGGCTGTGTGAATTGCCATTAATGCTCAGTGATATGGAAGAGTTAGGTGAAGTTGTGGGTGAGGGGAGTCGAAGAAAGGACGTATAGTTCTCCATTTTAGAGATGTATAAGTAGAGGACAGGAGATTAGTAGAAGAAGAAGAAGAAGCCTGGTTTTGTAGAAGAATGTGATATTTTTGTGGCTGATAAAGTTGGAAGAAAGCAGAAATTATATGATCAGTGAAAGGCGGCTCGATGGCTAGCAGTGGTAAATCCTTCTGGTCCCATGCTTGTTGGCGTAAGCGGCACGCAAATGCTGATAATTACCGGTATTTAAGAATTATCTTTCCAAAGATTAATGGAATTATATATTTAAATTTAACGATCTAAGTGTCTCAAAAACAATATTACGATTGTTCAAAAAAAAAACAATATTACGTGTATCGGTAATTTTATTTGATGATATAAGTGTTTGGAAGATAATATTATCTTTTTCTACCTTATCCATCAAAAAATAGTACAAAATTAAGTATATAAATACCGATTATTAGTACTGATCGATACTGATAATTTCAGATGGTCCTAATTGGTACCAGTTGGTTGTAAATTTTAAAATTTAGAGGATTGCTTTGTGAAAAAAAAATCCCTGCCCATCCCATCGCAAGCTACTCTCTCACCCTCTTTTTTATAGGTTTAATGAATTTCTTTTCGTTATTTCTGTATATTCTTTAAAATTTTTATGAAATTGAAAATAAATTGTTTATTGTAAAATTTAAATTATTGAATAAAATTTAATATATTTTTAATTAATTAATTTATAAAATATAATTAAGATGACAATAGCGATTTATCTTTTAATTTATAATATTATTTTTATTGTTAAAATTAAGAATTATTATAATAATTTTTTTAATGGTATCTGTGTTACTTTTAATTTAATTGTAATTATTATTATTTGTTAACGAACATATTTTAGTTTATGTGATTTAGATTATTTTATTTAGTATCTATTTGATTATATTAATAATATAAATTTACTTTAAAAATTTTCACTATTTTTAATTTTAACTTATAGGTTTATAGATATGGATTTCTTTATTATTATTATTATTATTATTATTATTATTATTATTATTATTATTATTATTATTATTATTATTATTATATATTAAAATTTTGTAAAATTGAAAATAAGTTATGTATTGTAAATTTTAAATTATTGAATAAAATTTAATATATTTTAATTAATTAATTTTTTAAAATATAATTAAGATGAAAACATTTATCTATTTAATTTATAATTATAATTATAATTATGATAATATTATTTTTATTGTCAAAATTAAAAATTATTATAATAAAATTTTTTAATGTTGTCTGTATTACTTTTAATGTAGTTGTAATTATTATTATTTTAATGAACATATTTTAATTTATGTGATTTAGATTCTTATATTTAGTATCCATTTGATTATATTAATAATATAATTTTACTTTAAAATTTTTTTAAAGTAATAATTGTGGTTGTTATTTATATGTAAAACATGTAAAAATAATATTAAGAAAAATAAATAAATTATTATTATTATAATTTTTGGAGACAAAGTTGATATAAAATTATAAATTATACAATACAAGAAGTACTATTTTGTAATTTTAAAAAAATTAAGAGAGTGTTTTGTAAATTTAAAAAATTACCTAAAACGGTACCTGATATTGATTAGTACCGATATAATACCATATCATATCAGAACCAAATTCGATACGTTACCGGTACCATATTCATAACATTGCCCAAAAATCCACGCTTGTTTGAAGAAAGATCTGTATCTTTGTTTTTGTTTTTTTCCAAACTTAGAGAACCACAGGGTCTTACAATTAATTGAAACTATAAATTTGAAAATGCTTGATAACAAAAGGTAAATTTAAGTGGCGTTTTATGCTTCAAATATGGGTAAGTTAGTATAACAGGGAAATGGTAACGTATCAGTAAGCATTTAGCTTGACTAGTATGTTTACCCACCCCTTCTCCAGTGTCTAGTGTGTCTGACGAAATTAGAAAGTAACGTGGACATAAGACTTTTCTTTTTGATGTTGCTCCTTCTATCTTCAGAATGCGCTCCTCCGTAATAGCCTAGTTTATTCAAGTTGTTAAATGAACCAAGTGACCTGGATGATATTCAACTCGGATTTATAATTTGTATGATAAGAAAATCCATATGAGCATGTGGTAATATGCAGCGTTGTTAATATTGTTTCTCGTCCAATAAAAGCTCCATCCTGGTCTTGGTCAAACAATCTCTGGGATCAGCTGCTTCTTGGTCAGAAAATGTGTTCTGCTTTGTGATTTCCCGTCTTTTGTTTATGTTTCATTATTTAATTAGGTCGTTCAAATAGTTTAATTTGCCATTTTTAATTCAACAGTAAACGTAATTCACGTGTGAAAATCTTCTATAATAAGACTCCATTACTTCAACTTGGTTAAAGAGACAAGCATTTATGTTACTGGCAAATTAACGTACTCAACTAATTGACATCATGCTTCTAGTGCATACCTGCATTTAACTGAGTATATAAAAATTTCATGCGCAAAACAATTAATAAGAATTTAACAGGGTGAGCTAAATCATATACCATATATATGATGGCTCTCTAGGATTAGAAAAGAAGAAGATGAAGAAGCTGAAAGTTAATTACCACTCACAGATATTCTATTTGTTCGGTTATACTGTATATTAAATCTTTTCACTTAAAATTTCACACGTACACTTGGTGCATATCAGATTAATTATAGTCGCTTCTACGTAACTTGTGTACATATAGAACTCGAGTACACATAAACCATTTCTAATTGCTTGAAATATTATATCTTTAAAACAAAAAGAAAAAACATTGTCCTCTTTGATCTCGTGTGATAATATAACACTATATATGCATCCACAAGTTCGATTAATGTGAATATGTTCCCTTGCATCGGAAGAAGGAGAGCCAAAGTGACGATAGTCGTTTTACCAGGAAAATAGAAAAGTTGACTACACAGCCAAATTTCAAGACGTGCTTTCAGTTCGTACTCTCAAATTTCTCCGATACTGAATGGTTAAAGGTGGAGCCGTAGTCATCACGTGGGTTGAACATTGTCTAATAACATTTTATATTATGAATTTGGAGTAATCATTGGGGCGGCGCTGCCTCTCTCTTCCATCGACTTCCCACAATATGCGATGGCCTTACCTTTTCCTCTCCTTGTCTTGTTTATAAAAGCAACCAGTTTTCTCTATGCAAACATTTGCGATTTATTAATAACCATAACCGAATGTCCTTCTTTACTTTTCAGAAGATAATACAAGTCGCATTTTCTTTTCTTTCCAGAGTTCGACCAAGTTGGCTAATTTTTGTTAACACGTTATTTTTAAGTAATAAAGGAAAATAAATTACCTGTGCTCCCAAGTTTCTATTTGATAATCTGTCATTTACTAAGGTGGGGAATCAAGATCAGCGTATAAAAAGATGTCAGAAATAAACTGGCAATGACAAGATGAAAAATGACCAATGAGATGGATTGCCAGAGAGTTAAGGAACTTATTCTTAGAATAACTTCTAATTTATTAAATTCTTTATAATAGTGGAATCCGTAACTACTTTTTTTAGATATATATGCATTAAATAAATTATTAGGCGTATATAATAGATCACAAATGACAAGTTGAGAGTATCACACACGAAGTATTAACCCAATAGTCAAACTTGAGCAAAACTACTTTGGCTATTTGAAAGTGATACAGCCTCTCGATACTTCCGCATAATGATGTCTAAAAGAAAAAGACAGAATAATGTTTCCCAAATTTATGATGATGATGGGAATCTTTGGTCTATAGGTATGGAGATTGAAGAGTTGATACAAAGTTATTTTCAAAGCTTATTTAATTCTAGAGATATGGATATGGAGAGTGTTCTTTTTGTGCTCCAACCTATAGTCATACATGATCAGATTTTTTTTTTAGAGAAGAATTACCCATAAGGATGTTAAGAACATTATCATTAGAATGTTCCCTAGCAAATCTCCAAGATTGATTACCACGTAACTCTCAGAATCTAAATTTCAAAATTTGAAAGATAAGAATATTGAGTGATAAAAGATAGAGGAGGTTGGGCGGAAACATAAGGAAAAAAACCCTATCGTAGCACAAAGCACAAGAAACAACAAAAGAAATCCATTTGGAACAAATTTTCATCAATCTAGAGTGAAGTTTTTAGAGATTTTAAGGATTTCAATCATGTCACTTTTGATTTTCAACTTTTTCTTTACTTTTGATGTTTTGATTTCTATGATTATAAGATAAAATTCTTTTTCGTATCTAGACTAAATGAACCTCAAGTTGGACTTTGTAGTAAGTTTATTTTATTTTAATTTATTTTTTAGTTTCATTGAGAATTAGTTATGTGTTCTTATTTATTCTTGAATTAATATTGACAACATGCTGATTCATTTATGATTTTATATAATTAAGAATGAGAAATCCAATTTATAAATATATCTAGTGGTTAGGTCGGCTATGCTAGGCCCAGGCCCAGGTCCACGCGTCCACGGCCCATTCGCAGGTGGTAACCTCCCATGC
>JAOTAX010000001.1:7143479-7158751 GCA_025629825.1 Erythroxylum guanchezii
TTCTTTCACTCTTAGCCTCTTCAGGCTATCTGCTCTACTTTCAACTGAAAGGATTTTGAGCTTTGTTATAGTAAGAAATAACTCTAGATGTTTCGTACAGTAATTTCTCTCAAGAAAACACTAAGCTCTTTTATTTCATAAACTTCAGTAACTTTGCAATCTTCAACTCCGACTTGTATTTATAGTCTTCGTCTTCAACTGCTTCTTGATAACTACTTCTTGATTCTTTAAAGAAACGGTTATTCAGTTGAGTTCTGCAACTAACTCAGACTGATCCGTGTTTTGCTTCTTCTGTCTGTTTTTAGCTTCCGTCTGCTTTTCTTCGTCTGCTTTTTCTTCGTCTGTTTTTTGCTTCCGTCTATTTTTTGCTTCCGTCTGCTTTCGCTTCCGTCTGCTTTTCGCTTCCGTCTGTTTTTTGCTTCCGTCTACTTTTCACTTATATTTCCGTCTGTTTTTCTTCATCTGCTTTTCACTTATGTCATTATTATTTGTTCCTCATCAAAATTATATTCATAAAGTCATTTTCATTTTGACTTAATAAATCTATCTTTTGCTTCATAGTTCACATCAGTGTAGTGTTAATACACTTAACTATTATGTCTATCTCACTATATTCCATATCCTTGGTGTTGATCCACCTAACTCA
This sequence comes from Erythroxylum guanchezii, assembly GCA_025629825.1. Lineage (NCBI taxonomy): Eukaryota > Viridiplantae > Streptophyta > Magnoliopsida > Malpighiales > Erythroxylaceae > Erythroxylum > Erythroxylum guanchezii. The sequence goes on from JAOTAX010000001.1 coordinate 7,144,126, forward strand.
TTTATCTTTCTTGAATCACTTAATTTCTAATACAAATCAATTTCACTTATCAGTAACATTTCTAACTAATTTTGACCTTCAACCATTTTTAGGCCTTAATCATCATAAAGCAAGAGCGAACGACTCTTTCTATCATCTAACTCCATTAAATCACTATGATGATGGTTGTGATGCTTGAAGTCAAATAGAACTATACATTGATCTCATGTTCCTATACATATATTATCTCCAAACTTTCAAAACAATCATTACTATAACAACTTTAAATAATGTATCGAATAATCAACTCATAGGACTTTAGTTGTCTCCATACATATGAAATCACTTTATTATGCTGCATTGGATTTTATCCAAATCTCTTATATAGCATCATTGTATACTATAAAATCTCCAAATCCATACGATATAATTAATATCAGTATAATTCCTCAGAATTCTCTTTACTTTCATTACCTATACGGTTTACACGTTTTTCTTCAAGTATTCGACTATTCTTCTCAACTTTTCAAATACCTTTAATATATCATCAAATTTTGCTTAGGTGGCTCTAATCTTTAATACCATCGTACTGTCGGGGCAATTGTTAACTCAAACAATTATTATCAAATTCCATGTACCCCCTAATTAGTTCTTGTAATTCCTTAAATAACTATTTCCTCAATGAGGTAACATTGTCTCACGTTATTTTCACTTTCCCAACTGACTTCCTTTCTTGAATGATTCTCTCAATTCAGTCGATTTCCTCTAATTTCACAATGAGTTATTCTATTGTCTGCTCATTCATACTAACTTCTCCACACATTTCAATTTATTTTCAATCTTAACTTCTAGTGTCTGTAACACACTCTTCAAGTCAAATTTGTATCTGTCGAACATATTTACACTGAATATAATGTAGACCTATATACTCCCCATATTAGCAATAATGCCACCTCAATTTTAAGAATCCAATTACATAGTTGGATACATTACATCAACCATAATGCATATACTCTCAGTAGCATATTCTACATTTCATGTTTATGTCTCCGTTAGAAATAGGACTCCAATACTCATTTTTGAATCACTATATGTTCATTTCTAATTTGTTCTTTCATTAATCATTCTTAATATAGACTATCTGATTTGCTTAACCTAATTTAATGGAATTTCTTCTTCGATAGAAGATTTCTTGCTACTATCATCTATACTGTTCATTCAATCTTTATAAATCAATTGTTATCATCATCACATTATCAGCCATTCTTAATACCTCAAGAAGACCAATTTCTATCGTCCATACAAGGTCATAATGTTCTAATTAACAAAACTCAATATGATTACTGTCGCATATATTTAGGTGTATATCATCACAATCATCCCATTTTTAACATCAGTATACTCCAATTTTTTGGGATTTACCTCTTTTGATATCTTAATGGTTCAATTACCATATTGAGTGCATTAACTCTTCTCATTCAGTTTTTCATCTTTTCCCTAATCTTATTCACCCATAAAATCCTATCTTGCTTGCATTTCTAAATTTCTCCTTACTATATATATCATTCATCTCATGAATCTTTGATGTGTATATCCTTAATCAATTTAGAATTACTGATGCATAATCATTATGAAATTCTGATCTCAATTCCACTAATACCTTCTTATACCAGATCATAACTTTTATCACAATAATTAAACAATCATTCTAACTTCCAAGTTCAACTTTTCAATTCCACTTTGCTTATGCACCTTAAATCTGGTCATTTCCAACCATGTATCTATTTCTTCTCAGTCATATCATGAAAATATCTTCACATCTATATCCATTCATGTACGTATCCACAACAAAATTCCATCACCATATTCACTAACATAATCATAATACTGAATCCATGTCTAACATATCGGACTACATAATATTTCTTATTTCTAAATATCCACAATTTTTTCATTTTCTCACATTCTGACAGATCATTATTCTTCCTACTAATTCTATTAGCCCGAACTCTTAACAATAGCCCTTGCGATTGACACATATTTCGAAAGTTACCCATGTAAGATCCTAAAACCTGGCTCTAATACCATAAATGTTGGATCCCGTTTTCAGAACCCAACTCTTGCTCTGATACCATAAATGTTGGACCCTGATTTTGGAGCCCAACATTCGAAGTCATAAAACATGAGCATATTATCCTATAGGGTTATTTCCATGAACCCTCATTAGCCATCATCCCACAAGGGTGGCGTACCATACCAGTCAAACATAAAAACAAACTCATTTTCCCACTTTAGCATGATTTTGGGAAACCTCAAACTAGAATTACAAATTGATTTCTTCAGAACATTTGTTCCCCATTTTCTTAAGTTTCTAATGACACCAAAATCATTCAATTTGGCTCAAAAATCTGAAAGTTAGGGCCCAAACATTTTTAAACTGTTATTAGACTGAAATAGTACATTATACCCAACTTCCATCCAGAATTTGAAAGACTTAGGGACTAACTTACAATTCAATTCCTTCAGATAATTTGTATCTATATGTCTCTAGTTTATTTAGAGACAAGAATCATCTCATTAGGAGGTCTCATAACAAAGTTATGGCCAAAAAAATCAAACAAGGTTTTGTCCTCAATTATATTGCACCTATCTTGGGACAATTGAAATAACTTTCACTATAGATTTCAGATCAAGATCATTATTAGAAATTTGGAAAGAGGACTCATAGATCTACAACTTTCAAGAAGGCCTTGAAGATAGATTCTATCATATAGAGGGTCAAAATTGAACCAGACAATAGGTCAGATGAAACCAGACGAAGGGCCAGATGATTTGGGACAATTGACATCACTTTCTCTAGAGATATCGGATCAAGGTCATTCTTAGACGGTATGAAAGCGGACTCATAGATATACAACTTTCAAGAAGACCTTAAAGATAAATTCTTTCATATATAGGGTCAAAATTGAACCAGACAATAAGTCAGATGAAAGGTAAAACGAAACCAGACGAAAGGCTAGATGATTTGGGACAATTGGCATAAATTTCTCTATAGATGTCTGATCAAGGTCATTCTTAGATGGTTCAAAATATTACTTCAAGATTTATAACTTTAATGAAGAGCTTAAAGGTAGATTCTATCGTCTATAGGGTAAAAATTAGACCAGACAATAGGGTAGACGATTCAGTCTACAGTGGATCGGACGATAGGGTGGATGAATTGGGAAAATTGGCATAACTCTCTCTAGAGATATTAGATTAAGGTCATTCTTAGACTATTTAAAATAGAACTTTAAGATCTACAACTATCATAAAGACCTTGAAAATATATTCTATCGTCTGGAGGGTCAAAATTGGACCAGATGAGAGGGTAGATGATTCAATCTATAGTGGACCAGATGATAGGGTAGATGAATTGGAAAAATTGGCATAACTCTCTCTAAAGATATCAGATTAAGGTCATTCTTAGACTATTTGAAAGAGGACTTCAATATCTACAACTTTCATGCAAACCTTGAAGATAGATTCTATCATCTTAAGGGTTAAAATTGGACCAGACGATAGGGTAGACGACTTAGTCTACAGTGGACCAAAAGAAGCAAGATGAATAGTACCCAGAAGATACACGTCATCACCAGACGATACGTCATCACTAAACAATACATGTCATCATTAGACCATACGTCATCACAGAACAAACATTCCGTACTCCTGAGGATCCCCACTTATAAGGATCATAACTTTCAACTCCCATGTCCAAAAATTTCATACTATATACCGTTGGAAAGCTAGAAAGATAATCTACAACTTTCCAGAAGACAATTTTGTCTAAATCAGCCTAGATCAATCCAAAATTTTCCCCAAAGTTAGAATACAAATTCTGCCCCTATGGAAGACTTGAAGATTTCACTGTTCAAACTTGGGATGTCCTGAGTATAACCATTCAACTACCAAAATGACTTCATTAAACTCTCAAATCTCAACTCACCTGACTCATCCCATTCATCGTTCATACATATCATCTGTTACATTTAGAACATGATTTCATGATTTTGTTTATATGCATAATATAGCATACACACATGATTTATGATTTCGAAAAACATTGCAAAAATGGTATGTGCACTTAATTGACATATTCTAGGGTATGAAATTTTTTAAATAATTGTGATATGAATGTGCATTTTTAATGTCTTGTCTTTTGGTTTGATAGATTATAATTAGTAATTTGGAATTATGGTCGTGAACTACAAGTGCACGATTGTCGAAGTGGGTAATAAATCGATAAGAACCAAGTTGTATCCACAGGGATTATGAGAAAGTTCAAATCTATGCTAGCAGACAGTGTTTAAAATCGGGTTTAGTGAAATTTTGGGAAATTAAAAGCAATGTAACAAATTATTAAAAGTTCAAGGAAATTTCTAAGCAACTACACAATTCAATATAACCAAAATAACTATGAATATGACAAATCTATGCAATAAATAATTAAGAAAATAGTGTAACAATTGTTTAATTAAAAGTATTAACGACAATGGGGAATGACTTTCTCTTAGAGAATGATATTTTTGTCAATTTTAATATTGAATTAGCTATCCTCCACAAATGAAATATTCTAACCTTGTAGGTGAATTTTAAGAGTAATTAATCCCCTTTTCCTAAAGATGAATTAATCTATCCACTCTAAACTTCATTTAGTAATCCCTTAGTTCTTCCTAGAATTTCTTAAGCCCTAAATCTTCAATTTTCACGTCCTAAGTTTCTTGAGTCTCCTAACTCACAAGAAAATTTTAGTCAAAATTTCCTTCAACCTTTTAGCAAAACTCCCTTTTTCCAAAGGCGAATTTATATCAAGGCAATTTCCAATCATCCAAAGGAATAACAAATAAATCCAAGGAAAAATCAACAAATATATAAATTTTTAGTCATGGATTCTAACAAAATTCAAAATTAAAACATCAACAAAAATATCAAATCCCTAAGAGAAATTAAGGTTTTAGCCACAAATCATATGTCAAGCAATCCACAAGCATACATTCTAGATAAACTCATGACAGAATCAATTAAAAATAAAAAACATAGTTCCAAACTACAACAGAATAATGTGCTCTCCCCTCTCTTTGCGTGGAGTGCTTGCGCGAAAAGGCCACGTTGTTGCTGCTAGTGAATGGCCTGGAGTGATGTGAGGCTAGCTGTGTTGAAGTTGCTAGCTGCGTGAGTGACTGGTGGGGAGTGGAGTGGAGAATGAGCTATACATGGGCTGAAATAATTAAAAGGTGGGGGCTGATATTGATCCTTAGCTAGTTGGAATGGATTTTCAAGGTCAAATTCGACAGTCCATAAAAAATAAACGGTGACTATTTAGGAGCCCAAATTTTATCAGTATCTTTGTCTTTGAGTTAGCTTTAATATCAGACTTGAATCACGGGATTTTGCCATCTGAGTCAAAAGTTATTATCGAAACATTGTTGAAATTTCATTTTGGCGATCCAAAATCTAACGCAAATTTCGGAAATTTATTTCTCCTGAATTCCAGCTCTAAAAAATTTGCAATTGGTCCCAAAAAATTCATCAATGAGTCAAGAATTTAAATATGAAATTTCAAAATATTTGGCTAAAACAATCTCGAGATAAAAATCCCACAATGACTAAAGGTCAAGTCTGCCAGAAACCCAAAAACAGTGCAATTCGAGTCTATTTGTTTCATTTATGCATTTTACGTCAACGAACCTCGAATAATGGTAAAACATGATAAACCAGCCATAGATGAACATAAAATGAATGTAAATGACTCTGAATTAAGTCCTAAACATATATGAAATTATGAATGTATCAAATTAATTGTCACAATCGGAAGATTGATGGATTAATATGTACATTTAGTCTAGGAAAATTTTCAAGTAGTAAGACAAGTTGATATGTGCAAATTTAGGATGACCAAGCCTATCAAATGAGTGACCATTGGCTTGGAGAATTCAGTGACAAATGGCTTAGGAATTTAGTGACATTTGGCAGCCAAAGAAGGAGGAGTTTGTAATGTTTCTATTGTACTCTCTCCTTCTCCTCCTTTTCATTGTCAAAATCCACACCTCATCCACACCTTTGGATTTCTGCTCTAATATTGTACATTAGCACCCTAAAACCCATGCAAAATCCATCATAAAGATAGCTTTAGAGGCAGAATATTGTTACATTTTGATGTCTTCTTCTTGTCATTATCGAAAACACCCTACTCCCTCACTATTCTTGAAATGTTCTTGCATGCATGTGAGTCTAAACAAGTTTGAAATTTGGAGGTGGCATTCAAGCTAATCAAGTATATGAAATGCTGACCTATTGTGGTATACATGAGCAAAATTTTTATTATGACTGAATAGGGACAGATTTAATGTGGAATTGGTGTTGAAGATGTGCTGGAAAATAGAGAATAAATGGGTACTTTTATGTTCTATTTTTGCATGTACGAAAATAGTAGTTTATGGGCTGTTGTATGCATGATTTAAATTAGGATTTGAAATATAATTGATGAGGAATTCATGCTAAAGATAGGTGTTATTAAGGTGTTTTCGAATCTGGAAAATTAGAGTTGTAGGTGTGTTTGTAAAAAATGATTGTTAATGACATAAGTGAGCAGAATTTTGTAAGCCTTAGTGTAACTAATATGGAAGTTAAATTAACCTGAAATGAAGTAATCTTAAAGGACATGAAATATGGAAAATTTCAAGTGTTAGTGATGTCTCTAAGCTTGTAAAATTCATGAAGTATTGAAGGTAGTAAAGTTACACACATTAGTGATGTTGATGACAAATTCTGGAATTTTAATTTTAGCTTGTATACATATGGAACCAGCTGAGAAATTTCACTCTAAATTGCTATATTTGGACTTGATTAAGGCTAGGAATGAGCCTAGATTGTTTCTTGATTAATTGGTTAAGAGCTTGATAAGTTTGTGTAGTTAATTTATATCATAACCTAAAGAATGGACTGTTTTGATGTGGTTGAGTTCAAATATGGAAATTATGATTTGTTAAAGGAATAAATGAGTTCTTTTAATGCAAACATGATCTTAAGGACATGACTAATGTGTATAAGGTATGGATGAATGAGCATTGAAGAACATAGGGTAATTATGAATGAGGCAGACAATGTTTAGACCTAGAGGTGGTTTTGTTTATTCTGGTAGTGGTAGAGGTTAAGTGTCTAGAGGATAGACATATGGTGGGCAAACACAACAGTTTCCCATTTGTGAACATTGTGGGAAAAGACATGGTGGGGTATGCTAGAAGGTATCAGGAGCTTGTTTACGTTGTGGCTCTTTTGAGCATCAGATTAGAGACTGTCCAAAAACTTTAGAAGCATAGGCTGGAGTGAGAGGAGGATCAGTGACATAAATGACTGTGCAGCAGAGCAAAGCCAGTGGAGCAGGATAGAGAGGCAGAGGTAGGGTAAAACTAATTCAGCAGGTCCTAGTGTAATAGCCCAGACCACCCACCCATATATATTGTCCGCTTTGGGCTCCAAGCCCCTCACAGTTTTGCTCTTCTCACCCTTGGAAAAACGCATCTTGGGGGAGAGGTATCCATACCCTTATAAGGCATACTTCGTTCTTCTCTCCAACTGATGTGGGTTCTCACAACTTAAGCCTTCTAACACAATAAATAGAAAAGATGAATCAAATTTGCAAACCATAAAACAAAATATTCATAAAAGAAAAAAGATCCAAGTATTAAATTGGTTATATAAAATTATAAAATTTCTAATATTTTTCCTGTGTAGTCAAAACAAATGCAGGAAGTTTTAGAATCTTTCTTGATGAGAAACCATGTATTAGAGATAACATTAAAAGACCTTTTGATGTTATAAATGTCATCCTAATATAATGTACAAACCATATATAATTGTTGAACACTCGGATATGACAAAGATCAATAGGAATTTCATCATATGATATTCTATACTTCTAATTCATAAGTGAAAATCCAACATCTTGTCTTGTTTTCAAAGAAATGATAATGTAATGATTTAACACATCCAACAAAAATAACATAATAAACATAAATAACACAATATGTATTTTTGTAATGATTCACATTGATGTGTGTCATCCATTTAGAATTTAAAAAAATATTATAAGCACTAAGTGATTTGTACCATTCATAGATGATTATCCTAGGATTACATAGTTGTTTTTTACAAAAAAAACAAATGTTGGCCTAATTTTGAAGATATTTAATACTATGGTTTAAACACAATTCTAAATAAAAAAGAAAATGATGAAAATCAACAATGCAAAAGAATATTTTGAGATATCTGTAAGAGATTACCTTGAGACAGGGAATTATTCATCAAAGCATATGCATGAACGCACCTCAACAAAATATGATTATTGAAAAAAAAATAGAAACATCCTATAAATTTTCCCAGTCAATCGTTTTCTTTACACGTGCTCCTATATTTTTTTAGGGTGAAGCAATTTTAATAAATGAATATTTGACAAACAGGATGCCCTCTAGAGTCTTAAGTTCCTAAACACTATATCAAGTGTTTCTCCTGTTATTCCTAAACACATAGTTAGCATTATATATGGAACTGTTTGGTTATTCCTTATTTGTCTGTATACATACCAAACATAGGAGTAAACTTGATCCTAAAAAACTCAAAGGCATATTATTAGGACACTTCTTGAAAAAAGAAAAGGTGTAAGTAATATTTTCTTATAGCTTAAAGGTTTTACAACTTTATGGAACTTTTTTTTAGCATAACCTTACTACAAATATGACATTTAGGGGGTGAACTTCACAAGGAAATATCAACTTTGGGACATTGAAACACTCACTCTTAAACAACCAACTTAAGGCCATATCATAATTATTGCTCTTGAATAATAGCATGATTTTGATTCATCTCACAAGCCATCTCAGTAAAATCAAAGCCCGAATCCAAAATATGTTAACTTAATCCACAAATAGAACTAAAAAAAAACTTTGTGCCTTATACATTTTTATTTTAGGAGACAAGGAGGAAAAAACTAGAGCTACCACTTGATCAAAACCATGAGTCTAATCTGATTTTAAAATTATAAATTTCATTGGATAATAGTAATCCTAACTTTAGTTAATATGATTTATCTATTGATGATATACCTATTGCCTTGAGGAAAGGTGTAAGGTCTTACATCAAAAATCCAATTTAAAACTTTGTATTTAGTGAAAGATTGACACCTAGTCACCATACCTTTATTAGCAATTTTGATAAAATAAAGTTCCAAGTTTAATATATGAAGCGCTAGATGTCCTATAATGGAAGATGAGCTACTTTGAAAAAATTCGTTATTTTCAAAAAGAATAAGTCTTGAAAGATTTATAAATTGTCAATAAGAAAATCTCAATTAGTTGTAAATGGATTTTTATATTCAAACATAATAATGATGGTAGAGTAAAAAATTTAAAGCACTATTAGTAACTAAAGGATTTACTTAATCAGACAAAATTGATCACCAGAAGGCATTTTCCCCCATATCTAAACTTAATACAGTTCGAATACTTTTCTTATTTACTTAAAATTTGGATTGGTAAATATATCAGCTTGATGTACATACCTTAATAAAGACTTGAATAAAGAAGTTTATATAGAATGCGTCTTAAAAGTTCTATTACTGGTAACAAAGTCTACAAAATAAAGAAGTTTATATGGATTTAAACAACTGCTTGTGACATGGTTTGATAGGTTCAATAAAATAGTCAAGAACTTTGGGTACCAATAATGCCAAACAAACCACAGTATCTTCAACACAAACTCATCATCAAGAAACAAGGTAATTCTTATCATGTATATTAATGATTTCAACCTATCTACAGATCATTATGAAGAGATGCTCAGCTCAAAAATGTTTTTGCTAGAGAGTTTGAGATCGAAGATTTAGGAAATCTCAATTACTTTTTTGGTATAAAGATAGCTCAATCAAAGAAATGAATTTCAATGTCACACTAAAAGTATATGTTAGATCTCTTAAAAGAAATAAGATGTGGTTTAAAATTTAACAAGTCATTATGCTATTATTGTAATGTAAGAAAGCCAACCTAAAGATCTAATTCTTAGAAAGATTTTATAAGGAAAAATAAGAAAGTTAAGGGCTTTAATGTTCTTTGAAACTTCTAGATATTTAACCATTTTAGGATAATATTGACCCATTTATATGAAGTGGTAAAGAAAAGCACAAGATGCAACTTGACTAATGACTTTCTTATCATTTTTTTATTTCATCCAATTTTTGGTAAATTGTAGGCTTTAAAGAGCCACGGGCTTATCAGTATTTATCAAAAGCAACCTTACAATGCTATTAGTTTGCAGTTGATGTTTGCATTTTATAAGGCATCAGTATGATGTGAGCTATTAAATGTGCATATTGCGTTCATGTGTATATAGTTATCATGCTAAATAAAATGATGGAGGTCAAGCTTGTGACCTTTTTCCACCTATTAAAGTAGCATATAAATCACTTTTAAATATACTTTTGATGGATGAAAGCTAATAAAAGAGAAAGACAAGCCTTAACATTCTATTTTCAACTTCAATAACATTTATGTATTTGTATTTAGCTAACTTATGCATTTCATAGCTAGACCTTGCTACTCTTTTACAATTATCAAAAAATATATTAGTAAAGATATATTGGCAGTTCAAAAGAGCAATATAAATAACTGTCAAAATGTAAAGTACTTTCCATTATCAGGTAAAGAAGTGATTATGTAGGCACTAACTTCTTATGTCTTAAATTTTTTGTTGACAAATTCTAGTCAAATAAAATAAGCATATTCTTTATTGGAAAGCGAAAGTAAATTGTAAAAAATCCAACAAAGAGAAAAGAACTCTAACTAGATAGAATAGCTTACCAGTCTAAGGTAAGGGAAATGGCGCTATCTACTACTATAATGAATGTAAAGGAACCTCCATTTGCAAAAAGAAGCATTTTTGGGCTATATATTTTAATGGTAACCCTATTTAATCTTACAAGAGGAAGAGAGATAAGGACTGGTCAAGATTGATGGACAATTAGTTATTTACCTATATTTTAGTAGGTTGTAGCTCAGCTTTTGAAGGGTGCATGTTATTTAGCCACTTCTAGTTTATTTGTTAGTTGAGAAAATCAATGGTATCTTGAGTTCTTAACCTAGTGATTAATGGAGTAAATTTTGTAATTATCCATAATAGAGTAATTTAATTATATAAATTCATTCTTTTATATATGTTTGCATTTTGTTAGTATAATATAATTAAGGATAATTTTATTTTCTCCATCTTCTCCATCTTCTTTTCATATTATCAGAGCTAAGGATGATAGCCTTGCTTATTATCGATTCTTATTGTCATAGATAATAAGAAACAATTAGATGGAGGTAAGTTAGATAGTGTCAATTCATATTTTCTTCACCATTCTAATCATCCTAGAATAGTTATTATTTCTAAATCCCTTATTGGAGACAACTACTTGACTTGGTGTAAAGCTATGGTCATTTCTTTAAATGCCAAATCCAAATTGAGTGCCATCAATGGAACTTTCAAAGTGTCATATGATATAATTAAATCAAGAGACTATGCTGAAAAGCATAATCTTTATAATATAAAATTGAAATTTACATTCATAATATTATGATCTTGAATAAATAATTATCAATACTAATCAGGGCATAATATTATATACTTGATGTGGAAGATGTCATTATTATAGAGAGATTAAGAAACTCTATTAATTTCTTTATTAAAATAGGTGTTTTTTTTCTTCACCCACTTTTTGCTATAAAGAACTTGATGGGATAAACTTTTTATAACTCTAATAAGTAGAGAGAGGATCAGTTTATACATCTATAACTTTTAATCTATTATGTTCATCAAATAACCAAATAAACAGCTGAGATTTGTTCCACTATTAAATAGGAAATATGTACCAATTAGGGCTCTTTAATTATATTAATATTATTATTCATATATATGTATATATACCAGTTATTATGTATAGATATATATATATAGAATATGACCACTAACTAGGCCATATTATAACATTCTCCCACTTTGCTTAACACTTTGAACTTTATTTTAATGGTACAAACATTAATCCTATATAAATAAATCTCTTAATTTTTGCATAATTTATCTTAACATAATAAATCATGTATTAAGTATCGAGTGTTCTTCAATTTCATAGAAAGGGTATGTGTTTTATGATATCTCTCTAGCCTTTTAACCCTTAATTGTCTTTTTTAAAATTTTGATTTTAGTTAATTTTCTTGTAAGAGAGCTTTCTTGTGCCTGCCAATAAGGGACTCTTTCCTTATAGGGAAGTCCCTAGAACTAGCTCCCATCTTTGGCAATTCTTTTAAGGAGATTACAGCTCCCCTCTAGTCAACTTTATCATCTGTTCATATTTTAAACCCCATTATTGCTTCACAAATCTCAATTCCTCCCTCCTCTGACTCTTTTGAGGAGTTTCCTTTATTACCCTATAACTTGACGAACCTTAAATCTGGACCTCCAATTATGGTTTCATCCCCTCCACCTTCTTTTAAATCCTAAAGCAAGATTATTTAGCCTTGAGACAAAAAAACCCTTACTTTATATCCCTCTGCTAAGTCTGATGGGATTTTCTCTCCTCTTTTAGATATTCTTCAAGTAGGTGTAGCTTATTAGTCTTCTTCACTAGTTGATTGCTTCTTAGAAAAGCACCCTTCTTTTACTTAAGTATAAATTTGGGCTATGGTTAAGTGGGAAAATTTTAAATTGGAAAAGAGTTTGCTTATAGAAGATAACTCATTCGTATTCAAATTCTCCAATAAGGTGAACTTGTTAAGTATCCTTGAGCACATGCATGTGGTAGATAAAACATTACTTGTTGGGACCCGAACTCGAAACCGGACCCTAACTGGAGAAGTGGAAAACGAAAAGCAAACAAACGGATGGACACAAAACCAATTGTTTACGGAAATAAATGCGAAAGTATCGAATCAAAACGAATCGAATCGGAAAACCGAAGGAACGGATTTCGAAGCAAATCGAAAACGAAGCAAACAAATGGTTCAATCGAACCGAAACAAATGTCCGACATCCGAGAACAAACATTATAGAAAAACGTTGCGTTGGAAACCCATAGACATCTGATCTAAGCAAAACAATCCGGTATAAATTTTTTTCTTCTTACTGATTCATTCTTTATTCATCTTTATTCAATCTCATACAAAGCAAAATCAATTTCCCATTTGGAATATTCATCAATTCCAACATCTCAATCAAAAACTCAAATCATAATATTCGTCTTATACAATTATCCAAATCCCATAATTCATCTTTTAACCAATTCTTATTTGTCTTTTGCCAAAAGAAACTCACACATGACTTATACAAAAATCTTATTATTCCTTTCTTTTTCCAAACGACACCTAACACACATATCCATATGCCCATGATTCATACACAAATAAACACTTCAATATCTCAATCCCAGTAACACAATTCATTGGACCTCCTGTCCGGGGCCCATATCACATTCAATCACATTCATAATCAACTTATATGCAAAACCATAATTCACTTTTCTAATCTATATACACATCCATAAATCATTACATCATGAAATACATGCTTACAAAATCTTAATGGCATTCCAAGCCATAATTCAACATCAATATCAAAATCCGAATACAAAGATACAAATCAAAACAATACAATATGAACACATACAAATGGAAACCCTCATTTTCTTTCACCCGATCTTCTTCTCATCACCTGTGGATGGGAATGAAGGGGGTGAGCTTATTACTCGTGGATAACATGTTTATAAATTGAAACATAAGCAAAAATCATTTTCTAAACTATTGCTATTTTATAAAAATCTCACAATAAGAAATTCATCGAAAGCTTATTATTTTCTTTTTCAAACTTCTTAAATCATTCAAATCATTTCATAAACAATTTCCAAAATTTCATGGTTCAAAATTCATTTTCTCATTTTCTCAAAATTCTCAAAGTTATCACAAATCATAAATAAAATTCAAAACACATGGATGCATCACATTATAAACAAAATCAAAATCACATAACACATTCAAACGGTTTGGGTCGGTCCAAAATGAAACGTACTGCACATTCCCGCATAGCGGTCCTGTGCAGCCGTGAACAGAACGTACTACACCTTCCCGCATAACGATCCGGTGTAGCCGTGAACTTATCGGAGTTCGAAATCAAAGCTCCAGTGCCACTAGCGGGCAGGTAGGAGAAGCCTTTAAAAGGAGACAAGTGCACTTGACTCATACTTATGGGACCTAACCAAACCCACATAACACATAATTCATACTTGAAATCAAACTGTCCGGAGGCATCTTTCAAAACCTTATTTTTCACATCGCGCCATATCAAACAAATTTCATTCATAATTTTCCCCAAATTTCAAAATTCACATAACAATAAAATTCATATATCAAATTGTCAATCATAATTCACACATATTCATATATCAAATGCACAATCATTTACAAACAAGGAATGCCACGATGTTCATAATTTCTCAATTCAATCATAAATAATGAATTTCGGAAATTTTCTCAATTTATCAAATCATGTAAAACAAAGAATTTTTACCTTTGTAACCATTTTT
>JAOTAX010000001.1:7163457-7175030 GCA_025629825.1 Erythroxylum guanchezii
AAGGTACTAAATATTGATTTAAATAAAAATAAATTACTAAAATTGGAATAACTAATAAAACAAAACAATTGAATAATTAAACAGCCAATAAGAATGAATATGATCAAAGCTAAAAACTTGGGAATTATTATATCCTTATTTTGTCTCCTCTTATTTAGGAATTATTCTATCCTTGTTTTGTCTCCTCTTATTCTTATTAATCTAATTATGCTTGATCCTAGATATCCTAAGGTTTTGATCACCCTCTCTCAAGATCTAATCAAGAATCCCAATTGAAATCGATAATAACATAGTTGTAACATCTCGATTCACAAAACTACTCTTAACTATTCAATTGGATTTAAAGCAATCCTAAGAATAATTAATTTACAATTAAGATCTCTCTTTAATTGTTAATTAATCTGATAATTTTAGGTCTATTAAACTACCAACTCTCATTACGCACCTTAACACAAATAAATTGATTCATTCTCTCTATTTATACCAAGTATAAACATATCAATTATTATTAAGCATGCATAGATGTATTGAATTCAACAAGAATAAAGTTTAACAAAACAGACCCCTAATATGAATTTAGAAACTCATAATTCATGTTTAACATCATAATAATTCAAATAAACATCCAAGAAAATGAAATAACTAAAGGAAAAAATAAAGAAAAACTAGTTTGGAGTCTTGATCTGGAATCTGGAATTTCTGGAGCTTCATTTGATGTCTCCTCTTGATCCTCTTTTAATTTGGTTATTGTTGCCTTTTTGTGTTTTTCTTGTCTTTATATAGTTCTTGACGCTTCTAGGAATGTTTCTAGAATTTTCTCACTTAATTTGGTTTTTTTAAAAAAAACTGAAACTTCAAAAGGACAAGAAAACTCGATCGTGCTAAAAAAACTGAAATTTGTTATCTGTCATACCTGTCACGATCGTGGCCTGCATTGTTTCATGCTTCCAATTCTTCTCTTTTCTTCAATTGCCTACATTCACTCACAAACACATAAATCACCTCTTAAAACTTAAAAGTAAGATCAAATTATTGCTTTAAATCAATCAAACACTTAAAATACTAATAATAACACAATTCTAAGTTTATATATATGATAATCTTCTAAGAAAACACTTAAACATCAAGAAAAACATATTATAATCTACACCTATCATTATCAACTTTTAATTGTATAATTCCTGACTACATTGCACTCTTCACTTTGAATAGTTAAAATATTATAAGATAAAAAAGGTGTATGAAAAAAAACTTTATCCTTAGTAGTGAAGGTACATAAGTAGTTAGGGAAGTTTCTAGTGTTCAGTCATTAAAAAAAATGTTTAAGCTTTTAAACTTGTTTTCGTATTTATATCATCATAGTTATCAAAAGAAGGGAGAAATTAAGGAAATAAAGTTTTATTAAAACTCAAAATCATCAAAGGAAAAAAGGTTCAAAGGGCTACATAAGAGCAAAAGGAAAAGAAAGAACATGAGCACAATTGGGATAAAGTTGATATTGGAGTATGTGACTTAATCATTCAACATCTCTTGAAATAGCTTTAAAGATTGCGTCGTCTTTTCATTAAGAGTATGAATCTTATCAACTCATCTTAAATATTCAAAGTTTGTAGTACACTTTTTTCATCAGTATTGAATATCTTTTCTATTTTTCCTTGTAAATGACTTAAGAACCTTCATAAGCTGTCTTTGAAGATTCCCCGCAAAGATTTGATCACATTACAAATAGCATATTTAGCATAGTACTGAGAAGCATATGAAGTTATAAAACATCGGACTCATTGAAAAATAGCTCTATATGAGAGACTACATTCTCTTTAGAATCACCTTAGGTGGTTGTATGAATAAAGTTTTTTGTGTAATAACCCTATCTATCAACTAGTTGAAAAATTTTATCTCCCGATCCAAGTCTTGGTCATCAAACTGTAAATGAGAAGAAAATAAAATAAAAGGAAATGTAATATCAAACTCATATGGCAATATGAAGGTCATTTGGCGATACATCTCTAAAAAGTTTGTCCATTCCATCCCCTATACGTATATTATAGAAATTCTTTCCTCAGGAGCTTGCTCACATTTGCTTGCTATTACGGTCAGGTCACTATAACATAGGTATGGGTTCGATAGCTAGATCTGAACCAAGGTCCCACCATCAATCATTGAACGAGTAAGCCCATTTTTTTCGAAGACCATCTTTTTTTCTCAGATTGGATGTTATTTTTCATAAATCTTTTAAATAATTTCTTCTTTATCAGTTGTAATTACTTAAAAATTTTAACATTTTTAATACCCTAAGCATTCAATTTATAATTCAAATTTATGAGTCATGCAAATTAATTTTAATTTGATAAGCAAAAGAACCTAATGAATAACCAATTGAACTTTTAGAATTTAATTGAATCTTAAAAAATGCATAAACTCTATACTAATTTGAAATAAAAAATGCCAAAACATTTACAATAGCACTGGAACTAAATACTATTATTATGATATTTTGTCCCCACTCTTTGATTCTATTCTTTTCCAAATGCAAGTGAATAGGTAACTAAAGACCAATTGGCAGAGAAATGCAGCCTTGAAGACGTAGATTTATGAATTACTTATTTCTCCATGTTAAATGACTCTCAGTCTATACAGAAGCTTTACCCCGTAACTGTACCCTGCCAACGCTAAACAAAATATTTTTTTCACCATTCTCCTCCAAGGCAACATAAAATAGCCTAAGTGGAAAATGCGAAGATGAAACGAAAACAATTATTCTATACAACTTGTGCGACAAAGAAAAAGCACAAACTCAGGCTTCTTCAATCCTCCACCCGTTGAATTTCACCCATCATGATGCGATTGCTAGTAACCTTAAAACCAAGGAGAGCAGGATCAATTTGCCTCCCTTTCTTTCCTTTCTTTTTACTGCTTCGGGCTCCTTGTACCCCATCTGATGACTCTGAAAGTCCAGCCGAATAAACTTCAGGTGCTGCAGTCTTCTTAGTATTACTTTTCAGCATGTCAATAAATGATGGCTCTGATACATCAGCATCACTACAAGATGACGTCCGTCGAAAACGCACCTCTCTTTTGCTGTCATTACCTTGGTTTATGGGGTTCCCACCTGAGGAGACGAATACTTTTACTCAGTAAATAGCAATAACCCAAGACAAAAACACTCAGCAGTCAGGCATCCAAATTGATTATGTGACCCATTAACTACAGCAGTCATGCCCGCTGCTGAGACCACATATGTCACGATCAACATCACAAGGAGAGCAATTAAAAATTACCATCAGTACTGTTCAAAGAAGTTTTCCCCCTTGATGTTGTATCCGAGACTAGCTCAGCTAACCCTTCTTGGGATGATGAGGCACGAGAAACAGGTGGACGTCTGGGTAAAATATTCTCTTGCACTTTCAGGGCCACCCTACTAAGAGAAGTATTAAAATTCATAATGACATGAAAAATAACCTAAAGCTTAAAGAAAGGCTAGTAATGCAACCATACAATCATTCACAGTAAACTAGAAGCTTGTAAGCAAACTCTTTCCAGGATAACGTCTAGATGTTAGATTGCCTACGACAGAAGAAAGATTTCGAAAAGGGTCCATAATAGATTTCTGGGAATATTATTATTTTTCTGTTTCAACTCAGCATGATATCATTTCATCAAAGAATTAAAATAGTCGTAATTCAAAAAGTAGTCGATGACATTAAAGACATCACAAGGTACAATTAGTAATGTCTAGGTAGCACAATTTGATATTTCACACACAATTTACAGCAAGCGTATCAACTAACATCCATTTATTGTGTCTCTGAACTACAGATGCATGTAGTAAAATGAGACTTCAAGAATTATTAGGAATTCACTACCAACCACCTAGCTATAGCTTTGAGTGAATATAACAAGTTATTGCAATCAGTAACAACTCCATTAGTTAATGGAAAACTTACTGATTTATGGTAATATCTTCAGCTGAAGAATTTTGTACTACCTTGTCATCGTAGAAGCCTGCATTGTCACCTGGCAGAATATTTAGAACATCAAACAAACAAAAATAAATGAATAAAATTCCATTGGAAATCAATGTACACTTACCAGCAGTACCATGAGAAGCCTGCCGGCTAATTGCATTAACAGGAAGCTCTCCATGATCTGCAGAAGCCAGCCTTACTTTCTCAACTATGCCATCATGAATCTCAGAAACTGACCTGTTCATCAAACCCAGGTTTTTGGATCCATGCCGCCTTCCTTCCACCGCTAAGTAATCCTTGTTGATTAACAGCTTATTACTAACATTGGAATCTGTTAAAACCACCTGAGCGGTACCACCAACTCCAGACACAAAAGAATGTCCTTCAGGTTTCACTCTGGAATCAGATCTAAATGGAAAACTTTCTTTGCTGTCTATAAAATTTACATGCTCATCAGCTGTACCGAGATCTGCAGGTTCAGACATGTTAGAACCATAAGAACCCACAGAAAATGAGTTGTTTAGGGTAGTTTCTTGGCCTGGAATAGGACAGGGGTGATCTAAAGAGCTTGATCCAGAATAAAGGCCACATGGCACCCTTCTCTCGAAAGTTATTCCATCATTAACCTGCAGTAAATCAGCAGATTGATGGCCTGATTTCTGATGGAGTAATTCCATTAACAATCGCCTTGACTTATCATTTGATCCATCTGACATCCATGAACTTTGATCTTCAGAAGCTATTTTAACTTCTGATTCCCTCTTTTGCTGCTCAGAATTGATGTTAAATTGCTGAAATCGAGATTCCATCCAGTCATTTGTTACCTTCCCATTGCTTTCTGACCAGTGGCCATCAATTGCTTCCAAATTAGAAGCATGGAATTGATTTCGAACCATAGGATGATGACTGTGAGATGGTATGCCAGTAGAAAATGCGACAACTTGATCAGAAGATTGCATGTGTGTGTTCAACTCATGAATATTTAAACCATGAGCATGAACCATAGCATTCACTGCATCCATATTCATCCCTGATGCACCAGCAGGTAAGGACAGAGACCGATCAAATGGCAATGCACCAGGCTCAAACAGCTCGTGCTGATGCCTGTCTTGAGATGAAAGAGTCCTCTGTAGTTGAGCCAGCTGGTCATCATGGGATTGCATCTGCAGTTGTTGAAAAAAATCTAGTGGGCTAATCCCTGAAGTGTGAGCTCTATGGTTACTAGCAATATTCCCAAGGAAATTATCATTTTCATTGATAGGCCAGACAGGATCAATCCGTCTTTCTTCTTCCATATTTCTTTGTTGTCTCAATGCCATCGACAACTGTCTTGCATGTAGCTGCTCTTGTAGAATCTTATGCTCTAAAGATTGTACTTGTCCATGATGTCCACGAGATATTAGTTCAAATAAATCTCTTTGCTGCTCTCGCTGTGGCACTAGACCAATTTTTGATTGAGCGAGCTGCTCTACCTGTGGAATAAAATGCCTTACAGGATGATGGGAGCGCTGATGCATCTCCTGCAAGAGTTGCTGCTCTAATAACACCTGATCAAGACCACTGTTTGCTCTAATAGGATCAATATGTGAGCGTGGAAGGCCAGGATCAGGAATCTGGGCATGCATCAACTGTTCAAAAAGCGCATATCTTACTTGAGATTGCTGTTGCTCCTCTAAAAGCTTTTGCTGATTAAAGTATTGCTGCTGCTGCTGCAATTGATGCTGTTGCTGCAACTGAAGCTGCTGCTGCTGTTGCCTCCTTAGCGCCAAAAGATGTTCCAGATCGCTAGCAGTATGGTTGCCAAGCTGTTGATGGCGAATTGGATTCTGACTTGGAACATTTTCAAGAAATGATTCATTCATGCGTGAGTGAGATGACAGCATATTTCTCTGTTGCTGCTGCTGAAATTGTAGGGACACGAGCTGCTCTGTTAGATCAAAATTATTAGGCTCTTGCTCGGTATGTGAAAAACGACATGCAGCAAAGGCATCTTGAATTGAGTCAGATGCAGAAAGTGTCTCTGGTCTAAAAACATCTGTCCGCTTTTCAACAGCAGAAGTTGAATCATTTAAAGCACCATAGGAGACCGCTCTTCCCACATTGACAGGAACATCTGATGTCTCACTTGGTCTAGTATGAGAACCTTCAAGCTCTGACCAGAGCAAGCCAAAAGGATGCAACTTAGTATCTTTCTGATATGGCAGACCTGATTCAACCAATTCATTTGGGAGAGGAGTTTGAGTATTAGCAGTTGCCAAGAGATCATGTATGTTCCCAGCTGATTTCACATTTGGATAACTAATACTACTAGGTCTCCCTGGAAAGACAATTTCTGTAAAAATAATCAGGCATAAAAAAAAGTAGATGTTAGGACAAATGCTTTCTGGTAATATAAGATTCACAAATGAAGGGCATAACAAACAAAAAGGACCTTCATCTTGAGCAACAAAGTCATGGAAGCTTTGACAATCAGTTTGTGGCAGCTTCAATGAAGCTTCAGGCTTAGATATCCTTGATACTGCGGGCTGCTGAGATGCAAGGCTGTTGAGATCTGAAAATGACTGGGATAAACCAGTTGAAGCAGACAAATTAGCGCTCTCAAGTATAGGTACGCTGGGGTCTGACTTCACTGAAGGAACAGACTTTTCCACCTCTTTGCTGAAAGTTTCTCCTCTCAGTTTTAGATGTGGCATGACATCACCCAACTTATGGAAAGGTGTTCCTTCCGGAGCATCTGCTAGGCGTACTGGTAACTCTGTCCCAAAGTAACCTTCTTCAAACCACAAGATGATGTCAGCCCCAAGAAATGGTCCCTGAGTGTTACCACTGGGATCAATGTAGAAGAAATATAAATCCTCAGGAGCAGCAACCCCGTCATGATCTTTTAACTCATTGTCAGTCCCTAAGTGAGAATGAGTGTCAATCTGAGTATGTTCTGAAGAGGTTAAACCAAAGAGAGTGCTTGAATCATCTGGGAGCTTAGATTTGACATCCAATGAGGTACCAGGCTCAGCACATTCAGTAAAAATAGACTCGAGCATTTGCCAACTTTCAACAACATCAACCTGAGTAGCAACTTCTTTGGCACGGTAGACACCATCAGTTTGTAACATTTTTGCAGTCAATCTATTAACATTTTCACTTTCCCCTCTGTAATCAACTTCTTTCTCAGCATTAACAACTGCATTCATCACATTTATTAGTTCATTTACGAACTATTGATATACTTAGCAAAAGCACAATAGTCCTCACCATTTAAAGCATTGGTGTTTGAACCATGACTCCAGGAGGAATCAGTTTGTGGCACTTCCTCATCTGCCAGTTCATGAAAGGCATCAGCAGTCTCTTCAGCTATACCCTGTTTTCCCTCAGTGACCTCATACTCACCAACACCTAGACGTAGATACGGAACATCATGAGAAAGAATACTATCACATGCACAAATGTTGAAAGTCTTAATCGCAAACTACCTGATATGTTTTCAGTTGACCTGCCCTTTTTGGCTGCATTGTATACAACGCCACTACTTGTGAGTTTTCCCTTCCATATGTCAGTAAGAATGGCCTATTCGCATCTCAGGCCAAACCAATTCAACAGAGTTAGGGGGAAAAAAACAAATAAAAATCATTTTGTGAATTAGGAATTGTGGGAGCACAATTGCTTACCTCCTCTTCAGTGCCAGGAGTAACAAAAGCCAAAGGTTCAACAAAGCCAAGTTGAGTTATGGGTGGACATTCATCCATCTTCTCTGGCATGATACCAAAATATGGATCAAGCTTATGGGAACGATAAATGTCAAGGAGCTTACCCCTCGGGTACCAGAAAGTGTCAGTTGGGAGATTTACTTTCCCAATAGAACTTCCATTTTTGCATGGGTGAGCAGCACAAGCTCTACCAATGGTATTTGACCTCCCACGTCCAAGTGTAAACCCCAAATTTGAACCTTCTGTCCGTCCTCTCTCAAGGCCAAATCCAGGAGCAGCACGATAAGAACTGGAACCAGAAGAATGAATCTCCATCCTATGTCGTGGCCTCCATTTGTCACGAGGATCAGAATCACGCTCAGAGGTAGGACGATTGCTACCAGTGGAAAGGTGATTTTCATTTTGAGTATCATCCTTTTCTTTTTCTGCATCTGCCCTTTTCTCAATTCGTGATTCCTTATCTTTTTCCTCAGGACCCCACCTAGAAGACCATTTGCTATCACGACGTGTTTCATGCGCAGAGTTCCTATTACTACCATCATGCCACCGATCAGAGGATGCCAAAACTCTATTTTCAATTGTATCTCTGATGGAAACACTCTCAGTACGACGATCTGTTTTCCTGCGATCTCTTCTACCACAAAGTAGACCAGTTTCTCTTTCCTCTTCACGCCAGCGGCGACTACCTTCACTCTCAGAAGCAATCCTCCGCCAATCCTTCTTATCCTCAGATCCATCCAAGCGCCAGGCCTCCTTCTGGCTAGGATCACCAGAATTTCCAAGAAAAACAGAACTTGGACCACGCATGTCCTGTCATTATGAAAGGATAACAATCATTACCCTGGATAAGACAAATTCAAATCCCCCAGCTTGCTGATATTTGCCGGAATCTGGGGTAGGAAAAAATAGGGGTCGATACATCCTATAAAGCTAGTACCACAAGATGCTAGAGTTATCTGCACACATAATGAAGATTAGCAAAGAATTGAGCTCTTTGGAGTTTATAAGTTCAAGTAATAGCCACACAATTCTACTGGGTTCCCAACAGATTAGCAGTAGAAATCTTGATCATTCAGTTATTTGAATGAATAGTGCCCTAATAAAAGAGAGAGCTTCTGTAAGACCTATGGAAAAGCATAATATAGGTTAGTGTTAGCCTTCCTGTCATCAACTTCATATAATTTTTCATCGCAACAAGCTACAGTTGTATACCTCCACAACCTTAAACACTAATTCTTAATATACTCCCCACATAGTAAAATATAAGATGAGACCAGTTTTAAGCACAAGAGAAAATACAGAATAAAGAGGATGAAAACCTTAGCTTGTTATAAGCCCAAAGGCAAGTCAGTCCTCAATTAGTAAGGCTGAGAATTCGGTAATATATTATGTTTTGCACCAGAAGGGAAGAGCACACAGAAAACTATAGCAATAATGTGTACAGCTAGAAATTACCAGCTTCGTCTCACTTGGTTTCGTGTAAAGCCACTGAGGAGACAAAGGTATACTGTTTTCTAATTGATCTGTCACATTGATCAAACAGCAGTGTTACTCAATTTTTGGGGGAAAAAAAAGATATGGAAGTATTTCACTATGCAACAGATTTTGACAAAGAAGTAAATGATTGTTTTACCTCTCGAGTCCTCATTTACTACCAGAGGGACCTTTTCCATCTCACTTCCTCCTGAAGCTTCAACTAGTAAACATCAAACAAATTAAAAGACAACTCTGTTATGATTTGGATTTCAATTGAAAAAGAAAAAGAAAAGAATGAGGTAATCCCTACAGCAACCGGCTCTATAACAAGTAAACAAATTCAAACGGGCTCATCAGTTAGCTTCACCACTAGGCATGACAACAAAGGAATGGAACCCATAATGAGGAATGAAATGCCACAGAGGTTCTCATTTGAAACAGCAGCAACATAATGATTGAAGACAACAAAAGGAATGAAGCAAGATAAGCCAATCCCATATAACAAAATAGCAGATTTCTACTTGATATTGTGTCCACGACCTGTCACTTCCCATATAAAGCATCTTCATTGAATATAAGTATTTGAGTAGTTCAACCAAGTTGAGTACGTTTGCAGCAAGATTTAAAGTTAAGCCACAAAAAGCTAAAAGTATGACAAAAGTAAACTGAGAAATGATAGAATTTGTCACTAAAAGTAACCTTTAGGAAGATATTTCATAAAAACCAATAGTAATAGCATTTTAAGCAAATCCACTAATGAGAAAAGAGGAAAAAACAAACAACGAAGTTCAAGACCAAAATAATTATAAAAAATAAGAAGATAAATGAACGTCGAACTCAAATTTTTTTCTAAGAAGAAAGCTTGATTAAAACAAAAAATAAGAAGCAGGGCTCAGATCAATAAATCGAAGGAGAAGATGAGAAGTTGAGAAAATAAACAAAGGGAAAGAATCAGATTGGAGGAAGAGGGTACCTTTCGGAGGTGGGGCCCAGGAGTGATCGGAAGTTTTAGATGATAGCAAATCGTCGGGCAGATCGAGCTTGCTGTCGGCCATCGAAGGAGTTGAGAATCAGAAGCGCAAGTGTGAAGATCAAACAAAAGCCAGCAAAGAGAAACAGTGGGGATTTTTCCAAAAATTGGCAAGCGCAATCGAGAGAACGAGAAGAAACTGGGAGGGGATTTGGAGAAGAAGAAGATACAGCGAGAGAAAGGGATTAGGGTTTTCTTTTCTTTTAGAGAGAGGGAATATGTGCTCTTATGAGGAGGTAAATGGGTGAGACTGAGAGGAGTAGGAGGAGGAGGGTTTGGGTGGTGCTCAGAACGGGCGAATTCAACTAACCTCAACTCGGCGTCAAATTATATCATTGTATCTTTCGTTTTTCTCTTCTTGTTATTGTTTTTAGATTTCTGCTTCATTTGTTATTATTTCCAGCTTCTCTATTTAAAGACGATTAATTAGGCCTGGTTTCTATTTTTAATCTTTTGTTTTTTAAATTGAGTACAAAATATATTTTGTGAATTTTTATCTTCTATTATTCGTTTTAGGTTTATTCAAGTTTTCAAAAATTATGAAAATTATTTAAAATGGTTTTTGTTTTGTATAATTTGATTTACTATCAATTAAATACATATTATTTAATCATATATATTAATTTTTAATAAAATTATGAATAATTTAATTTAAATTAATATTTTATTTATTTATTTATTTATTATAATTAATTATTAATAAGAATTATTGATAATTTAATTTTACTTAATAATTTTATTTAATTATAATTATAATTAAATTAAGTAATTATTAATAAATTTAATTAAATTTAAAATATCTTAAAATATATATATTTCAAATACAATTTGATTTAATAATTAAAATATATTTAAAATAAATATTCATTAATAAATAAAAAGATAATTTTAAAACTATTTACCTTAATAAAATAAAATAATTTTATTAGTAGTTTGTTAATAAATATTATATAGGAGATTAAAATAAATTTATTTAATAAAAAATAATTTATCTTTAAGTTTTATCTAATATATAATTATTATCCGTAATAAAAATATAACTACATTGACATTAACAACTAAACAAGTTTTTGTTTTTATTTAAAAGAAAACAAGAATTGTAACATGATTAAATTACTCCCCTTTAAAGCTCATTAAACTCAAATCATTGTTACATCTTCAAGAGAAAAAGGTGTTTAGCCAAGCATTGCTTCGGGAGAAGTCACAACTAGGAACCCACCATAAGCATCCATGGTAGCAGCTGTTGATGAAGGTGAAGATGGAAAAATGGAAGAGAGGTAATAGATGATGGTCGAAGTTGAGAGAGAGAGTCGGGTGTGTGAATGTTTTTCTGTCTTGGTATATTTGTCGGCTTTTACCCTAATTTGGTAGGTTTTTAAGTGAAGGATGATTTGGATC
>JAOTAX010000001.1:7199933-7211184 GCA_025629825.1 Erythroxylum guanchezii
AGTACAGCAGTAGGTTGACCTAGCAGAGAAGTCCTGAAGACTAGAGAAGAGTATTTTGCAACCCTGTCCAGTATGAACTTCTCAGGATTTCCTCTCCGTCCTGTAGATAGAAACTCAAGTGTCTCTCCAAGGAAAGGAAACCCCATTTTGCCTGGTGGGAGGCAATCATTTGATTTGCGGTTGTAGACAAGCAATATTACAAAAGGGATTGAAACTATGGCTATTAAGAAAGTGATGCTGAACTGAAGGAAGAGCTCCATGGTTGATCGTGAACACAGCTTCTACAAAATTAGTGACGAGTTGAAAAATAAATTGGCAAGTAAATGAGAAAGTTATAAATAGCACCACATTGTTGACTATGAGAAAGCTATAAAACGTACAACATTGATGACACATTTAGGCTTTAGCATAATAGACCTCTAATCCTTTTGCTGTGTGATTATACACAGTTAAGAGAATTCCTTCTAGGAATTTTAGTAATACTCCTGTATTATATATTTGTAAGATTATTGCGTGTACTTGGAGATTTGGATTGAGAGTAAACGCCAACTTATGATGATCAACACGTGGTGTGATGTTGTTTCACCAAGGCAGAGTGAACGGCACGTGAAACTGGGCCCACCCTCGGAGCTAGCTCGTCCTTCTTTGCCACCTGGAGGGACCTCGTGTACTCTCAAAACGCGACACGCCTCAATATCTCACCTCAATTAAATTCTCGCGATAATTACGGTTTTATCTCCTCTCAGCTCTCCGACGGATTTTGATGAATTTATATCACGGTTGAGCGTTGAAAGGATTTGCTTGTGAAAAGAAAAAAAAATAATTACAAAGGCTCCAAATAATGATTATTTTTACTTAAATAATTATGGAGGACATTAAAAATGAAACTGCTCATGGAAGGACAAGGAAAGCATTTATGTTTCTGCACATTGTGACTCGATTGAGCAAGTTGTTCCATGACACGATGATCTACTACAGGATATATTCATTGGTGCAAGTCTTATCTCATGGAAAATAAGAAAAATAGACCGATGTGTCTCATTCCTCAACAGAAATTGAATATCAGGTTATGACAACTACCACTCGAGAATGAAGAAATACTTGAAAATAGAAGAATAATTGAGCCGTTGTTGTTTTTTTGTGAAGCGAATCGATAAAGATACAGAAGATTTACTACTGCTATTTCAAACTCTGATTAGAAATTCGTACAGTTCTCAATAAGGCGATTGTATTTAAGGTTAGCTAGTAATAGGACCTTTTGTGTATTACAATACATGAGTCAAGCCTACCTATCATAGCAAGCCCATGAACACAAGCTCAATGACACGTTTGAGAGAAGTACCAAGCCTGTTGCGTGTGAATTGGCCCCTCACAAGTCAATTGATTGGTTGCCTTGTCAAAGAAGAAGGCTTTTGATTGGTGGCATGAAATTCAATGGTTGGCGGCATGCAATGAACGTGGTTGGCGGCGATTTCTTCATTCAATTAATTCAACAAGGGAGGCACCTAACATAGCTCATTTTTCAAGATCTTCAAGCGTGGTGAGCGACGATTGCGCAGGACATCAGCTATAAATAGGTGGCAGGCTTAGAGGAAAACAATCATTCATTCCTTTCTGAAATCCTCCAATCCTCTCTGTATATTTATGAGTTGTTGAAAGCCTTTTGTTCCAGCCTTTGTACCATTCTCCACATATTAGTAAAAGAGCTCACCCTCCGGCCGTGGACGTAGGTCACATTGACCGAACCACGTAAATTTTTGTGTTCTGTCCCATTTACTTTTGTCTATCTTTATTTTTCGTTACTACTATTTCGGGCTATTAAATTCAACCGGTATCCAATCCGAAGACATTTTATCTTAACAACAACAATTACAAAAATAGAAGTGCCAGACCAGATCAAGCAACGCGCAAGTAAAAGCGGAAAACATTTACCCAAAAAAAAAAAGAAAGGAATGGCCACCATTATATGCTTACAAAAGATCAAGGTGCGATGTTGAAGATTGTTATTTAAATCACCATGTATAATGATATCCTGTGAGAATGAACTTCTCTCTTTGGATCTATAATGTAGTTTCTATACCAGTAGCAAGAGCCCTACAAATTAACTCCAAACAGGCTTCCCGAAGACATATAAAGAAATTGAAATTTTATGCAAGCATTTCAGTATGTCACAAAATTTGCATCAACATTACAGGATCATATTCAGGCAGACGTAACAGCAGATAGTTTCCGCCCAAAGTTGAACCAAAAACTTAACACATGAATTGAATTTAGATCACCAATCTCCACAGAAGAAAAAGGCAATCCTTCTTCTTATTCTTCTTACTCCTCTCTTTCTGATTAAAACACAGCTTCAAGACTAATTACAGTACTCATTTCAAAGTCTTAATTACGTTCTCCTTCTTGCCATTGACGTTGGGTCTCCACCAAACAATTCTTCAATGGAATTTTCAATATCTTCGGGTTGGTACTTGATATACTTCTCGGTTTGCCTACCAGGTGTCATATACTGCTGGAACCTACCAAGAAACGATCGGTAAGCTGGAATCACAACGGCCGACACCGACACTCGAAGCTCCGATTGAAGCTGCTCATCACTCACCACCCATGTGCTCTGAGTTCTGTGTATCTCATCAAACATAGTATTGAACATCTTGAATCTCTCCTTCACTGCAGGTTTTGCCACTTTACCATGTACCTGCAAACCCTCTAGGCTTAAGCACTGCAACAATCTACTCCACGTCTCTCTTGTGTAGCTCTTGTGGTACATTCTAAGTTCAGAGGATAATTTTCTACACCATGTGAGTCCCATCATTTCGTATATCTCGTTAGACCCTTTGATCTTTTGCAATATGTATCTCCCGTTGTTCATCAGGAATACATAACGCAATGAAGCATCTCTATACAGTTTGGATTTCATATCCAGATTCTCCTCCAACAAGTCCATAACTTTGTTTAATTGCCCTCCGAATCGTGACGTCTCCGACTTCCCATCATCGCGGGGGTTGCCTTCCTTTGTTTCTGAATGCTGACCATTCGAGTCGCTGGACTCATCCATTCTCAGGTGTTGCTTGAACACCTCTTCCAATGTGTCTTTGTACTCGCAGGCGTATTTTAGATAATTCATGGTGTAACGAGTCAGTGGATGGACTGCACCACTAGGGACTGGAGTCCTGCCATTGTCCCTCTTTATTGAGTTCTCAAGATCACAGAAAATGCTCACTGCTGCTTCTCCTAGACGACTTTTGGCTGCCCAAGTTTCCGATTTCAATTCCTCGACAGTTTCAGTCGAATATGAGTCGTCAATTCCTGGATCTAGATCACGAACAGTCTCGTACATGTCCAAGAACTTGAACAATCTCTCTGCTGATCGCTTTGTCAATGTAATAGCCTCTGCGAAATTTAGAAACCTTATGATCACTGCTGCTGCGAGATCGCCAAATAGTCTCTTAGAGATTGATGGATAATCTGCAAATACAGAGAGAGAGAGCTTGCGCTCTCCACGTAAGAGAACAGTGGAGCAATGCTTCATGACATTGATCCATGTTGCGATTTCTCCTTCCATTGCCTCCCATTGCATTTTGTGTACATCTTCCATGCTGATATTCTCAAATCCCAGCTTTTCCAGTTCGCTAAGGAATGCTTTTCTTCTCATTGCATTGTAAAGAAAGCAGCAGTCGTTCTCATACCCTGACGAGATCATTATGTTGGCGATTCTGTTCAAACCTGCTATTTGTTCGGGAGAAAATGAGGGATACTCCTCTTCTTCTTTGGGTTCAGATTCCTGAGGATTTTGATCATTATGCTGCTTTGTTGCCTTTGGAGTTTTGGGGTCCACATTGCCACCTTTGTGGTGACAACTCTCAAGAATTGAACACATCTCTGTATCCAACATGGTCATGGCTTGATGTAGAACTGTGGTGGCACGGTTGATCGAAGATCCTGACGTAGAATGGGAATCGAATTCCCGAAGTAAATTTAGCATCTTTGTAATGCGGCTCAAAGATTCTGTAAAAGATGAATCTTCTTCTTGATTTTGGCCAAATTTGGCCTTGACAGAGTAGTTGGAGACCATTTCTTCGACCATTTTAATCAATGATTCAACGGCCTTTGGAACTTCTGGTGGGTCAGCTGTTTTGTGATTGGTAACAGACAAAACCTGGAGATATCGATCAACGTCTTCCAAAGCCTGATGCAGGGTCAACTCAGGCTCAGGGGCAGGCTCAGGCTCAAGTTGTTTAGATGCAGGATCAAGGACAGGTTGCTCCACAGATTGCTGTTTCTGGTAGGATTCTCCTGTCTTCGGAGATCCTGTAATTTCCTGAACATCGTCTGACTGATGTTCTCTAGGAGTTGCATGATCAGTTTTGTCATTATTGTCGTTGTCTTTATCATTGTCCTTGTCCATGTCCTTTGGGTCTCTAGAAAAGCTTGAACTTTGATCCATGGAAAACAAAAAGAGGAACTTTTCTGGGAAATGCTTGGTGCCTTTTTACTCAATATGTGAATGGCAATGGTGGAGAGGAATAGAAAGGGAATAGACGTGAAGAATAATGGGGGAACAAGGAATTGGTTAGGTATTTGATTAACCCCTAAGTATTGGGTTTCCTTTGACCCTTTATTTCCTGTGATTTTGTGTCTAAAATTTGTTTGGGTGAGATTAGTGCTTGGAGTTCCATGTGGCAACCAGGAAAAGTGAATAGGGGGATACATTACGGCGTAACCGAAGGAGAATCGTTCTTCAATTGGTTTTCTATTTCCCTTTTTTCCGTGTATGATTTCCAACAAAAAGTAATTATTTTTAAAACATTAGTGACCCAGACAAGGTACAAATAAGATATTGCGAGCACTGTATTATAATGAGTATTCAGCACCAGTGCAACCTGACGTGCTTTCCATTAAGCATCCCAGATTACAAAAGATTCCATGTGGGGTTTTGCTGGCTATGTCATTAAAATTCCACTTGGTATATGCATGCTAGCTAGCTAGCTTTCCATAAGCAAAATTGTCCCCAAGACCAAGGATTTTGTTAATACTGAATGCAATTGTATATAACAAAATTCAAAAGGTACCTTGCACGTAGTAAAGACTAAGCCCAGTTTACATCAACAATTTCGACTGATTTTTTTTTGTATGCACATGGTAAAAGACGTCCTTTTCTTCTTCCAAATAAGTTTTACGCTTTTATAGAAATTTAATTTATTAATTTATCGATATGCCATTACTTATGTTAAAAACAACAAATATTTATTTATCGCTAATTAATAATATATTTACTAGTTTTATGTAATAATAAATAAGATCTTTTTTTAAAAAAAATTAAAGAATAGTATTCCAAAAGAAGGCATAGCCTTGAGAGTACAACGAGTGCATCAAGATCATTCAACCCCAAAAGTTCAAACCATTAGTTACAAGATCACTCAATCCATCTTTACATGGTGACACATTACATACGCAGCTACTTGTATCTAGTTTAGAAACCCCATCTCAGAATAATTTCATCTGATGTATTAGAGCTTCCTAGTAGCAAGTAGAGCCCCTTGATTTTACCAAGTGTGGTTTCAGTAAATCTACCATTCTCCTGTTGCATAAATTTGAATTTCCTATTGTTCCTTTCCATCCAGATCTTATAAATTGTAGCATTGAATGAAAGTTTGAGAAGTTCTTTGTCACCCTTCTTCCTCTTAAGCTGCATGAGTTGTTGCTGCATCTGATTCCAATTACAACTTGGCTTCTCTATATTGCAAGCAAATTTTATCTTGTTCCAAAGAGTATAAGTGACTTTGGCGTCTAAAAAACAAATGGTCTCTTGTTTCCTGTTGTTGTGAGCACTGAACACATGTACTGTAAAACCATGAAATTTTCCTTTCATTGAATAAAAATTTTCATACTCGGTGAATAGTACTTTCAGATGAATAGTAAATTTTTGTGGGATCCAACCTCAAAATAATGAAAATATCTAGAATAAGCAATAGAGTTTAATGATATGGATCGAAAATAAGTCCTATAGGATGGATTTCGGGAGTTTCGAAAGTTTAGGACTAAAATGTCCTTTTTGGAAAGTAATGGTTATTAATGATTTTATACCCATTCGATTTTTTTTAAGTATCCAATCAATAAGAATTGACCCTAATTAGAGTATTTCATGGTCAATTTGAAAATAAGATGTTATGGAATATGTTCGGGATTTAATTCGGTTAGTTGGTCAATTAAACGCATTAAAGGACAATTTGGTCTTTTTGTACTAATTAAGGGCAATTTGGTCTTTTTACATGATATTAGTGGATTGATGAGTCATTAGAAATGTCCAATGAGATGATGACACGTGTTTGATGAATCATTAGTGATGACAAATAAGAAGGTGACGATGTGTAATTTATTAAATGACTATAAAAAGCAAAACTTAAGACATTTTGCTTCATTCTTTCAACATATACGTGAGAATGAAATAAAAGAAGAAAAAGAAGAGAAGAAAGAGTGAAGTTTCAACCAAGGAGAGAAGAAGGAGGGTGCATCAAATTTTTGATTGATTTTGGAGCATGAATTGAAGAGAGCTTGATCAAGACTAAGTGTTCTTTAATTGTCCAAAAGATTGAAAGAAAGTGATAAGTTTCCTAACCTAATTTTCTAGTTTTGGGGCTTTTTAGTGGAATAGATTTATGTAAGATAAATGATAATTTTTGACTTGCCATGGAATAAATAATAAGTTTGGAAGCATTTAAGGGTCAAATATGATAAGAGAAAGAGTTATGTTTAGTGAAATTTTGTCTTTGATTCTCGGATCACTTGAACTAGCCTTATTTTTTTGACCATAACTCGGGCTACAAACCTCCAAATTGGGTGATTCTAATTGAAGCTGAAACCTAAGACATAGAAATAAAAATCTCTAGAAGAGACCTAGACCTAATTCTAGATTAATGATGTCGAAGTTTGAGATTGAAAATGGTAACCTGATATTGCCCCTGTGTTGAAACAAATTGTGATATTTGGTATATTTTTCGTGATTTAGAAGTTGAAATGACATTATTTTTTTATGATATGGAAACTAGAGACTTAGGAGAACAAATGTCTACAAGACCTCAAAGCATAATTTAAACGTTTGCTACGTGAAAAGTACGGAGCAATTGGAGGTATAGCTTCTGGACATAGGCCATATCCGTGACTCATCATACATCATCATGATATGGTGAATTAAATTGATTGAGATAGTGTTTTGAAGGATTGATAAGTTAGAATGGGTAAAAATATGATTTTCAGTGACATTGGAAGTTAAAATTGGAAATGGAGAACAATAGGGTAGCTTTCGGTAGTAAATAGAAATACGATTAGTGTATGTGTTCGCGATTAAATACTAATCTTGAATTCGGTTAAACCAAATTTATAGTATTAATATCTTATTTTCAAATTTGGAAAGAAATGCCTAAAAAAATGTAATTATGTAGGTAAAGGAAAGACACAGAACACGTGAGTGTACCTGGCGATAAAGTTGCTTAACGATGAGTGCATTTTAAATGTATTTTATGAAAATGATTTCTATTCTATTATAAAGTGAATATGGATTATGAGTTTTACGTGAATGATGCATTATAAGTGAATATTGCTAGTACAAATTTATGTTTTTAGCAATAAATGAATTATAGTTTGAAAGTTAAATCTTATATGATTTAAGTTTATATTAAGATGATGTTATTGGTTGATAAAAAGGAAATAGTTTTTAGCCTATAGTATACCAATAGGTTTTATACATATTAATATACCAGTGTAATAATATACTGGTAAGTGATGTAGAACTAGCTCCATAACAATTAGTTGACTAGTTGTAGGTAAGTGATGTAGAACCAGCTCTATAACTATCGGTATATAGCGGTTAACCTAGTATGGATAAGCGATATAGAACCAGCTCCGTAACTAGTGGTTGACCAGTTGCAGGTAAGCGATACAGAATCAACTCTGTAACTACTGATATATGATGATTATCCTAGTACGAGTAAGCGGTGTAGAATCAACTCCGTCACTAGTGATTAACCAGTCATGGGTAAACGATACAGAACCAGCTTCGTGACTTTATACTTAAGGGTACCATATGACAAAGAAGTTAGTGATAGGTTATGTCGTGAAAGAAATTCATGACATTTTTAATGTCATCGCTATTTATTTGAAAAGCAATTTGAGAAACTTGATTTCGGGAAGCATATATGTTTTATATTAAATATTGAATTATACAAATTGAGATGAATTTGTTTTAGGGAGGTTTAAATAGTTAAATATGATTTGAATAGAACTTCTAGCACTCACTGAGCTCATTTAGCTCGCACTCTCTTTTCTGTTTTTAAATGAAACCTCCCAGGTGCACGATTAGGGGCTTCAGTAGCAGGGACTCCACCTCACGACTAGTCAACTTCGTCACGTGTTGCTGTGTAGGTATCTTCGCCTTGTAAATATTTTTGAGAACATTTGCTTCTTTATGAATATGTTTTGGACTATATTTTGGGTAAAGAACACATGTATATGAATGTTTTAAAGTTAAATGCATGAAAATGTCTGGGTTTATTTTTAAGATTATTGAAGTGATTGTTGAGATTGCTTGTGAATGGACTTAAACTCCAAAATTTGTAGTAGGAAATTTGAGATGATTATAGAACTGTTTTACACTTTTACAGGGCTCTTGAAAAATTTAGGTAGGTCAAAATATAGTCATTATGCTGTCGAAATTTTTAATAAAAATGATTTTAAAAAACTCCATTGCTTATATTTTTTTAATGTTAAGTTAAGGTTTTTTTAGTAAAAAGAGAAATAGGCTTAGCTCCACAGGAACCTCCCAGCTAGATCAAATATCTATTGGATAGTCACCTTGGGGTGTCTGGCAAGTTACCTAGTCATTTCGAGATAGGGTCTGTCATGTATTGTCTTTAGGGTTGGAGATTTTGATTCTGTCCGTAGTGGCTATTCTACTTCTGAGTGTTTTACTAAGTGATGTATGAAAATTTGTGGTAGTTTCCAAGAAACCATATCAGCTTATGCCAGTTTACTTCTAGTTTAGGTTGCATGAACAATTCCTTTAGAGAGTTGTTGGTGAATTTTTTAGAGGATATGCAGTCTAAATGGTTTTATCTTCTCCGTCAAAATTAGGCCTACATTTAGGTGCTGCCTCAGCTATCTTGTCAAACCCTCTCTATTTAAATTTCCATTGCTGATTCTCAATCAGTTCTTCCACTTTAGGTCTAGATCTTATCATATGCCTTAGATGGAACAATTCAGGATGCAAGTAAAATGGCCTCTTAGTAGTCCAATTATCGTACCAGATAGACGTATTCTTCCCATTACCTATGATGCTTTTGATGTGGTGTGCTACTTCAGCTCTCATTTTGAATAACTTATCCAAGTACAAGAGTCATTGGTACCCTATTTAACTTCCCAAAATTTTTCCCCCTGCAAGTGTTCAGTATGAGTCAACTGCACATATAGAGTCTCCTTATTTACTATCAACTTCCATATTCTTTTTGCAACCAGAACATTACTTGAGAGGAGAATGGATTTGATTCCCATATCACCTTACTCCTTTAGGCAATATATGTCTTTTCAAGATACTTTGGCACCATAATTTTTATATGGATCATAGGAAATTCCTAAATAGTTTCTCTATGTCTTTAGCCAGCTTCTTTAGTAGAATTAGATAAGAAATCCAATAGTTGAAAAGGTTAGAGATAGCAGTTTTGATGAGTTGAGCTCTGCCTCCACAAGTTTCTAAGCTTATTCTCCAATCGTTCTAAGAGTGGATTGCAACCCTTGTAGGAGGTCTTGCGGTAGTGATTGGCATTCTAAGGTAAGTGAAGGGAGGGTTGGAAGTTTTCATATGAATAATATTCTTCATCTTTTGTTTCAATGGTTCAACATCCATGGAGACTATCATAAAGCTTTTCCTAAAGATGACTTCTATCTTTGAAAGGCTAAAGAATTGTTTTATAAAACTGATTATCAAGCTAACAGTGACTAGATCTACCTTGAAAAAGAGCAACAAGTCATCGACAAATGTTAGATTGAAGTGCTTAAGGTTCCATCATTTCTTGTGACACTTAAACCCTAAGTTAAAGCTGACATTTTGCTTGATTAGTTGTATAAGTACTTTTATGCAAATTGTAAACAGGTAAGGGCGTAGTGGGTCCAATTACTTGAGTCCCTTTTTCACTTTGAAAGGAAACGTGGCTTCTCCATTAATAAGAATGTTGTAAATTGGAGTCGTTATGCGCTCTTTGATCCACTGTAAGAAATTTCTAAGGAGACTTATAGCTTCCGTAGCTAGCATACGGAAGTTCCAATATACTGAATCAAAAGCTTTCTTGAAGTCAACTTTTATTATACACATTTTTACAGTTCCCTTTCTTATATAACCTTTGAATAAATCATGTTCAATTAGTATGTTGTCTCCTATACTCCTTCCTTGAATGAAAGCCTTTTGTGTTTTTAGCATTAGGGAACTCAATAAAGGCTTCAATCTTATTACCATCTTTTTTAGAAATGAGCTTATAGATGTAATTGCAACAGGAAATTGGCTTGAACTCCCCCATTTCTCTAGGATTGCTTGTTTTTGGAACTAGGTAGACGAAGGTTTAGTTGATAGCTTTCATCATTTTGCTTATCCTAAAGAATTCTTGAATAGGTGCAGAGGTTTGGTTCTTAATCCATGTCCAAGTATTATTGAAAAAGTTCCCATTCATTCCATCAGGGCCAGGTGCTTTGTTTGGATTCAAGCTTTTAAGAGCTTCCTCTATAATCCTTAGGGTGAATTCTTTTGTAAAGGCCATAGCTTCCTCTGGTGTGATTCTATTATTTAAGAATGATTGCATTGGTAAGCTGGGAAGGGTTGTAGCTATTTTGGCATCAATTAGGTTGATGAATAATTATTAGGCTATGTATTTTAGTTCAGCTTGACCCATGTTAAGATCCATTAATCATCCTCTTCATAAGTAATTCTATACATGTTCCTTCTTGTTAAGATAGTTTTGAAATAAAATCTAGTACATCTATCCCTTTCTTGAAGCCGTTAAATTTTGAATTTCTATTTTAGGATTGAATGGTGAGCTGATAGTGATAAGTAGGGATGGATCCAGAAATTATTTTGAGTGAGGGCAAAATATTTAAAGTACTCTTATATTACTGAAAAATACAAATATTTGTATATTTCATAAACAAAAAATTACATCATTGTCTTGAGCTTCTTACATATAACCTATTACAATCGTTCCCTATGAGT
>JAOTAX010000001.1:7232699-7256232 GCA_025629825.1 Erythroxylum guanchezii
AGTTTTTATTAAATTTGGTTGGCTTTCATTGTAACTGAATTGAGGCATTGCTTATATTTCTCTTCATAGTGTTGACTACTATTGTACTTAATTACATGTTTCGTTTAATTCAATGTTGTCTTCTTTATACCCAAACAAATTAAAAATAACATGTGAATTAATCATTGATGGAAATGGTTTGTCATAGTTTGGGGTATGACATTACATGGTTTAGGTGCAATGTCACGGGTTTGGACAGATGATGAAACAGATGCATTTGTTACCTTCTTGGAGGAGGTGGTTGTTGATGGACATAGAACCGATAATGGCCAATTTAAGCCTGGGACTTTCCAATTGCTTGCTCGAATGATGGTTGAGAAGTTTCCAGGGTGTGGAATTGAGAAGAGACATATACAAAATAAACATAAGAGGCTTAAGGAAAAATATCAGCGTATGACATGTTGCAATGCAGTGGCTTTGCGTGGAACGAAAGCAAGCAATGTGTCGAGGTAGACAGCAAGCAAGTGCTTGACGAATGGATGAGGGTAAGTTGTTTATACACGCATCATGATAATAGTTATTGTTTATCATGCTAACAATATGTTTCAATTTTTTCCAGAAACACCCTAATAAGTACTATACTCCTGGGAAGTCATTGCCAATGTACCCTAGACTTGAGTACGTCTTTGGGAAAGACAGAGCCACTGGTGCAGCAGCTCAAGATCCGGGCGATGTTGAGGCTCAGTTTGACGCTGATGAAAATGAAGCTGATGCAGCAATCACTTCACCAGCTTATGTTTCCCCATTGACTGAACCAGGACCAGCAGACACTCCAGCGACAACTGCAACCGTCCATGTAGCTGGTTCTGTCACCTCTTCTTCCAACACAAACGCGAACCAATAAAGTAAAGGGAAAAGGAAGATGAGGGACAGTGAAGTTTTAGAAAGCCTTGTTGTCACACTTGCCCGTGCAGCTGAATGCAGTGTTAGGAGTGCACAGATCATTGCAGATGCTATGGGGGGCGGACAGCAAA
This sequence comes from Erythroxylum guanchezii, assembly GCA_025629825.1. Classification (NCBI taxonomy): domain Eukaryota; kingdom Viridiplantae; phylum Streptophyta; class Magnoliopsida; order Malpighiales; family Erythroxylaceae; genus Erythroxylum; species Erythroxylum guanchezii. The sequence goes on from JAOTAX010000001.1 coordinate 7,233,713, forward strand.
TTCCCCAGCTAGGTGACTAGCTTGGGCGGTTGGGTTTCTCCACTGAAGACGTTTTTAGGACAACAATGATCCTCTCAAGGAATCCTCGTGCTGGGAGTCTTTTCTGGGGTTTAAATGCAAAACAAAAGCAGGCTTATGTGCGAAGACTCTTACGTGATGATGTTTGACTTAATGTTTGATTCCTTAATTTGTTTGTTAATCTCAACTATTATACGGACATGTATGATGGTAACCATCCGTCGAACTAAACTTATTTCTGCTAGTACCATGTGATGTTGATTGATGAGATGATATACTTTTGACTGTGTTTGTAAGCATGTTTGTCAATGATGAATGGTTGGGTTTAAAATTATTTAATGTTTACATTTTCTTAACGTTTATGAATGGTTGTGATATGATTCATTTGCAGGTACATCACTATGGGCAGATACAACTTTTATGTTGTCTTCGTTGGACGTCAAGTAGGAATTTTCTCAAATTGAGATGACGTGAAATTGGTAACGGAGGGCTTTCCAAATGCTAGATTCAAGGGGTTTCGGACCTTGGTTGAAGCAGAAACTGCTTATGCCATGGATCGAAATAGGAGCAGTCGTCCAAACGAACAAATTCTTCCTACCACCACTGAACCCGCTGATGAACCCTCACCAATCTCTCTTCAATTTTCACTGCCAACAACTGAACAACCAAATCCAGTTGCAACATTAGAGCAAAAAATGGCATCGAGTCTTGCATTTTTACTAATTACTATTGGGGTCATTTTGGAAATTATTATTAAGGACATTCTAAATAAATTTTAAGGCTTCAATGTAATTAAAGCCATGAATGATGTTTATTTAAGTTATTATGTATTAGAATTTCTTGGTTGTCGAAATTATTTGAACCTATTATGTAATTAATTCTATTAATGTTTAGATGTTTTATTTAATTATTTTGTCCTAAATAATGTTTATAATAATAATCATAATAAGAACAGGAAGATAATCAATTTTGTATAATTATAAACTAATAATAATTAGTTTAATTATTATAATCTAATAATGATTAATAATAACAGCAATTACAATAATTAATTATACTAATAATTATTATTGTTATTTTAATAACATAATTTATAATAAATCTTACTAATACTAAAAACAATAATTAATAATAATAATAATAATACTTATAATAACATAATTAATTTTGTATAACAAATATCATACTAAAATAAATAACAATAACAAATACTAGTCATAATAGGTACAAAATTAATAATAATAATAACATTATTATTATTATTATTATTATTATTATTATTAATAGGAATGATCATACAACTGAAATTTTATTACACTTACAAGATAATAATAACATAATTAAACATTGTTAAATATATGTTTATACAATTATAAAATAATAAATGAATTATCTCAACTCATCATGATAATACTACAGGGGCATTTCTGTCATTAACACTGTTTTTTGTTCTGTCCCATGCAACCAAACACATTTCTGTCCTCAGCACAAAGACAATTTTCTTTGTTCTGTCCACTACAACCAAACATCTCACTGTCTCCAATTCTTGTTCTGTTTCGTCCTCTTCTATTCCGTCTTGTCCCATCTCTACATATTGAAGACGCTAACCATACAGACAATGATTGTGTCCTAGTGTCCAATCTCTTCCTATTATTGGCTTCAATCGTCTACCACTTTATCATTATTGACAATCCTATAACGTGAAGCTTCGCAACTATTTTATATAATTTGGGAAGCCTACGTTTAGGTTTATCCGTTTCACCATTTTAGTTTAACCATCGAACATATTATCGTATCTCCATTGGACCAGATATCAACATGTCCTTCAAACTCCAATTTTGTTGTTAGTGCAACTACAAATTATTAGTAACTGCTTTTCATTTTTACGTGCAAGATTCGGCTCTCAGTCCCATCTTATGTTAACTTCCAAATACATCTAATTATTCGTTTTAGTCATGTTAGTCTCAGACAAAACTACCGATTGCAACTACTTCGTTATAATGAATCAATCAGGTTCACAAGTCTCTTTTAATAAATTGTTTAATATGAACTAATGGCGGCAAGGTTCTATGGTGTAGTGGTTAGCACTCTGGACTTTGAATCCAGCGACCTGGGTTCGAATCCCGGTAGGACCTTTTCTTTTATTGCCAATTTATATTAAATACCACAGCAAAGGTTTTATAAGTGGGACGGCCGACAATCTAATCCTCCGATTTCTTCAGTGTCTCGACCTACGGAGAAAATAAATGGAAGAATACAAAACGCTTAAAGTCGTCCAAAATTCAGGAGTCTTCCATTTATATCTTAATCGCCCATCGCTATTTAACGCACTTTCGCGGGATTTCTTCGCCGAATTCCCCAAAGCCCTCTGTTCTCTCGACCAGAACCCTGATGTCGCCGTCGTCGTGCTCTCAGGCTCTGGCGATCACTTCTGCTCCGGAATTGACCTTCAGGCTCTCTCTTCGATCACCGATCAGTCTTCTCCCACCCGAGATCGTGCCCGTGCCAGTGAGAAACTCCGTCGCGATATCAAGCTCATGCAGGACGCGATCACTGCAATCGAACGGTGTAGAAAACCGGTGATTGCGAGCATCCACGGAGCTTGTATTGGTGGAGGAGTTGATATCGTGACCGCCTGTGACATTAGGTTTTGTACAAAGGATGCATTTTTTTCCGTTAAGGAGGTTGACGTTGGCCTCACGGCGGACCTGGGGACGTTACAGAGGTTACCTGGGATTGTGGGATTTGGTAACTCGATGGAATTGGCTTTGACAGGTCGGAGGATCTCGGGTGATGAGGCCAAGGAGTTGGGTCTGGTTTCCCGGGTTTTCGGATCAAAAGAAGAGTTGGAAGAGGGCGTTAAAGTTGTTGCTGAAGGTAATTTCACAATCTCTCATTTCTTTAATTTGTTACAGTTGAAGTAGGATTCAGGCTCTAAATAGCGCTCTGTGCCGTTATTGTTGCACTATATATATATATATTTTGCAAAACTTCAATCGTCGCAACAACATATTAGATAAAAATGGACGGCATTTTCAGTTATACAAGTGGTTTAAAAGGTGTTGGTTTTTCATGTAATAATTGAGCAGGAATTGCTGCAAAATCTCCACTTGCTGTCGCTGGGACAAAAGCGATCCTTCTTAGAACTCGTGATTTGAACTTACATCAAGGACTGGATTATGTGGCGACTTGGAACTCTGCTGTGTTAGTGTCTGACGATCTGAAGGAGGCAATATCTGCGCATCTCCAGAAAAGAAAGCCCTTCTTCTCCAAGCTTTGATGTTTCTTTTCGTAAATTTTCTTACTTGCCTTGTACGTTTAATGGATATTATTTGGTTTCAGCTGCATTGACCTGGTAAGCACTCATTAAGATTTCTACCTCAATTGCCTGTACTCAGGACCCCATTTTAGGAAGTGCTCTTTTGAAGGTGCTGCCTGTTCAACTCAAAGTTAACTGGTCCTGCTTTTCATTTGTTCATGGTAGAACTTGTCTCCTAAAACAAGTAGTGTGCACAAGGCTTTATCAGCAGAATTGAAACTTGAAACGAGTACTTGGGCCAATTTGTTGTTGTATTGGTGCATTCTGCGTGCTATTAGTTGAAGAAATATAGTGTTTACTGATTTTTCAAGTTTAGATTATATGATTGGATTTATTAAATGTCATGTTCCTGTTGTTAGTAGCGTGTTAAGCCCATAAAGACATGGCCATCTGTCCTCTATTGTTAAGTGCAATTAATTTATAGACTTCCTCTCGCTATATTCTGCGTGGTTAATTAGAACAGAGTATTAAGCCTCCAACCCCCTCAGACAGGAGAGAGTTAAGGTCGGAATGGTTTTGTTCCGAAAGTCATAATTCCAACTAGAGGAGATGTCCAAAGTAAATCACTTGGATGATAAAATTGCAGTTTTCATTTTTTTGCCTTTGATTGGTTGTGTTGGCTCCACCCGAGATCAAGCTTGTCGACTTTATCCCTTGAGTCTCTACTTTGAGCCGCGTATCTCTTTTTTGTTTTTTTGGTAAATCAGGAAGATAAATTAATGAAACAAATATATACAAAAAGTTTACAGTCTAATGCTACAGAAGGCACAACTCGCTACTAATAGCAACTAGCCTCAATACATTCCAAGATGAGCTTAGGGACACTGTGGCTATGGAAGAAGCAATCAAAAACCCAATTAATAACAGAAACACAAAAAAACGCAGTCAAATAAAACCCAAGCACCCAGGATCCAAAAGATAGCCTAACTTAGAAATTCCAACTCCATAATAAACAACCAAGGAGAAGCTGAAGTGGAAAGATCAATCGTGACCCTGAATCCGCTGCCACCAAGAAGTAACTGTGCTGCACCTCTAAGAGAAGGCATGTCTACATGATCTATCCAATGAGACCCTCAAAAGCTGTGACCTGGAAACACCGAGCAATTAACTCCTGACCGGTCTTCCGGTGGGGAGCTAACTTGCCTTGACCAAACTAAGCATAAAAATAAATATAAATGATGAACACACCATAAACTACCTCCTCTCATTATGTAGGCTGAGAAGCTCCCTAACTTGGGAGATTACTCCTTAATACACTTGCTCCACTTCTTTGGCTTCATCCTTTAGTAAACAGTGGTTGAAAGCAGAGGTGGAAAATGATTAATTGCCGAGAACCTGGAGTTGGTAAACCAGGAAATGATGGCTGAAAGATTTGGTTGATGAAGGATGGGTAGATTAAAATGGGTGAGGCAATGGTCCCAAATTGTTTTGAAAAAAGGGCAATCAAAAAATAGGTGTTTTATGGATTCATTTGCTGAAAAGCACAACGAGCAGTGGTTAGGAGTATATAGGTAAGTCAGTCTGTCCCGGGTCTGCAACTTTTGCTGGAAGGCTAGCCATAAGGTAAAGGAACACCGATGGCTATTGTATTTGGACCATACCAGCTTATGCCAAGGAACATCCGGTAAGGGGGGTCGCAAAAATAGATAGGCTGAGGCATTGGTGTACCTTTTAGTGGAGCTAGCTAGCCATTCTATACGATCAGGTTGGGAGCTATTTGGGCGATATGAGGGTGCATCAAGGTTCCTGATGAGGTCTATGGATTCGTCATCCAATCTCCAGTCATCATTAAGAATGACGTCAGAAACTCGAGCTGTGAACGGGAGCTCCGAGCCATTGATCGCTCTCGGTATAGAAAAGGTCCTTAGAATACCGCTCAGGTGCCAAGGATCTTGCCAAAAAAGAGTAGAGATACCATTTCTAATCCTAAATCTGAATTGGGGCCACAATTTGTCCCTCACAAATAAAATCTTCTGCCAACCCCAAGAACTATTAAAATTAGGTTAAGTACTCTAAAAATTTTTCCTTCTCAGAATGATTGTATGTACCCACTTAACCTATAGTGCTTTCCTATTTTCAAACAAATACCAAATCCGTTTTCCTAACAATACTTGGTTCCATGTAGTCAAGTGTTTAACCTCTAAACCACCCTCCTTTTCTGACCTACAGATGTCACTTTACTTAACCTTAGCCTTGGCATTTGAGTCTAAATTCCTTGCCCATAAAAAATTCCTAAACTTGGTCTCAATGTTCTTGAGGATGGAAGTGGGAAGAATGAAATGAGTGGACCAGTAGACATGAAAGGAAGAAAGGACTGAAATTACCAATTGGATTCTGCCCGCATAAGAAAGACTCTTATGAGTCCAAAGATTGATCCGCTTGTCAATTCTATCTAAAAGAGAAGCACAATCCCTCCTAGTCAGGCGACCGAGAATGAGCGGAATTCCTAAATACCGAATAGGGGGAGACCCTTACTGGAGTGCTGAAATAAGCTGCATTCTATGATTCAGATAACTGACATCCGGGGATAAGAAAAATTGACTTTTAGAAGCGTTTATGTCCATGCCAGAAAACATTGAGAAAGTACACGAGGAGTCACGTAAAAGCTGAGCAGAAAACAAGTCCGCATGGTAGAACATTAAGATATCATTAGCGAATAACAGATGGTTGATTTTGAGACCTTGACATCTCCAATGGTATTTGAACTGAGCGTTATTCTCTGTATTGGCTCGCAAGTTCCTTGAGAAAACTTTCATGCAAAGAATGAAGAGGAAAGGCGACAAAGGATCACCCTATCTTAATCCTGACTGACCTTTGAAAAATTTGGTAGGTGACCCATTAACCAAAATGGAATAAGAAGGGGAGGTGATACATTCTTTGACCCACTCAAAGAACCTCAAGAGAAGGCCTATAGCTTTAAGGGTATTAAGAAGGAAATCTCAATGGATAGAGTCATAGACTTTGCGGAGATCCACTTTAAAAGCACACCTCTTCTGATTATTGGAAATGTGATAGTTCCTAAAGATCTTTTGTGCTAACAGGATGTTATCCCCAATTCGGCGATTCTTGATAAAGGCACTTTGGTTGGGCCTAACTATGAGAGGAAGAATGCCCCTAAACCTATTTGCTAAAATTTTAACAATAACTTTATAGAGCAAGTTGCAACAAGAGATAGGTCTAAAGTCTAGGACTGTGGAAGGTTGTGCTATTTTAGGAATTAGGGATATGAAAGTGGAATTTAGCTCTTTGAGGAGCTTACCATAATGGAAAAAATTTTGAATAGCTCCAGTGACTTCTTCCCCTATAATAGGCCAGGCCTGTTTAAAGAATTACCTATTAAAGCCATCTAGACCAGGAGCCTTATTGGGATTTAAAGAGTGAAAAGCCTCTCTAATTTCTTGAGGTGAAACTTCGACAATAACAGAATTAAAATGAATATCCAACAAAGCATGAGGGAAAAGCTGAGCCACAAACTCTTTAGAAGCTTGGAGATTCTTCACAGCCCCTACAGAGCCTTGGAAGTGATCAAGAAAACGGGCCTGAATTTCAGGGAGCCCCCATAACCCTAGTGCCATCTCCCACTTCAAGAGAGTGTATGGAATTCCTATTTCTGTTGGCAAGGAGGGAATTATGAAAGAATTTAGTGTTTCTGTCGCCTTCTCTTAGCCAGTTGATCCTAGAGGACTGTCTATAAAAGGATTCTTGATCCGCTAGAGTACTATACAGCTCACTGATGGCCTCAATTTCCTTCGCTAGCAGAGAGGGTGACCTAGGTAGTAACCTCAGTTGGGTATGAATGTTATTAAGATTGGCATGACTCTTCTCAACTCTATCGTTTATATCCCCAATCTATCCTAAGTTCATGAGTTTGAGAGCTTGCTTAACAAACTTCAGTTTGGACACAACCTTATACATGGGAGTCCCGGTTACTGGGTAGGACCAAGCTTCCTCAACAGTTTGTAGGAAATTGGGTTGAGCAGCTAAGAAGTTAAAGAATCTAAAAGGTGGAGTTCGTCTCCACTGGTCTCCTACCAACCTGACCACTAACGGAGAATGATCTGAAATATGAGGATTCAGAAAAACACAATGAGAAGTAGGGAACCTAGTGCTCCACGCAGCATTAATAAGGATTCTGTCTAATTTCCAAGCTGTGAAGGAGTCACCCAGTTGTTTATTGGACCACGTAAACTCTAGACCACTGGAATTCAAATCAAATAGCCTATTAAGTGAGCCTCATGTTCCATTGGTTGTTTCATTTCCGAGTTGTTAGCCTGCCGGAGAGCACCGGTCGTCTTGGGCGAGTCAATTGAGGTCGCAGGAACTAGAGTGACCGTCGGGCTAAGATTGGGAAGTTCAGCTGAGTGCTCATGTGTCAGGTGTGTCCCCAGTAGAATGTTCAATGCAAGCTCCTTGCTATTCACCAACTCATGATGGAGTCAAGTTTCGAAAGTTCACCCTGTTGGAGCCCATTCTTGTCGTTGCTCCTTCGCCGGTAGCTTCCATTCATACTCTATATATTTAGATGTCACTATATATGGAATTGAGATTGTTTTAACTTGTTTCTCAATTTATTTTATTATTATATAGGTGAAAATTTTAATATACAAAATTTAGAATTCTAACTTGATGTGAAAATTTGAGAAAATATAGACATTGTATAATTTTTGAAGAAAATATTTTTTTTCCTAAGGATTGGACATCTAATCCATATAAAAGCTTTATTTAAAGGTTTATAATTCATTTCTAACCGAAGGATTCTTCATTTTTGTTATTTACAATGATTTTCTAATTCTTTGTTTATTTATATAAGTCTTTAACTTTAGTAGGGATTTTTTACATTAAAATCTTTTTCGTAAGGTAGGTCTCTAATATGTTGCTTTTTATTCCAAAAAAGCCTTAGGTAAATTTCGTTTTCTATATTATTTAGTAAATTATTAATTTTTCCGTTTAATGTTCCGTTTTTATTTTTAAATAAGTTTTGCATGTGTTATATTATTTACTTGGTTTTCTATTTAGCCTGTACTAATTTAATTTTCATGGTTCTTAAATTTTTTTTAAAAAAAATTAATTTTTTGTTATTTATTTTGTCAAAATGTTATCATGCTTTACTATATATGAGATAATTAGTGTTATAAAAGGAGTTCTTAAGTTATTATATAATGTATATCTTGTACTATAATAAAATAAATTTCTTTGTCAATTTAATTTCACAATTTATTTTTTAATTTAGTATTTGCTACTTTTAATCTTTCTTCACTTTTTGTAATAGTGTCTACTTTTTTATGCAATTTAAATTTTCTCTCACATTGAATAAAGAATAATTTCTATTATAAAATCTTTATTTATTTTAAAACTTATTTAATTAAATATTTTGAGACATTATTTGATTTAGGATAAGTAAAAATATATTCTAGTAGTTTTTTTCATTATTGTTTAATTTGAGATTTTTATTCACTTCTTAATCTAAATTTTGTTCATTATTAGAGTGAATTTCTTAAAGTAATTTTTAATTGTTTCGCTATCTTCCTTTTGCTTTTGTTTAAGTTTAATTCATACTTTATCATAGTAATTTATTGATGCACCTTCGAAAGTGTTATTTGAGAGGTCTTTGTTCTTTTAGCTTTATCTAAGATATTGCTTAAGTTGTAAGAGAAATAAGAAGAATGTGAATTTTGGTTAGAATTTTCAAAGGATTGTTGTAATCATAAGATAGATTATTTTTTGTAATTGAAGATTTTAGAGGCCTCTCATAAGAACTTTTGATTTTTTTTCTTAACACATTAATTTTTTTTCTTTTTTCTCCATCTTTACTAGTCCAATCACTTTTTCAGAGCTATTAGTTTCTTCGAATAATAAAACTTCATTTTTTGACTGATCTCTAAAGGGTTTCTCAAAGTTTTCAATATCAGTTATTATTAGGGATTATATTTTTATCTAATATTTCTTGATCTAGTTCTAATTTTTGAAGTTTTTATATATTCTACAGTATTTAGCTGTATAACCACTAATATTTTTAAGTTTTGAAAAAGAAGAGATTTTTTTTGTTTTGTTGATAATTTTAGTTTCGTCTATAATATCTATCGGACTTTCTTTGTTTCCAATAAGGAAAATTCACTCATATTTTTATCATAATTTTTTTGAATATTTGTTACAATCTTTATAAGCTTTATTATTATAAGTAACAACAATCTATTGATAGCGTAATTCCTTCTTATTTTCAAATATTTCATATTAGCGAGATTCTTATAAGAATGTTATTGTTGTTGTTGTTATTGTTGATTTTCAAATATTTCATAATTTAGTGGATTTTGTGTTCATATCTTGACATAATTTTATGCCTTTCTTTTGGATAAATCTAATTAATTCCCCACATGTTAATTAATTATAAGGTATCTAGTCATGATTTTATCTTTGCTTATTTATAATCGTACAAGGAACTTCTCCTTCCAAAAGAGTTTATTAGAATCTTCTCTAAGCATTAATCTAATTAGGAAAAAAATATATGTATATCATTTAAAATGGTCAAAATAAAAACCATATTTAGAATTTGCCTACTAGATATATTATGCTTCCTAAGGTTAATCACCCAGTTCAATGTTTGCTCCCAATCATAAATATAAGTGTTAGTTGTTATTAGGTGTAGGATCCTGTTCCAAATTGCCTTAGAAAATCTGCAATGGAAAAAATAGGTGGTCTCTAGTTTTCACTTCCATCTTACATAATACACAAGTAGAGTCCACGTTGCCATGTCATTGACTTTTGGTCTTAAGTCTGTTCTTTATGACAATCCAAGTGATTAGCAAGACCTTTGAATTCAAAGTGTTTCTCCACAAGATGTTGTACTAAGGAACTTCAGGAAGTCTGCTGGTAAATATCTGATCACATGATTTGTTTATGAATTTTCCATTTGGAGTGAGTGTCCAAATGATATCATGCTTATTTAACACATCATTTATACAAGGAAGGTGTTGTACAAGATGATCAAATCCTCTAAAACATCCCTGCTGTACACCTTTCTATATCAAAGAAAGACCTTAAGGTTCAGAGGGATTCTATTCCTTAAATGATTCAGCACAGGATAGTGTATGATAGGACTTAAGTCTAACCAATGATCAAACCAAAACTAAGTTTTTTCACCATTCCCTATTTTATGCTTGATCTATGGATAGATAATATCTTTCATCTTCATCATCTGAATAAAAATCCAAGAGACCTCTCTTGTATAAGTAGCGTGCCGAAATTTGCAACTATTGAGACGGCACTGATGAACCCATTTGATCCAGAGCGTGCCAAAATTTGCAACTATTGAGACGGCACTGATGAATCCATTTGATCCAAAGTGCATTCTGATCAATGTAGAGCCGCTATAGTCTTTTGCACATATGTATTTTTTGTATAGTTGTTATTGAGGTAATTCCAAGGCCTCCCAGTTTCTTCGGAATGGTAACTTCACTCGATTTGATCTTATCATTTTTTGCGTTGTCTATGCTTCTCGTCCATAAGAATGCCTTCGTTATTCTATCAATCTCCTTAGTAACCTTCTTAGGTAAGGCAACATGAGCTGTCCAATGAAGATGCAAACTGTGAAGAACTTAAACAATAAGTGTGAATTTAGCAACAAATGAGAGAAACCTATTGCTATGTATCCCTTTGGAGTAAAAGCTTGCTAAACCCATTTCACCACCTTGTTAGTCTTAGAAGCAAGTTCTAGGGAGCATTGGTCTTGTAGACAAGCTTGAATTTATTCCCTCGACTAGTACTGATGGTGGTATGGTTATTTCTCTACCCATGCAAGTCCTACATAGTGGAGCATAAAGATAGGTTGCCTCTTTGATAAGGCTTTTCATTGAAAAAAAGAGAGCTTCAACGTTATGCGTACTTGGGTAGGATCGCCAAGGTATGTTTATCTTTAGCTTCTCCTCGAAAGCTAATGTATAGAAAGTTATAGACTCGGGCCCTTAGAACATAATACATAAAGTCCTTCCTTTAAATCATTTGATTTGTTGAACTTTTGCCTACTCCTACTAAATCAACCTTGCGGGCCCTTAAACTATAACTATTTTCAGTACATAAAGACAATATATATAATCTTTCATTCACAGTGGACGAGATGCACCCATCAGCTTCACATGGCTAAAAGCCCAACTTTGGGTCAAAAGTTTTCATACTTGATTAATTTAGGGCCAAACATTTTAACATGCTAAATTAAGATCCAAACGTTATCGATTACGCTCAATGTCAGGCTATTTTGGACAAAAGTTTGGCAGTATCATACACCATGATCATCATCATCATCATCATACTCAGTTTAATTCTCATACCAATGCGGCATCTGGGAGATCTGATAGCACGTAACCTTACCTTTACAAAATAGAGAGGCTGCTTCCGATAGACCTACAGACAAATGTGACATGAAAAGTTAAAAAAACCTTCAAGTACGCAATGCAAATTTAGAAGACAAAATAAGAATACTACTACTACTAATAATAATAGAAAAATAGGAATACAAATATTAAGAATAATAATACTAATACTAATAATGATAATGATAAGCACAATAAGAATAATAATCAGACAAAAAGAAAAATCCGCCCAACTGATCACGCAGATGCCTAATTGATCAACCAGATGCACACGGTAAGAGAATCACATACAAATCAAATCTAACAATAATAACATAATCCCCTATGAAACCAATAAATTAGAGAATTAAATTAAGGACTCCTGTGGGTCTCCACCTTTTATGCACTTATTAGACTAAAACCTACGGGGAGAGAAAAAAAAAAGCATCTAACCAAACAGACATAATACAAGATGAGATGTATCACACAACTAAATTGAGAAATAGGCTCCACCAAAAATCAAACAAATTCCAATAGGTATAAGATGTTATGGATCAATTTCAAGAAAACATTACTAATTGATTCAAGATCTAAGATGCTTACTTGCCGCTCAGGGAAGAATCCCAAGAAACTTGCGCAAATATGCTATTAGGCATTATCATACATGCTTCGTTAAATGAAATTTATATATAAGTAGAAAAAGAAAAGAAAAGATATATTTTTTGTACGTTTTAAGGCTGAGGTCTGTACTTGTCTTAATATGATAATTGTATGTAAATAATTGATTGCTTTGACAACCATTAATGCTACCAACAATTTTATACCTCTTACTTTTCAAAAACAAATATATATCTCTCTCCTTAAAGTTAAAAAATGAATAAATGATTATTTTAGAATGAAACAATTTAAATGAGGAATTTAATAAATTTTAGCCTTCTATGCATTAAAGAAGGATGTTTGATAATTTTTAAGACGTCGAATAACAATTTGCTTTTAGGCAAACCCCTCGCAAAGAAAAAGTTCTCATATGTTTCGTACTTGTAATACACATAATATTTTTAAAAAGATTATAGTGAGAAGAGTTCATAAATTTACTTATTTTAAATTTAAAATTGATAAGTTATTTTTATAACTTGATATTTACTATTAGGATATCTAATTGTAATTATCAAAAATAAAAATTAAAAAAAGAAAATGAAGAAAGACATTTCCTAAAAAACCAATGTTTTGAAAACTAGATCAAAAATTAAACTGATAAGACAAGAGATTTAGAGGGCGGTTGGTTTGTACGGGAGAATAGTAATAAGAATAAGAATTAATATAGCGAGAGATGAAAATGAATATTATCTCATTATAATTATAATAGTTGGTTAAGAGGAAGGAATGATTACCATTACCATTAATAGTTGTTGGTTTGTAAAAAATATTGAGAAATAAATTTTTATGAGTTATATTATAATTAATTAATTACAATATATTAATTAATGACAATATAATTAATTAATTATATTGTAATTAATTAATTATAATTAATTATATTGTCATTTATTATATTGTAATTAATTAATTGTATTTTAATTAATGAAAGAATTATATGTTAATTAATTATATTGTAATTAATTAATAATAATATTTTTATTAATTAATTACATTTTAATTAATTATAATGTAATTAATTAATCAATAATAATAATTTAATTAATTATATTGTCATTAATTATATTTGAATTAATGAATGAATTATATTTAAATTAATTATATTGTAATTAATTAATTAATTAAAATATAATTAATTATAATGTAATTAATTAATTAATAATATTATTTTAATTAACTATATTTTCATTAATTAATTAATTACATTTTAATTAATTAATTGTATTTAATTAATCAGTGTTAAAAATATTTTATAAAAACGAATTATTATTAAGAAATGAGTTTCATTTCTCTACTAAATAGAGGGTATAGAGGATTCCTCAAAAGTGAGATATCAAACTATTACCCTTATAATGATAATTAACAAGCAACCACTTACATTTCATTCGTTACCTATTGATCCTTCTTAAACCCATCAATCAAGCACCCCTTTAAAGTTTAAAAGGTTCAGTCGGTATTAGACCATCATAAAACTAGTTAAAGATTGAATAAAATTAAAAAATTTAAAATATAATTTAAAGAGATTATCCTTATCTGTCAAATAATTTGAAATTTAATTAAAAAAATATTATTAAATAAAAATTAATTAATTATTTTAGTAAATAAGAATTTATTAATTTATAAAAAATAACTGGTTAATTAATAAACTGATCATTTTTATCAATAATAGTAATTAAAATAAATCGATCCGAAAAGTTCAAAACCAACAATAAAAAGGTGAGTAAATACTTAAAATTGAGAAAATGAAAAGTTGATAGAATGTATAGTCACGAACTAGCTTTCTGGTGATTGAATTTGATCACAGTGAGCAAGTGACACCCCAAGCAACCAGATGTGCGTGCATGAAAGAAAGTCCTAAGAATTTACGAGCCCACTCCTAAGATGACGATGATGACGATCACGATTATATACACATATGGTCAAAAAGATTATTATTACTATTATTAGATTATTTTCACTTTCTATATTTTGCATCTCATGATTTTCTTGTCAACTTCTCGATTTACACACATTTCAGAACGTGCTCACATCAAATTAAATAGAATTTTCTCTTATATATATAATATAAAATTAGAAAGTTTTAAATTTTTAATTCTGTAATTTTAGTATCAAAATTTTTAAAATTTTGCATTGTGTCTAAACTTTAAAAAAAACCAAATAATTCAATTTTAAAATAAAATTCATTACATCTTACTTATGTGTGTGATAAAATATGGTAAAAATTTATGTTTAGATAAGTTTCATAATATTTTTATGAGATTTTTCAATATTAAATAAGTAGAATATATAATTATTGATATATTTATCAAAATAACTCAAATTATATTTACAAAAATAAAAAATTATGTAACTTTTTTAAATATGATGAATAAGTTTTCTAAGAAATATGAATACCATGACATCTCTCGGTACCATCTTTAAAAGATTGAACAGTTTAAAATGTGATATTATCGTTAAATGACCTTTAAATATAAAATTTTGTTATTGTGACTTAATTTAAATTTATTATTTAATTTTACTTAGTTCATTCATTAAATAATTTTTAAAACACAAAATTTACATATTATGATATATATTTATTAATTTATTTAATATAAACATAAAACGTAACAATTATAAATATTATCTTATAACTTTCTGGAAATTGCATTTAAGTTTTTTTATATTTTCATTATTTTCCTTTCATATTCTTCTTACTAAAATGAAAAAGAAAAAGAAGATACAATGCCCCTAGTAATTCAGCGGCTAAAGGCTTATAAGAATGTTTGGAATTGCAGTAGGGACCACTCTAGCTCCAGATTATAATGAATTAAATAGGATAACAATCCCATTTAGGAATCGAGAAGCTAGACCTTAGAATGGTCAGTCAATTCATACCTATTTATGTCCTTTAAAACCAAAAAATAAAACTTCTCTCCTACTTAACAACATTATAGCTTTTGGCTTTCCACAAATTTTCAATAAATAGATAAAACAATACATGTCAACTAACTCATTCAGCATCGTGATCAATAGTGAGCTTACACATATCACTAAGAGGGCAAAAGATTTGAGACCAAGTGACTCTCCATCAACTTACTTATTCTCCTTATGTATTGAAGTCTTTACAAGGCTTATTAATCACAATACAAGGTAAGATACCAGATCAATTATCACCACAAATGAATGAAAATGCAATTATTTACTCTCTCATTTATAGACAATCTCTCTTACTTCTAAGTGGAGTTAACACTCATTCTATTGAATTGTTTATGAAATCCTTGCACACTTACAAGCAATTTTCTAGCCTCTCAATCAATCTAAGCAAAAGCTACCATTTCATCACTTTTGAAGCACAAGTTGTATCTAATAATAGGACCAAAATTTCAGATTTACAAATTAAAGAAATCCACTTCAATTATTATGCGGGAATTCTAATAACTAAAAAAGGTTAACATTCAAGGATTGTCAATCCGTTTTTGATTCATTCCAAAGAATGATCAATAGCTGGATCAGTAGACACCTTTCTTATGTTGGCATGATCTAATTAATATTGTCCATTCTTCACAATTTGCATATATATTGACAGTTACACCTAATGCTCTCTAAAAACTTGACAAAAGTAACTAATAAAGTCCTTAAGAACTTTCTCTAGACAAGAGTAGTATCGAATGAACCTGAAGCCAAAGTTAAACGAACCGAAATATGTGCATCAAAAGAAGAAGGGGGACCTAGCATCACTCCTATTAAAGTTATGAACAATTAATATTCTCTTAGAAAAGGGGATTTGGAGACTATGTAATGACAATAGCTTTGGATTAATGGATGCACGCTCACTTATTAAGAGGAACAAGTTTTTGGAAAATCAAGCCTATTACAATTACCTTATAGACATTAAATAAAATGTTAAGGATAAGGAAAACCTTAGCACATTAATGAAAAGCAAAGTTAGGATTGGACTTAACACCTAGTTCTAGTATGAAAATTGGTGCTCACTAAGACATCTTCACTTAGTTCTAGATATGATGACATTAAGACACTTAATGCATGACTGAGCAAGAGTGAAGGACATCATTATAAGAGATCAACGATACTGCAACACTAGAGGATTCTCTTATTTGATAGCTAATCCCCCTATAGTCCTAACCCAAGAATAGATGATACCATCATCTAACTAAAGATTATTCCATGAGATTTAATAAAAAATAATATGAGTAAATGTTTAGATAATTTGTTTACCAATTTTCATGGCATAAATTGGTTACATTCAAATCTAATATGCCTAGAACCCCCTTTATCCTTTGTATAGTCATTAAGAATAAACTGAGAACAATATATACAGTCAAGTTTCAAATAAGCAGTCTCAACTACAAGCTCTATAGTTAATAAACTA
The DNA here is from genome assembly GCA_025629825.1 of Erythroxylum guanchezii. NCBI lineage: Eukaryota > Viridiplantae > Streptophyta > Magnoliopsida > Malpighiales > Erythroxylaceae > Erythroxylum > Erythroxylum guanchezii. The sequence goes on from JAOTAX010000001.1 coordinate 7,250,421, forward strand.
AAACCACTAAGGATTTTATTCCTTAAGATGTTCCTTTTCTTCATCCATCTCTACAAAAATCTTGGCAGTATGCAATATCAATTGTTCGTGAATATAATGTCTAAGAAATATAGACTATTTAGGTAAGTTAAATTTTCCCAAAAAAAGTGGATTAAACCTATTTAAAATAAGAATAAGTTGTTATGTATATGCTTCATAGAAAGAAATAATTGGGAGAATCTTTTAAAACAAGATTTAAAAAATCCATATATGGAAAAGTGTCATGTATAGACCTATGACACTTTAAACCTTATCAGGAAAATATCCATAATCGAGGGAATCAATCATATTATGGATCTAGCTAGTAGAAGGAGCTTACCAACTAGGTAATTTGCTATTAATAGTCATACGGAAACAATGAGTGACAAATGAAGTACCTAAAGAGAACATACTCTACATTGGAATCTAAGCGAAGTCAGGAACTAGCATACATAAGTAACACCATCTCAAAGTATATTGATGCATAACTTATTGCCATTCTACGAATCCTAAATTACTAAATAGTAGCATCTAGCACATTTAAGGTATTCTAAAGGATGATGTTATTTGTACAATAGAGATTGCATAACCCACTCTTACTCCTTTCGTATTACTTTAGCTCATGCATACTTTTAGGGGCCTTTAGGCTATAGGTAATCGAGGTCTTTTCTTTTCTTTTCTTTTTTCTCTCTCAAGTTGCTTGTCTAATTTTAGTTTGAGTAGTTGCAACTGTTGTATATATAACCTTGTGGTTTAGCTTCAAAACTTTTATCCCCTTTAGGAACTTATTAGTCAATTCCTTTTCAACTTTTAGAAGAAAATATATGCTTTCCCTCCGTGATAACAATTGCAATACGTGTAATTGCTTATCTCATATTTATCAAACAATGAATTTGTTAGATGTGATTAAGATAACTCCATTTAAAATGAAAAAATTTTTGGATTAAACACCTTTACATTAAACATTCGTCATTAGCTGAACATGTAGTTAAGGATGGTAGGTTAAATTTAGCTTTTAGTGACCGTAGATTTATATTTATGGATTTTATACCTCCAATTGCTTCCTGAAATCTTTATGCAATAAGTGATAGTTAAGAAATTCACTTGTATATTTATGTTTCTTCAGTATTTTTAATGAATTTTGAGGATAAGATGGGTACCTAATAATTTCATAAATACTAATAATATAACAAACCTATAAATACAACAAACTTCGAAATATAGAAAATACAACAAACCTAGAAATACAATAAGCTTATATACAACAAAATTTAAAAAAAATGAAGCAATTCAATAAAAATGAAAGGACAAATAAGAAACTACAACTAATTTTCATTGCCACTAACTATCTCAATCTTTGATGATTTGAATTTGGAAACTCAGATATGAGGAGATATAAAAAGCACATAGTTAAAAAGGGATGAGAAAGAAAAACAAGAAAAAAGGGAAACTATGGAAAAAAAGAAAAATTCAAACTCAATTTGCAAGATTAGAAGAATTTAAACAAATTGCTGAGGATTAATTAAAACTCCTCCTTTAATTATGATTTGTATAATATTAGTTTTTTTGGATAAAAATCTCTCATTTTATGTTTTTTTTTTCTTTTTCATGTATCGCAGATTTGTGGTTTGTAGGGATGGCAAGCTTGAGCCCGAGATTCGACCAAGCCCAAGGTAGTTGAGCCAAAATCTGAGCTGAATTTGACTTGATTTTTATTTTTAATAAATAACTTTTTTTTTTGCAAAATAATGTTGTTTTTTCTATAATTGTTAAACCTTAAATCAGGTTGAATTCAGGCAATTCGAGCTCAAGAGTCAAACAACTCAAGTCTGATTCATTAACTTCGAGCCAGATTGAGTTGGATTTAAATGCTATCCAAGTATCTTTCTTAACGGATGAGCACTAACAATATAGCGTAATTTTCAATTTTTTTTTCATTTTCATGGCGCCCCTTGGTGTCAACTGATGAAGAACAAGGTGAGGAGAATTTATGGGATGCGATGTAAGGAGGACACAGTGTTTCTTCACAGCAAAGCAGGTAGCCCGTGAGTAGCCACTTGGCTCCAAGGCAAAAGCAGCAGAACTCCCCCAATCGTTTAGTGCCACAAAAATACTGACTCACCGCTCTCACAGACAGTCCTCAGCATGGCAATGGTGTCACCACTTGTCAGTACGTATCCGTCTACAATGTTGACAAGCAAATATGCACACTTGTCACCACTTGTAGCTGACACCTGACAGCGTATGTCCTAACTCTTCCAACATACGTCGCTTTTTCTATTTTAACTTCAACTCATTCCAAGGCTCGTAATATTTTTTAATAGATGTGAATATGGTATACTATCCCTGTGGGTGCAAATCCTCAGACCCATTGGTAGCCGAATGTAGTCTTCCAGTGGGGGTTTTAGAATGAGTGTTGGGAGAGGAAGAGAGATTTAAGGCTTTGACGAGCAAACTGGCAAAGAAGGGAAGGTTTTAGACGCACGCTAGCGTGGGACCATCAGGACGTTGCACCAAAACTGATGGTGCCACGCTGTGTGCGTCTAAAACATTGTTCTTAGATTTTGATAACTGATGCTGAACCCTGACTAGATGAATTGTCAAACTTAGACTCAAAAGAGTGAAAATGCTAATATGTCCTTCTTTCTATTTCGATAACTTCATTCAATAGCGATTTAGCGCCACCGATATATATATATATATATATATTTTTGGCTGGAGAATACCACCGCCGCCGATTTATGCTGCTAGCACTTTGTACTTACTGCTTCCTATTTTCGTATGTAATGTTTCTCCCAGTAAGTCTACTCTTTGTTTTAGAAAGCAAAGGTAATTGCTGTACTCCCTTGTTTTTGCTTATTGTTCTATTTTGAGGTGGTTTTCCCCATTGTTGTTAATTTTATGCTTCCATGTTCTTGATACAGTTTTAGATAAAACCTTTCTCCTCGTATTTCAGGTTAATTATTTTGTTTGTTTTGTAGAAAAATTGGTTCTTTCAACCTCGTTAGTGCTCAAGTCAAACAAATAGATCCATTTACTTTGGTGGCGGCCATTGGAGCTCGATTCTCCATTTCCAGTAAGCATAAATACTACTGTTGTGGTGGTGGCCAATTCATATTTGGCTGTAACTTTAATTGTTAGTCATTAAACAAATATAACGTTAATATTTCTTTTCTATTTGCTTCTTGTAGCAGCTTGGAAATTTATGTTTCAGGTCAGGCCAAATCTTTTCAGACTGTTCTGTGTAATGTTCCCTTGATATTTTGTTAAATTCTTGACCGCAAACATGGCGCAAAATGTGATACTTCTGTAGTTTCTAATACGCCTTATGTTCCAAATTCTTCTTTTGACATAGGAAAATTTGACTGCCTCCGTTTTCTCAACTTCAATCTACTTAAGGAAGTACTGTCAATGAACCAACTTCTGATAGGCTGTTCCCATCGCAATTAGCAACTATAATGCAATTAGTTTGTGCTGAAAATGGAATTTGATGTTTCTGCTGGAAAAAAAATCAATAAGGAAAAGAAAAAGTGGATAAAAGAAAACTCTGATTTGTTTGTTATTGCTCAACAAAAGAAACACACACCTTAAACAAATAAAAAGGCCAATATTTATAGGCTACTGTAAAAATAGAAAAAGCCGAAAAAAAAACTAAGAATGTGACAGACTTCTAACACATTTATTTATCACCAGTTTGACTAAGTAATGAAATAACAAATTAAAAAGACCAATTCAAACTTTGAATCACATGTTAACACTCCCCGTTGACTCAGAGTTGGAAATTCCCATAAGTTTCTTGAAGTTCTCTTTGTTTTTTTTTCCTAGTGGGAGTGCCTTCGTCAAAATATCAACAACTTGTTCGTTTGTATTGCAAGATTTCAGAACAACTTCTCCTTTGGTGATAAGGCTCCGAATGAAGTGATAACGAATATCGATATGTTTTGTTTTGCTATGGTAAGCTTGATTCTTTGCCATTGCAATGGCTTATGTGTTATCGCAAGAGATCTCCGTTGCTTCAATTTGCTTTTGCTTAAAATCAGCAAGAAGTCTCCTAAGCCAAACTGCTTGATAAGCTAATACAGTTGATGCAATATATTCAGCCTATGGTGTCGATAAGGCTACTACCTCCTCCTTCTTTGAATTCCTAAAAATGGCTCCTGAGCCAAGATCAAACAAGGTACTAGATGTGCTTTTTTTAATCATCCATGGAGCCTGCATGATCATTATCAGTAAAATCTCTCAGTTTGAAATTTGATACCTTAGAGTACCAAAATCCCATCTCCGCGGTTTTGGCTATATATCTCAAAGTTCTCTTCGCAGCTCTAAGATGAAGCTTACTTGGATTTTGCATAAACTTGGACACAACTCCAACCAAGAAAGTAATATTCGGTCTAGTATGAGACAAATAGTTTAAGCCTCCAACAAGACTCCTAAAATATGTCGCATTCACAAATTCAGCACCATCATATCTACTCAACTTCTCATTCACATTCATGGGTGTCGCCTCTACTTTGCAATTCACCATATTAAACTTCTTCAAAAGGTCCATTCCATACTTTCTTTGTGAAATAAAGTTCCCATCAAGACATTGTTTCACTTTAAGATAAATAAAATAATGTAATAAACCTAAATCTGTCATATCAAATTTCTTCATTAAGCAAGCCTTAAATTTAGCAACAATTGACTCACTAGACCCCATATAGATCATATTATCAACATATAAGCATACTATCAAAAAATCACCATTACTGTTCTTCTTCAAATAAAGCGAAGGCTCATTTTCGCTTCTTTCAAATCCATTCTCTTGAAAATAAGAATCAATTTTGAAGTACCATGCCCGTGGTGCTTACTTTAAACCGTAAAGCGCCTTTTTCAACCTGTAAACTTCATTTTCAATAACAAAACCTTTAGGTTGTGAGACATAAACTTCTTCTTTTAAATCTCCGTTCAAAAAGGCAAATTTAATATCAAATTAGTATACTGGCCAATTTAGTTGAGCAGCTACGGCTAAGAAAGTTCTTACCGTTTCAAATCGGGCCATCGGAGAAAAAGTTTCTTCAAAATTGATACCTTGTTGTTGAGAATACCCTTTTACAACAAGCCTCACCTTGTGTTTTTGGATGCTCCCATCTGCATTATACTTTGTTCTTTACACCCATTTAAGTCAAATAACATTTTTTTCCTTTCGGTAAGTCTACCAAATCCCAAGTCTGATTTTTTTTAATAGATGACATCTCCTTTTCTATAGCTTTACGCCATTCACTTTCTTTTGCAACTTCTTCAAAGCAAATAGGATCTGAAACAAATAGAGCAAAAGTACAAGAGTCATAGATTTCCTGTAGGGATATAAATTTCCTTAGAGGAGTCTCGCTTGACGAACTTGATGATGACGAACCATGTCTTGTAGAAATGGAAGAAATGCCACTTTCAGAGCTAGAAATTATTGTTGTTTGACCTTGTGGTGGTGCAATATTCTCTTTTAAAACTTGTTGATGATGCTGCTCATTTTCTTCATTCCAAACCCAATTTGCATCTTCATTGAACACTACATCCCTACTGATGGTAGTCTTGCCACTAATGAGATTATACAACTTATATGCTTTAGATCGAGAATAATAACCAACAAAGAAATATTTCTCATTTTTTCATCAAACTTATGAGCATGAGTTTTAACCAAAGCATAAGCTATACAACCGAAAACTCTTAAGTGGCTTACCTGTAACATCCCGGTACCAGCGGGAAGGGTAAAATAGTAAATATGGGTTAACAGTGAGAGCTTAGTAATGCAATTACT
>JAOTAX010000001.1:7276948-7287202 GCA_025629825.1 Erythroxylum guanchezii
GATTAAACTATAATCAAGTAGCTTCACTACAAGTTACAAATCCTAGACTTAGGCATTCATAAATCATAGCTAAACTATAGATTAAGCTACTCCCCTTTGAAACTCGGTAAACTCTAGCCGTCACTACATTTTCAAGAGAAAAAGAATGCCTAACCGCGCATTGCAACCGGAAGCTTCACAACTAGGAATGAATCCAAGCTACCTATGGCGGAAGTTGGCAGTGAAAATGGAAGATAAAACCTATGCAAAAATTCTCCCTAGGGAACCCCGAAGGGAACCCTGGGTGGTGAGGTCGTGAATTCTTTTGTTCTCTCTTCGCTCGTCTGTCTCCTCTCTCTGTGTGAATGCTCGATCCCCCCTTTACCTAATTTGGCAGGTTTTTATAGGATGGATTCGCGTCGGGTTGAAATAGTGAGAGGATTGTCCATGAAAATGTCAATAAATAATATGGAAAACTTGGGTTCAATCAAATATATAGACCTAATCTAGTAGGGACGCGACATATCGTACTAGGGCATCTAGACTATGTGTCTCTTATAAGCTTGGTTGTACATCATATGTATCAACTTGACGTTCCTGCTCCATCTGGATGCAAATTTATGGTTTTTTAACTTGTATAAGTTCTAACTCACTCCCACTACTTTGCTTAAGAATAAATCATCTTTTTAGGAATGTAGCATGTCTTTAAACAAACAACTTTTGGTCAAGAGGATGGTAAAATTGATATTCAATCTCTTTTGAATACTACACAAATTTGCATTTATCTTATTTAGCTTAATGCTTGTTAGATGTTGCACACTTCATATAAGCATTACATCCCTAAATCTTTAAATATGACAACTTTGGTTTACTTACCATCTATAGCTCATATGATGTTATATCAACCAATTTGGATAGAATTATATTAAGAAGATAAGCAACAGTTTCTAAAGCATATAAAAGAAGGTAGGAAGGACCATATAACTCATCATAGAACATACCAAATGTAATAGACTACGGTTTCTCCTCTCGGACACTCTGTTATATTGAGGAGTTATAAAAGGAGTCCATTGTTAGAGAATCCATTCTCTTTTAATTAACCAAGAAACACATGGTCTAATTATTTACCACGATCTGATATAAGTTTCTTAATACTCTTGCCAATTTATTTCTCAACCTCAAGTCTAAATTTCTTGAACTTTTCAAATAATTCAAAATTTTTCTTCATTAAGTACATATAAATATTATGGAATGATCATCTGTGAACATAATCAAATATGAGTATCCACCTCTAGTGTGAGGGGACATAAGGCCATATACATTTGAATGTATAAGCTCTAGTAACTCACTAGTATGGTTAGTCATTTTTCCAACAAACAAGATTCACAAAATTCATAAGTTTCATATGATTCATAATCAAAAGGATCCAACTTTCCTTCTCTATATAACTTTGTGATTCTAGTTTTGTTGATATGACATAACCTATAATGCTATAAATTAGATGGATTTTGGTCACTTAACTTTCTTTTCTTGCTATTTATGTTAAGGATTGGTCTTTTAAGATATAATTCATACAAACCATTTGTAAGTAATCCAAATCCATAATAAACATCATCTTTATATATGGAAAAAATCTTATTCTTGAAAACAAAGACAAATATGTTCAAATCTAAATAACAAAAGAAAATGATATTTTTTTAATAACTATAACATAATAATAATTATCTATTTCTTGTTCAAGGCCAAAAGGCAAAGCTATACTACATGTTTCTATAATTAATGTAGTAACTCTTACTCTGCCGCCAATTTGTAGGTCCACTTATCCTTTCCTTAATGATCTAATCCTTGTTAACATATATAAGTTATTACAAATATGAGAACCACATCTAGTATCTAATACCCAAGAATATGGAATAGGAGTAAAAAGATTGATCTCAATTATAAGCATACCTGAAGAAACAGCTTCCTTAACGTTCTTATATTTTATAGTAGCAAGACAAGCTTTCTAGTTCCTCCTCTAGTTTTCGTTGAATCTATAATGAAAACATGTTCCCTCTTCATTATTCTTCTTCTTGACACCGTCTTTTGGCTTTGGCACTATAGCATAAGTCTTTTATTTCTTGCTATTGTTCTTTTAAAGCCCTTTTTCTTCTCTTGGAAAAATCCATAATATAATATAACTGGATTGCTTCTTAACGCTTGCCTATACAGTCTTAAACATATTCAACAATTCAGGCAATAATACATCCTTTTGGTTTATATGGAAGTTCATAACAAATTGTGGAAAGCTGTAACTAAAAAGACTATAGCACCATATCAATGATTAACTCATATTCTATGAAAAAAAAATGTAATTGACCTAACTTTTCAATATAACCAATCATCTTCAGTATATGTAGCTCCACTGTAGATCTTTTTACCATCTTATATTCAAATAATGCTCCGAAAATTTGATATCCATCGGGAGTGAAACCCTTACAAAAAATGGCAAACTATCAAAGTTGAAAGTAGCCAAAAATAGATAATGGGAAAAGAGAAGCCAAAAAAAGGCATCAAGAGGGGGTAAATATGTAAAAGCAGGTAGTGAGAGGGCATAGAAAAACCAAGTAGCGCGGAGGGGGCTGCCGTTTAGATGTCTAATGATATTTAAACTACACAAAATCTCCCAATTTTACCTTTTCAAGCAAAAAGTAAAAGCATCAATAATCCTAATTAAATATTACCAAATTATTTATTCAGAATTCAATTCAATCCAACTTTATAATAAGACTAGAATTTCAAATACAATCATCCAATTGATAACTATAACAAAATTAAGTGCAATATTAGAAATTCATGTAGATTAGATTCATTCATTCAATTGATTGCTATAATTTGATTAGGTGCAATATTATAAATCCATGGAAATTAGATTCAATTATTCAATTGAATGTTATAATAAAATTAGGTGAAATATTATAATATTAGAAATTCTACAAAGTAAAAAAAAAAACAATGGCAAAACTCAATCCATCATTTATTAAACTAAATAGGGGAATTTGTATGGTAAATTGTCATTGAAGTTAGAGATTGGAGATTGGAGGTTGGAGAGTGGTGAATGGACCACTGAAGACTGGTGAGTCGAGTGGCCACTAGCAGTAGCGAGTGGATTGTTAGCAAGCTACAACCTATGAGCTTTGTGATGACGGATCTAGAATTTGTGTGTTTGAGATGACAGATCTGGACTCTAAAGAGGATTGAGTGTGTTTGTGATAATGGATGGGGAATTGCTATGCTATGTGAGTGGATGGCAAAAGCTAGTGAATAGGTGACTGGATGATGAGAGGTGGAGTGATTGAGATAGTGAGAGATAAGGAGTTGATTGATAGCAAGAGTTAGAGAATGAGTAAGAGACAATGAGAGATGGTGAGAGGCAGTGGGGGAGAGAGTAAGGTAGAGAAACGAAAGGGAGGGGGCAATAGGGTTAAGTTATACTGGTGAAGCTACATATTCTTTTTTCAATTTAGTCTTGCACTTTTCTAATTTTGCAATTTGGATTAATTTCATACCGATATTTAGAATACGGACTAGTACCAGTTGTTAAGGTTGATACTAGTTAGTATTATGTACCTGTATATTATTGTAGATTATCGTACCATTTCTCTGTCGGTAGATATGATAATCTCAACATTACAATAGTGAGTCTTATTAAAGGTAAAATTAAAAAATGTTATCATATAATTAACCAAACTTTAAAGGTTTTAAGGATTTCATGAGTTGGGAGTTAAATTTAATGTGTTTTGAAAATATTAGGATAACATTATAGTTTGATATAAATTTTAATAAAAACTTTTAATTTCAAAAGGGATTTTATCTAATATTCTATAATAACATAATAAAATATTTTTGTAGTCAATTATATATTAAAATACTCTAAGACTGTAACATGTTGTCTTTCTTTTACATATACATGCACGACTATCTTTTTAAAATAATGGAGCTTTTATGTATATTTTTAGTGGATAATAGGGATGAAAATGAGTCAAACTATATATGAATTGAGATTTTTTAAGTTTGAAGTTCAAAATCCAATTGCGCCAAATTGTCCAAAAAGATACGTGTTATCTTCTTCTTCCTTCAGCCATGTTGCTTAGTGACTTCTCAAACAAATATGAGGTATTTCTCTAACTAACTAAAAGTGGACCATGAAAGCTATAACCCTTGTCATACATATCAACAAAACAAAGAAAAAATGAAATCTTTTCATATGCCAAACAATAAAAAAAAACTTAAACTTACAGAGAAAACTAACTAGATAGACCCAAAATAACTATAAAAAACCATTAATAGGACTCACTATTGTATTTAATCATATAAAAAAATCTACCTAAATCTCTTTGATTTAGTCATGGGAGTATTTAACTTTCTTCAAATTTCAACCTCTGCTTATGTTCCACATTAATTGTCTTACAGCACCTCATCTCACACCATAGGGTTGTTCTAAGTATGTTGTTGGATCATGGACGCATTTGAACACAGGGCCTACCACCATTATCACACAGATGTTAGAGATGACCAGTGATAATATGTCATTAGAGGGCCCCACTGAAAAATAAAACTTATATTTTTAACCATAATTTTCAAATAAAATCTAATAAAGGTTAACAAACTCAAAAAATATTGATAAGCGATTGACAAAAAAAGAATACAAAAAAAAGTGATGAAGCAAAAAAGAGATACGAAGTAGGGAAAAAAAGCTTGAAAATTTGTGAACTCTAAGTTTGGAAGGGGAACATATATATCCAACAAACACAAATACAAACAATTAAGGAATTAATGATAAACTTTTGATTAAGTCAGACCGTAAAGATCAGATTCTGAACTTGATTTAAACTTGAATATTAAAAATTAAATCTAATAAAAATTGATTAATTCAAATTAAATCTATTGATTTTAGGATAAATCAAACTAATTTTACTAACCTAAGAAAGACCATTCGTAATAGATGCTATATGAGAAGAAAATTAGCATTGAGCAAGTGTTTTCAAATATATTCATATAACATAGCTCAATTTTTTGCACAAATATTAGGTGTAGGAAAAATTGATCAGCAAATAACTAAAGACATGTATAAGAGCAAATTTCTATTGATTGATAGGGGCAGTAGGCTTTTAATAACAACCAATGAAATAAGACTAGGAGAGTTGAATCTAACTGATGAAAGGTTAGCTCGTAAAATTTTTCATCCATTTGGGATATGTTTTGAACGTTTTGAAAATGTTAGGGTTTAATTTAAACGTTTTGAAATGTTAATATTTAATTTATATTTTATTGTAAATATTGAGATTAAAAATGCACTTTTTACTAAAAATTGTAATAGTATTACCAAAAGAAAAAAATAACAATATCAGTAAGAAAGAAAAAAACAATACAAATCTTGATGGACTCCTTCAACTTTTCAAAAGATTATCAGGATTAGAATTGAACATAAACAAGTGTCACTTCATGATATCTAAAGCAGCTTCACATATGGAAACAAGCATTGTTAGAATCACTAGTATGAATGTAAAGCCCTCCCTTGATGTACCTAAGACTACCTATTTCTACTAGAAGATTGAGCTTCAATGAATGATATCCTCTTATTGAAAAGGCTAAAAAATAGACTCTCATCATGGGTGAATAAATCTCTTTCTTATGCTGGCAAGCTATAATTGATCAAGCATGTTATTTCTTCTTTACATATCTACTAGAGTTCCCGCATATTCCAATCAAAAAGACTTATCAAATTATTAGAAAGGATGTTAAGAAAACTCCTGTGGAGTCACCCAGATGGAGTAGAAGGTTTAGCATAAGTCAGTTAGACTAATATATGCACTCATAAAAAAGAAGGGGGACTAAGAGTGAATGCTATAAAGGCTACTAACTTAGCCTTAATATTGAAATGATTATGGAGGATGCTAAAGGATAAAAATTTTCTTTGGTTGAAATGGTTACATAGTTATTTTTCTGAAAGGTAAAAGCATATGGATAGCGTAAAAAAGCTCTTCTCACTTTTGGTTCCTTGCCCAACTTCTTTAGTTAAGGGATCAAGTTAAACCAAATATTTTCCATAAGGTGGGGAATAGTGAAAGAGTCTTTATTTGATATGAAAATTGGATAGGGCATGATCAATTAGTCTAACATATTAAAGTTTCTCCAGCTAGAATATAAGGTACTTTAGAGGATAAAAACATGATTTTTACACATCTGTGCCCTTAGATTGTAATCCTATTATTTCCTCTAAAACTAAACCGCACTCTTTGGTATGATAGTAATTTAGGCCATGGCTCTTCTTACTTTTAATCCATATTGAATAGAAATTGGCATATGGTTATGGGTCAAATCATGTTCAATTAAGAATTATTACTTTCTTCAAGATTTTCTTGCAACCCTCTCCATAACGAATTATCAAAATTATCCAAAATTGTCCAAATAACTTCATTTTGCGCTTAACTTCTCCATTTGCATCATAAATCAAAATATAATTATAATGATTATATTTAGGCATAGAAAAGGAGAAAAGAACTAAAGGAAAATATTTCACTTGTAATTTCTATCAAATTATGTCACATTTAGCTTACGCTCATCCTTGGGAAAACATACCCTCTAACGTGAAAAACAACCAAAAAAATCACCATTTAATTCATTCATCATGACATTAAAAAGCATACACACTACATGATATAAATCTAATTAATACTTAAGTAATAGTTAAGTTTATTAAGAAAATCTGAAAAAGAATCAACACAACAACTTGATTCAAAAGTGAGGACAAAGACCTAATAAACTTATCTCACAAATTTCACTTTATTTGTTTAAGTGTTTTGTGAGTCAAACATTTCGCTCAGGTTCTTCTTATGAAATACCTTATTATAAGCTTACCAATACACCAAATCTCTATTCTTAAATTATATGCATGTATGAATCAAAAGCTCGTTATTTCTAAATGATAATGGGACTAAGGTCAAAGATGAGGATTTTTTTAGATAAAGAAGGTTCAAACCAAATAGATTAGTAGAGCATTTGACAAATACATTAGGTAAGTAAACTAATTTGGAGCCTATAATCCACTTTATACAGTCAAATAATAATCTATTTGTTCAATCTATTATTTCATTAAGAAATTGGACTATTGTTTTTGTTGGACCTCGTACCTTTCGTAAAAGATTAGAACTATTAAATAAGAAATTTTGGTGATTAGTCACGAGTAAAGAACAAATGAATGAAAGTTCTTGAACTTAGAATTTATAGACAAGAGTAAAGTAAGGAATGAGAAATGTGGATAGATTCGTGATTTGCTATGGTGTTTTCGGTGGATAAGAGATTTTGAAATGGGAAGAATAAAGGTGAAAGTTAGAAGTGGAATGAAAGAAAGAATGAAGTAGAAAAGGTAATCTTGGTATGAGTTGCATTATGGCAAGATTTTTGAAATAAAGTGTTGATTTGGAAAATGTTCACTGAGTGTGCTTCGGTCTGTTAGCCATAGCTTTTTCTCTAGTTATCCAAATGAGATGATTCTTAATTCGGATTAAACTAGAAACATATGGCCACATTTCTTATAAAGAAATCGAATTTCAATTCTGTCTCTAAGAATCTCAAAATTGTCATGAAGTTGAGAACTAGGTGCAGTACATTGGTGGAGGAATGTAAAATTTGTGTTCTGAATTCATGGGAAATTCTGGGCTAATCTAGGCTGATTTAGGCAAATGTGTCTTCTAAAAAGTTGTAGGACTTTCTTTTATCTTTTGAACGGTATATAGTATGGAATTTTTAGACATTTGAGTCAAAAGTTATGACCTTTATAAGTTGAGATGCTCTAGAGAGAGAAAAATAAGACGAAGGAAAGTAAGACGAAGCAAAAGTAAGACGAAGCAAAGTAAGACGAAGCAAAAGTAAGACGAAGTAAAAGTTAGACGAAGCAAAAGTAAGACGAAGCACAAGTAAGACGAAGCAAAGTAAGATGAAGCAAAAGTAAGATGAAGTAAAAGTAAGACGAAGGAAAAGTAAGACGAAGCACAAGTAAGAGGAAGCAAAAGTAAGACGAAGCAAAGCAAGACGAAGCAAAAGTAAGATGAAGCAAAAGTAAGACAAAGCAAAAGTAAGACGAAGAAAATGTAAGATGAAGCAAAGTAAGACAAAGTAAAATTAAAATGAAGCAAAAGTAAGACGAAGTAAAAGTAAGACGAAGCAAAGTAAGATGGAAGCAAAAGTAAGACGAAGCAAAGTAAGACGAAGCAAAAGTAAGATGATGCAAAAGTAAGACGAAGCAAAAGTAAGACGAAGAAAATGTAAGACGAAGCAAAGTAAGACAAAGTAAAATTAAAACGAAGCAAAAACAAGACGAAGTAAAAGTAAGATGAAGCAAAGTAAGACGGAAGCAAAAGTAAGACGAAGCAAAGTAAGACGAAGCAAAAGTAAGACGAAGCAAAGCAAGACGAAGGAAAAGTAAGACGAAGCAAAAGTAAGACGAAGCAAAAGTAAGACGAAGAAAATGTAAGACGAAGCAAAGTAAGACGAAGTAAAATTAAAACGAAGCAAAAGTAAGACGAAGTAAAAGTAAGACGAAGCAAAGTAAGACGGAAGCAAAAGTAAGACGAAGCAAAGTAAGACGAAGCAAAAGTAAGATGATGCAAAATTAAGAAGAAGCAAAGTAAGACAAAGCAAAAGTAAGATGAAGTAAAAGCAAGACGAAGTAAAAGTAAGATGAAACAAAGTAAGACGATGCAAAGTAAGATGAAGTAAAGTAAGAAGATGCAAAAGTAAGAAGATACAAAAGTCAGAAGGAAGAAAATGCAGAAGATAGAATTTGTCTTCTAGGTCTTCATGAAAGTTGTAGCTCTTGAAGTCCTCTTTCGAACCATCCAAAGAATGTCTTAATAAAAAAAATTTAGAGAAAGTTATGGCTGCTTCCCCGATACAGGTTCAGTATGATTGAGAACAAAAGCAGATTAGATTCTTTTGGTCATAACTTCTTCTCTAGACACCCAAATGATCTGATTCTTAAACCATTGGATTCATAAGACATTGATCTACATCTACACAAAAAATCATAGCTATCTGAAATAAAGTGAGAAAGATTGAGTGAAAAACATGGGGTGGGTACAATGTGTGTACTCCTAAATAATATGAACTGATGTTATTCTTCTAAATATACTTCAGTATTTTGATGATTTATGGATCGGTAGAGTTCCAAATGAGATGATTTTTGATTTGTGGTAAACTAGAGACATGGAACTACAAATGGTATGAAGAAATTGGAATCTATTTCAGTCTCTAAGATGTTTAAATTTCAGATGGAAGTTGTGCATAGGATACTGTGATGGACAAGAGCAGTCCAAAAATGTTTGAAGTATATCTTTTGAATCACTGAACCAAATTGAATGATTTTAGAGGCATTAGAAACTTACGACAACGGGGGAAATTTTCTAGATGAAATGTTATGCCAGAATGTTCAAGGGTATTTTTGGCAAAATACTTAATTTTAAAAGAACATAAGCTTATAAGGAAGGATAAAATGGACTTTTTGGACTCATTAAGGGCATAATTGGAAGAAGAAGTATTGTCTTGCATTTGAAGAAGGGAGAAGAAAGAAAATTGAGGAAAGAAAAGAAAAAGAGAGAGTATCATAAAGAAGGAAGAGAAATATGAAGAGAGAGAGTTATGAAGAGAAGAAGAGAAGGAGAGAAAGAAGAGAAACAAGCTAGGGTTTCAATGGTGTTAGCCCTCAAGAGAGATTTTGAGGTTGTTCAAGAAGAGAAAAAGTTAGAGGAAGAGGAGAGCTTTCTTTTGAGCTAAAGATCCCTTCATTTGGTAAAGAATGAAGGTAAGACCATTTTAAATCTCTTGGATTTTGGAAGGATTTTAGTTCATAAAGTTTAGAAAATGTTTGGGTTTAAGTATTTTAGAACCAATTTTAGTGATTGTGCCTTGAGGGATTTTCAATTGAAAATCCTATTGAGTGGGATTTTTGTTATTGTGTAAAGGGATCTAGAGAGATAAGAGACACAAGAGAAGAAGCATTTTGAGCAAGTCTATAAGCAAGGAAATCAAGGTGGGTACATGTTTATGATATAATTAGTAAGCCACTATTGTTTTCTTTAAATCAATGAAGTTTTTGGCTTTCATTGCATCATAAGTGCTGCATTATTGTTTATGAATGATTTGTGAAATCTGTTATATATTTGTTACATGATTTGAGTGATGATTTTCAAAAAGAAAAGACCATGAAAGTGATATCTTTGAAAAAGATGCATATTG
>JAOTAX010000001.1:7362676-7377162 GCA_025629825.1 Erythroxylum guanchezii
ACTGCTAATGAGTACATGAAAGAAATTTTTGGCATTGGGATGGTTATTTCAAAGAGATGTGGACTTGGTGATTTTAGCACAAGAAACATGGCTATGAGGATGAAGAAGAAGCATGATAAGTATTTGGGAGATGTTAATATCAACTGCATGTTGTTTATTGCTGCCATTCTCGATCCACACTACAAATTGAAGTATGTGAACTTTGTGATCAGTAAAGCGTATGATGATGTCAAATCTGAGCAACTATGTGAGAAAGTAAAAATCACTTTAGATTTGATGTTTGGTTTCTATCGATCCTCCATATCTTTTCCTATTGCAGAATCAAGTGTTCAATCTCAAACTTCAAGTGATATGGAAGTTGATAACGTCAAGGATGTTGCAGCATTTTTGGATGATATTTTTTATGAGAAGGAGGCTAGTCAAGCAAGTGGGGAAATCAAAAGTGAGTTAGATAAATATTTAGCTGAAGATTGTGAACCCAAAGACAAGACTTTCAATGTCTTGAATGTCTTGAGTTGGTGGAAACTAAATTCTACTAAGTACCAAGTGCTTGCTTCAATGGCTCGAGATGTTTTACCTATGCCTGTATCTACTGTTGCATCTGAGTCAGCTTTTAGTACAGGAGGTCGAGTGCTTGATTCATTTCGTAGCTCTCTTACTCAAAAGATGGTGGAGGCTCTTGTTTGTGGACAAGATTGGTTGAGAAAATCACAAGCTCCTCTTTACGTGGAAGAGAGACTTTAAGAACTTGAGCAAATTGAATCAGGTAATCTAATTTACTTTACCTTGTTTTAATATACAAATAAATAAAAAATTCAATTAAAAAAGAAATAATAAGTCTAACTCTTTTTATTCTTTATTTTCTATAAATGTCGCTTCATGTATAAAAGTGGATCATCCTACCATCCTATTCGAAGAATAATTATTTAATAATTTATCTTTTTTTTTCTGGTATGAATTTTTTATAAGACATTGTTTGGCTTATTTTTACTTTGTTTGGGTTTAACATATTGGATTAATCTTTGATGGATTTTACTTTTATGAGTAATTTGTATTTGTTTTCACCAATTATTTTTATAATTTTTTGTCATATATATTGATACGAATAGGTTCTGGTTACCATGAGAATCGAACCTGAAAATAGGTTAACCGATCCTATAGGTTCTTCAGGTTCAGGTTATTTATGAACGGGTCAGGTTACCCTACCATGAACACCCCTAACATCAACCACATACATTCCCTTCATCAACCCAATCAACACACCTATGCAGACAAGATCCAAGAGTGGGATATTTAAACCAAAGGTCTATCATACTGACTTGAATTTCTGTCCTGCCCCAGAACCTGAATCAGTGGCTTAGGCTTTAACTATTCCAATTTGGAAATAAGCTATAGAAGATGAGCTACATGCTCTACAACAAAACAAGACATGGCAGTTAATTCCATATGCCTCTCAAATGAATGTATTGGGCACGAAATGGGTCTATCGCATCAAATACATCTCGGATTGTTCTGTGGCTAAGTATAAAGCCCGGCTTGTAGCAAAAGGGTTCAATCAAACTCCTAGTGTGGACTTTATAGAGACCTTTAGTCCAGGGGTGAAGTCGTCAACAATTAAAGTCATTCTATCCCTTGCAGTCTCCTTTCACTAGGATATACAACAAATTGATGTGAACAACGCCTTTCTAAATGACGAGCTTTATGATGAGGTTTATATCAGTCAACTTCCAGGCTTTGAAGATTAGGCTAATCCTACTCATGTTTGTCGCCTTGCAAAAGCTATTTATGGGCTTAAACAAGCCCTAGGAGCATGGTTCCATACATTCAAGAATGCAGTCAATCAGTGGGGATTTCAAAATTTGAAAACAGATACATCTCTATTCTACTTCAAGCAACAAGGCAATATCATCATCCTCCTAGTATATGTGGATGACATCTTAGTCACTGGCAACAATCAACAAGCAATTGCAACAATCATTGCTAAACTCAACAATCAATTTGCACTTAAAACTCTTGGCAACCTACACTACTTCCTAGGATTTGAGGTATATCGCAACTCTACTGGCATTTATTTATCTTAGCAGAAATACATAAAAGACTTACTTGCTAAAGCTAGCATTTCATCCTGTAAAGTGTGCTCTACTCCAGTGTCAACCAGCAACAAGCTTTCTCTCTATAATGGCTTACCAATTGACAATCCTTCCACTTATTGCAGTTTAGTTGGAGCCTTTCAATACCTCTGCAATACAAGGCCTGATATCAGTTTTATAGTCAATAAACTAAGTCAGTTCCTCTCTAATCCATTACAACCTCAATGGATAGCCTTAAAACGGGTCTTGCGATACTTAAAAGGAACATCACATCTGGCCTTGCTCTTCAAACCTTCAAAGACTCCACTTGAGCTTCATGCTTTCAGTGACTCAAATTGGGCCAACTCTACCAATGACTAGAAGTGCACATTTGAGTTGTGTCTTCTTGGGGGGAATCTTGTCTACTGGAACTTTAAGAAACAACAAGTGGTAGCTAGCTCAAGTACGGAAGCTAAGTATAGAGCTCTTTCTCAAATCTCTACTGAGTTGCTTTGGCTACTTTCTCTTCTTTCAAAGTTGGGTTTCACTACCTCTCAAAGGGCAACTCTGTGGTGTGACAACAATGGAACTCGATCCTTATCACAAAATCCAGTGTTTCACTCATGCACCACACACATCAAAGTTGATGTACATTTTATTAGAGACAAAGTTTCAGATGGGATTTTAAAGGTCAAGTATGTCAGCTCTACTGTTCAGCCTGCAGATCTTCTAACTAAATCAATGACAACTGCTCAATTAGAGTATTTGATTTTCAAACTCAATCTAGTTCCAAATCCCATATTGTGTTTGAAAGGGGATGTTGAGCGAAGCCTAACTTAAGCAGTTTGAGTTCACTCACTAGACCTGGATCATAAATCAATTCAAGCCCATTAGCTTAAGATGAAAAACATAAATATCACAGGAATTCATCATGCAACTACATATAAAAGATTATAACTTAGAAGTTTCCAGAAAACAAATATTGTTATAATATTTTTTTTTCTCACAACAGTCTATCCTTGCACAATAAGCTATACAAATTTAGCTCTAACTTTGTTACAAAACCTGTATATATATTGTACTATTCACATGAAAAAAAAGTCAAGATAGAAATACAAAAACATTCAATTTTTCTTCAGTTTCTTTCTCTTCAAAACTAATAGAAGCTTATAGATTAAAGTGGTCTCGTTCTTACAGGTTGATTGGGAGAACAAAACCACTATCGTCGGCAGCTCCATATCCATATCCATCTCCATTATTAGTAAGATCGACTCTGTTTTGGTTAGGGTAGTGCTCATCTTGGACTTCTGCTTTCAAACAAAGCATCTTCAGTTCAACAGCCCAGAAGAAAGGAATCCAAAAGGGCCCTTTTAACGGTTGGAGCTACCTGTTCTACTTAGCGTGTTTCACATGTTCTATTCTGATTAATCTTACTGTAAATTATGTGAATTAAATTTAATAAAATATGATTGGAGCTAATTAGTTGAAACAGATTGTCTGATTCCTTTTAACATCGATACACTTGCACCAAAATAGTGTAAAAAGAAGTAGGTAATCAATCTATAAAAACTACCCTAGTTCAGGTACGAAACGATAGAAGCAGTTTATTCTTAATTATGCAAAAGTAAATGAAACCCAATTCCCTAAAATGCGAGATTACTCCAAAGGTCAAATACACTTAGCATAGTTGACCAACTATAAATTGCTGTGATGTAACATCTGATATAACAAGTCCTAATGAGTTACGAGAAAATAGAATGAACCACTACAAAAATGAATAAAAATCGAATCTTTCGCAATATTTCCTAGACTCTAGAAATAGGTCCCTATAAATGCAGACACAGAGCTGGATTTGGACCTTAGTTGTTTATTTGGGTCAAGGATTGCTCCAAGTCTTTAGCGGTACTTACGAGTTGTGACTGTAACTACTTTTTGGGTCGAGACATTTTGTAAATGATTTGAATGTTTTTAACTGTTAACTGTTCATTCGCCGAAAGTAACATAAAATTCTCTCATGTTGTGTGTCTTTTTGTATTGTAAGATTTTCATTCTTTTGTTAAATTATGTATGCGTCTTATTCTTTCTCTTTGTATTTCACTTGCTTTTCTCTTTGCATTTGTCTTGTACTTGTCTTTCGGGTGAATAAATTTTATTTTATTGTTTATACAACTTCCTTTGGAAGAGCTTCATCTCTATTTTATCGATGAGCCCGGTTTTAAAAAACTGAAAAATGATTTTCTTATTGATACTTAATTAACTTAATAATATCATGATTATAATTTGTCGAGAAATTACAACGATTCAATCTCGAATGTAATAAAATAAAATACGAAACCTTTGTTTTGATTTCTCAAAAATTAAGATCATTTAAATTATAAACTAACACATAACCATAATACAATATAAATGTATATTATACCTTATTATGTAGTTTTTTTTTACAGTTTTCTTCTAACCATTTTTTAAATTAGTTCATTGTAACCAATATAGTCATACATGTATTCAATCTCTAATGATATTTATACGAACTAATTTAGAGAACTCTGTAAATAATAGAGGGAGGGTAAGAAAGAAGCACCAACTACTTATAGCATATGCCTATTTATAATAAGATTTTAATGTTTTAGTAATTTAATTTAAATATAATCATAATTATAATTTTATTAACATTAATTAAATATCAACTAAGCTTAAATAAGATCTAATTTCTTATATTGATTCTTATTTATTAAATATCATATATTTAATCTCTAAAGTTTCTTAAATTTTACAATTAAATCCAAATTAATCAGATTATTTTTTTCTCTCTTTAATCATTCCTTATGTGTGATCTATTAGGTTCTTAAATATATTAAAAAGTAGTTATAAATTAAATTTCTTTAATTTATCCTTAACTATCAAATTAAATAATTTATATTCATATATTAAAATTGACACCTAGTAACTCACTATGACCACCTAAATATTAAGAATGTAAAAGTGATTTTTGAGTAACCTTTTCTTATATGATATTTTCATATAATTCAATTATTTCATCATATAATGTTTCAATTAGAAACACAGCGTATGAAATTAATGTCTATTATATTTGAATCATATCATATTAGTTATTTTCCATTATTAATTAATTTTATTAATGACATTTGAAAAATATTTTTTTTCATTCCATCTTAGCTAGGAATTTCTCAAATCGGTACTAATCAATAACAAAAAAATATTCTTCTTAATTGATTTAGGGAGATGGATCTTATATTGATCACTTAACTACCTCCATATAGCTTGTGATATATCCAATGACTACCAATTAAGCTATATTTGACTAGAATAGCTCACAAATAGTATAAAAACATAACAATATCTATACGAGATACTTTGGAGATCACAAGTTAAAGGATCACTTAATCATCACAATAAGAATTTCTATATACATCTAAGTAATATTCTAAATTGAATTTTCATATCGAGTCCATATAATGATCTTATTCTTGAACAAGCACTCGTATAGTTGTTTAAGTATCTTCATATTTTAGTTTATGAGTTCAACAATTTTCATAAGGAAAAAAACATAACATGTGCTAATCTTTATGCTCTAATAATGTCCAATTTTAATAGAATAATAAGTATAAATAATTTAATAATAATACATATATGCAATATGAATCTAATAATTATAATCTCATCATAATTTCATTTGCAATGTACATATATTCCATAGGCTTTATCTTATATACAAGTGTTGATAGCTCAAAGAAAATTCACCCTATTTGGCCCAAATCTAAAAGTTTTAAGATTCATATGGCTAGAGAATTAGTGTGTATGAGGATTAATGGAGAAATTCATAATTCAAAAATTTAAGACAAACTGATATGTGTTTTAAAGCAAAATAGTGCAAGAAAGTATTTGCCTAAAATATAAAAGAATTAATTGGAAGCTAGATATTGGAGCTAAAAGTGGAAGTTGAGAGAATGATGGAAGATAGTTAAAAAACACCATGGCAAAGTGGGTGGAAGTTAAATAGTTATAGGAGGTAAAATTACAAAATGTGGGAGTTAAGGAGATCATGGCATATAGTTAGCCAAGATGTAAGAAATGGGTGGTTACAACAAAAAATTGCTTAAGGATGAGAGGACTATAAATTCACTAACATCATGAGGACACTAAAGAAATAACGCAATCTCCAAAACAACATAATACCACAAAATCACTCTTCAGAGAGATCAACCAACCTATTTCAAACACATTTTATTAATTTCTAGCTTTCTTTACTTTGTGAATTCAATTTTGCCATATCAAATTCTCTTTTATAGTAATGATTTCATTTTGCAGCAATCTTACTTTCTTTAATTCCAATTTCATGTTATTAAATTTAGGCATTTTGGTATCTTAGAACTCTACTCTCTAAGTTTTTAGAAATCCACCTATATCTTTAATAGAAGTTAGGTACAAATTCTCAAAGAATTCCTCCTTAACACACCCATATTCTAAATTTACATTAAACAATTTGGCACACCTAGTGGGACCATGTTTCTATGAACACAAAATAGAAAAGAAATTGTTTTGCCCCCAGCTTTGCAGGAAGAAGTCCCTACAGCTGTAGAGAAGGAAGACTTTATATCCCAAATGGTAGAAAATATTAGGATAGTGGTCTCGTCTTCTTCTAACTTCCCTGCAAGCGAGACCCAAAATTATCACAATAAAATGAAGTTGTTTACAAAAATTAAGTGCTTAAGTTGCACTTAAATGTGATCTCTATGGCCGACATCAATAAAGTCTTCACAGAGAAAGTTGAAAAATTGTTTACCACTTTAATACAATTTGCAAGAATTTGTCAGTTTTAGCAAAGCAAATTTTTTGCTAGTTTTAGCAAAGTAAATATTTTTCCAGATTTAGCAAAGCAAATTTTTAAAGCACTATTGGGGCATCATGCTACTAAAGTAGTGGAAAGCAAATTTTTGAAGGACTATGGGGGCATCATGTTGCTAAGGTAATGAAAGTTGAAGAATACAACTGCCTTCCAGTCACTCCCTCTATAGAATACAACTGTAGATATCCCCATATTGCCTCCTTGTATTAATCTTGGTAATGACTGACATGAAGTTAGAATTTAAATTCCAAGTAGATAATGATTTGGTGGGAAGGCTGAAGCTAATGGACCACAATATGATCTAGGAAGTAAAATCGCAGTTATAAACCACAATCCCATTATTTACTAATAAAAAATGAGATTACAAATTAATAAGGAAGTTGTTAGAGAAGTAGTCCATGGATTGTATGGTTTTGGTTTAAGATAACTTGTCCACCTAAATTCCGCGACCCTGATCTAGATTAGATATATCATGAGAATCCTTATTCTCGTGGATACAAAAATCTCAAATTCAACTTGTTTTTTTTAGCAAAAATGGTCAATTTACTATTAAACATATCACTGGATTCACTATACAATATGGAGAATTAGAAAATTACAAAAACGTCAACTACTTTAAGCTTAACAATGCCAAAATGAAGGAGATTTTTTATTATTTACTATAAGAAAAGTTGATCATATTCTCCCCAAAGTATATTATTTCTTACAAAAGTGGAAATAAAGGAAAGAAACTATTACAAATATCATAATACTTGGAGCCACTTAACAAATTCATGTCGGGGATTCAAGAATATGATACAAGACCATATCAATAAAGGAATTTTGATGTTTGCTAAAGTTGATTAGACTATGCTAATAGATGAAGACCCGTTCCCACTAGTGGAAACTGTTAGTGCCACTGAATTCAATTTACATATATTGTTAGATGTCAAAAAGAAGTTAAAAATTGTGGAAAATCATTTGGCATCAACATCAAATGAAATAATAGTGGTTTTTTAAATCCTAAATATAATACCAACTTTAAGAATTAGGGCTAGAGAATTCCTAGGATTCAACAGAAGGTAGATATCTCAAGAAGAAATCATTGAGGAGAATTCACTCAAATTTACAAACAGATAAATGAACCTTAAATTTCCAGTTATCATGCAACCCAGATTTATGGTACAACCATAGGTGCCATCTTCTCGACATTGGCAGCTAGTAAGACATCCTAAGAATGCAATACCCTTAACTTGTACTAAAAAAAGATAACTTCAGTAACAGTGATCTACTGTCAAGTTTGAGAAAAACAAACTAGCAATAATAGAGAAATCAACTTCAAGAGCGACAATTCATAGGAAACCTTTTCTTTTTGTAGAAAGCATTATAAACCTTAACGAGAAAAAGGGGAAATATAGAAGTCGTCAATCAAAAGTAAGATAACATTAAAGTGATCCTACATTTCATAGGAAGCCAGCTTACTCTAAGAGCCAAGAAGAAGATTCTAATGAGTTCATTACTATTGGGGAAATTACTATTCAGGTTTTATGTATTGCTTAATCCATAAAGCTTCAAGCATCATTTGGTAAATCTAGTGCAAAAAGGGTATAATCCCCCTTAAGAAAGGTGAATGTAAGGTGTCAGTGCTAGTAAACTGATTAGGAATTCTAAAAAAGACAATTTTGAAAAAACTAGCTAAGGGTATAACATAAAATATAAGGCCTTTATATCTTAAGTCTGATCTTAATGGAAGACCAACTTTAAGAGATTTGGAAGATAATTTGTTGGCAATAAATATTATGCCAACTAAAATGATGATAGCTTTAGGAAAAGATGGTGCTAATTTGATCTCACTTGAAGTATACATTGTAGCATTCAATAGTGAAACTACTAGGATATAAGGAATTCTCCCTGTGAATTTTATAGTAGGAAGAAAGAATTTGATGATTTTAGTCTTTGTTGTTGACACCCATGCCAATTACCAAGTCTTATTAGGGTGAGAATGGATTTACTCTAGTTATTACATTCCATTGTCTTTACATCAACTTTTACTTTTATAGAGAGGAAATGAGGTAAAAATCATTTAAGCTAATTCACTACCATTTCATAATAAAGTTAATGAGATGGAAATAAGATTCTACAAAGATCATGTAAATTCAGTGCAAATTTATAGTCATACTGGCAGAAGGAAAGACAAGAAAAGATCAAAACAAATACCAAAAATTTGTAAGAACAATCGCAATCATGCCAAATCCTAAGTTGTGAAGGTTCTTATTATAGAGGAACCCAACGAGTGAGTTCCCACAAGAAGAATGGGTAGTAGTTGTAGCTGTAGAAATCAAGTATAGAATGGAACCAATTATGGAGAATTCAAAAGAAATAAACATATGTGATAATGCAGAACTAGTTTTTGAAGTAGATAAAGAATTATAAATGATTAATGATGGTGTGAAAGAGCTAAAATCCACTCTAAAGAAGTTTGACGATTACAAAGGTCATCATCAATAATCATTAAAAGAAGTGAATTTAAGTGATTCAGGGGAATTTCACAAAATCTTTATTAATAAAAACAAAATTGGAACTTGTCTAACCCTTGAAAGAATTCAAGGATTATTTTCTATGGAATTATATTAAGATGTTCGGGTTGAGTATGCTTTTGGAGTAAGAGTAGGGAACTTCTTAGGATTTTTGGTTCACAAAAAGTAATTGAATTGGATAATAAAGCTAAAGCCATTCTCGAAGTATAACCAACTTAAAATAAAAGGAACTTTAGAGATTTTTAGGCCAAGTAAACTACGTAAATTCATTGCTAATCTGGAAAAAAATGAATTATTGGATTTGTAAAAGTTAAATAATTTAGAGGAATTTCACTGGGAGAAGAGATACCAAGTGGCATTCAATACTATTAAGAAATATTTAACAAAACCATTGGTGTTAGTGCCCCCTAAAAAAGGAATTCTAATGAAGTTTTGTATCTCTACAATAGAAGAATTCATTGGATGCCTGTTGGTATTACGGTATTACGGTAAGTGACAAAGGAATATAAGTGCATAAGCATGGCGTTATTACCTTATTACATTGTCGCTATCCAATTACTGAAATTTCTTGATGATGTAAAATTTCAATATATCTTGGAAGTGAGAATTGGGAAGCAATTGAACTTTCATAGATATAGAAGTGAATTAAGGTAAATTGAAGGTCTTATCCATCCATTTATAAGAGAGGAATTTCATTATAAGTCTTAAATATTAATAAAGAATTTGCTCATGATTGGAGGTTAGAAATTAAAGACTTTTTGGAAAATGCCAATAGGAAAATTTTTATTCAAACTTAAGCAACGATCACTTAGTTTTATGTTGATTGAATGAATTATGTTTCTTCAAGGAGGTGACAAACTTCTTTTGAGATGTCTTGGTATGCCAGAAGCATTAACAATAATGTGGTAAGTTCATGAAGGGGTATATGGAGTGCATCAATTTGGAATAGAAATAAGATGTCTTATACATCCCCATAGGTATTATTGACTAACCATCTTGAAAGATTTTATATCATATGTTAAAGGATATAATAGTGTCAGAAGTATAGAAGAATTTAAATAATTGCCGCATCCGAGTTGCATTATATAATTAAATTGTAACCTTTAAGAGGGTGGGCCATTAACCTCATTCTGAAGACATATCCACCATCCTCAAAAGGCTATAGTTTTATTTTCTTAGGTACAAACTAGTTCATTAAATGTGTGGTGGCATAAACCTTAAAGAAGTTTGATCAAACAGATGTAGTCAACTTCATTAAAGAAATTATTCATTATTTTGGAATCCCTAAATCAATTACAAGAGATCAGGGACTATGTTTATAGGTCAGGATGTTAAAATGATCACTAAGGATTATGAGATAAAATTATTACATACAACCTCATATTAAGCTCAGGGTAATGGTCAAGCTGAAGCATCTAATAATATAATTATTGAAATTCTAGAGAAAATGTTGTAAGATGATCCAAGAAAATGGCACAAAATCCTATCTGAAACCATATAGGCTTATCATAATTCTAAGTCTACTGCCACAGGGGTTAGCCCATTTGCCTTAACATATGGACATGATGTTGTTCTTCCTATGGAAGTGACAGTTCCATCCTTGAAAGTAGCTAAATATAACACTTTGGGGACTTTCGAGTATTCAAAAGCAATGGTAATAAAATAGGAGGATTCATATGAAATATGATTTCAAGCTTTGAAAAATATGATTATTAAAAAAGGTAAAGTAGCAAAATTTTATGATAAAAGCATTCATAGACAAGAATTCCATAAAGGGGAACTACTATAGAAATTGATCTTACCTTTTAGGAAAAAATATAAAGAATGGGGTAAATGGTTGCTAAATTGGGAAGAACCGTTCAGAATTTATAAGGTTTAAAGTGAAAAGCCTATTGGTTATCTAGTTTGGAAAGTGAACCTTATATGTGTCTTATTAATGGAAAGTATTTAGAACCTTATATGCAACCCTTTCTAAAAATTATGAAGAATGAAGAATGATAATAAATTCTTAAAATAAATAACTTTAAATTACCATGCAGAAATAAAAAATTCAAAGCCCATCCAAAAATAACAATTAACAAGAATAGAGAGGTTTACAGTTGTTATAAATTAAAAGACTAAATTTTGCCCCGTTGGTTGATGCATGACACTTGTTTCTCCTTAGTTACTGCACCTACTACTTTCAAATGCTATGTTCATCCTTTTGTAGAACCAGTGATTTCCCTAACTTAACAGTTGTCTATTTAACTTTGTGGAATTCCTATTTGAGTTTGTATATATCTTGTTCGACAACTTCTTTCTTTTTTCTAATTAACTTAATGGCTAGTTCATACTCAATAGCTTCATTTTCCAAATAATCAAACCAATGTTTAGCTTTTAGATTTTGATTATAAGATTCTTTCCTTTGGTCTTTTCCTCATCATAGTCCATCCTTTATTGATACGAGAGACTCAACTTCTTTGACTACAAGACTTAGTCATGGAAAGATTTTTCAAAAGAAGCAAAGAATTTTAAAGCCTTTCTTAGAAACCTCCAATAGTGTAGGATTGAGTTGTAAATCCAAAATACAACATTGTACTAAAAAGGAACTATGTTAAATTTTAGTTAGAAATTGCAACTCTTATTGCATGTCAGTTTTAATACTCCTTTAATAATTTTTTATAATTAATCTTTGGAACAACACTAAAAGGAAGGTCAGAGGAACGATTTAAAAAGCTTAAGTCAAAGAGTTCTTTTGAGGTTGTCACTGTAGACCAAACATCCTTTGTCTATAAGTTTTAAAATAATTTACTAACAAACTAGGAGGTTAGCGTAAAAAATTAAGGAATTATCATCTCACCTTTGATGAAGAACTTCAGTAGCTTTCAGTTTAAGAGAAGTCTTGATCTTTCCAGATTCTAGTTCTAGAGGGAAAGAAGGAGTAGATGTAAAATCCTGTCCCTATATTAAGGGTTAAAACCCAGATTTCAAAATGGAGAGAATAGCAATGTGAGAGTTAGAAAAAATTGCATTTCATGCCCAGCAGCATGTCAGCATACATGCATGTGAATTTGAATCTTTGCACATACAAAAATAAGTGTACATGCATTCATTGACAACTTCCAGGTATGATTGTTTTTAAATGTGATTTTATTGAAAATGAGAAGTAGAGGGAGTTGAAAGAGTGATCTTGGTATGAGTTGTGATAAGGAAAGATTTGGAAGCAAAAGTGGTGGTTGATCTGGAAATGTTCACTGAGTGTGCTTCGGTCTGTTAGCCATAACTTTTTTTGTAGTTATCCAAATGAGACGATTCTTTGTTTGAATTAAACAAGAAACATATGGCTACATTTCTTATGAAGACATCGAATTTCAATTATGTCTTTAAGAGTCTCAAAATTTCATGAAGTTGAGAACTGGGTGCAGTACATTGGTGGATGAATGTAAAATTTGTGTTTTGAATTCGAGGGCAATTCTGGATTTGTTCTAGGCTAAATTAGAAAAAGATGTCTTTTAAAAAGTTGTAGATCTTTCATTTACTTTCCAACGATATATAGTATGGAATTTTTAGACTTCTAGGCTGAAAGTTATGGTCCCTATAAGGGAAGATATATCTTCTATCTTTTCGCTTCTTCTATGTTTTGCTTATTCTTTGATGACGTCATATCTTCTATGTTTTGCTTCTTCTGCTTTTTGCCTCTTCTTTGATGACATCATATGGTCTGTGATGACGTCATATCTTTTGCTTTTTGCTTCTTCTGTGATGATGTCACATGGTCTGTGATGACGTCATATTTTCTATGTTTTGCTTCTTCTACTTTTTGCTTCTTCTTTGATGAAGTCACATGGTCTGTGATGATGTCATATCTTCTATGTTTTGCTTCTTCTGCTTTTTGTTTCTTCTATTCTTCTGCTTTTTTGCCTGGCCTATCTTCTGTTCCATTTTTAACCCTTTAGATGATAGAATCAGTCTTCAAGGTCTTCATAAAAGTTGTATATCTTGAAGTCTTCTTTCCAACCATCCAAAGAACACCTTAATCCAATATCTATAGTGAAAGTTATGGCAATTTTCCCAATCCTATATTGTCTGATGACGTCACTTCGTCTATAAATGATCTCATATCGTCTGTTCTTATTTTTGACCCCTGATGATAACATTTGTCTTCAAGGTTTTCATAAAAGCTGTAGATCTTGAAGTCCTCTTTCCAACCATCTAAAGAACAGCTTAATCCGATATCTTTAGGGAAAGTTATGGTAATTTTCTCAATCTTGTATCGTCTGATGACGTCACTTCGTCTATAAATGATGTCATGTCATCTGTTCCTATTTTTGACCCCGCAGATGATAAAATTTATTTTCTAGGTCTTCCTAAAAGTTGTATATATTGAAGTTCTCTTTCAAACCATCCAAAGAACACTCCAATCCTACATCTATAGTGAAAGTTATGCCAATTGTCCCACGTGAGGTTCAATATGATTGAGGAATAAAACCAGATTGGATTCTTTTGGCCATAACTTCTTCTCTGGACACCTAAATGACTTGATTTTTGAACCATTGGACTCGTAAGACATTGCTCTACATCTCCACCAAAAATCGTAGCCATCTGAAATGAAGTGAGAAAGATTGAGTGAAAAATGTGGGACGAGTACAATGTGTGTGCTCTTAAATAATATGAACTAGTGTTATTTCACTAAACATACTTCAGTATTTTGATGATTTCTGGATCAGTAGAGCTCCAAATGAGATGATTTCTGATATGTGGTAAACTAGAGACATGGAGCTATAAATGGTATGAAGAAATTGAATCTAATTCAGTTTTGAAGATGTTTAAATTCCGGATAGAAGTTGTGCCTAGTATACTGATTTGGACAAGAGCAGTCTAAAAATGTTTGAAGTGTATCTTTCGAATCACTGAACCGAATTGAATGATTTTGGTTTCATTAGAAACTTGAGAAAATGAGGGACATTTTTTTGGAAGAAATTGTTATGTTAGAATGTTCAAGGATACTGTTGGCAAGACACTTAAGTATAAAAGACATAAGGCATAAATGGAAGGGCA
>JAOTAX010000001.1:7405235-7423530 GCA_025629825.1 Erythroxylum guanchezii
AGACGATAGTGATTCTTTCGTGTCTTGGTTTGGTAATTTTCTTGGTAAAAAAATCAAAGACTTTTTAAGTGTAAGGGTAAAATAGACTTTTCAAGTCCATTCGTTGACCAGATTTGCTTAAGGGGCTGTGAGTTAATAAAATTTCAACTCAGAATTTTTTTTGCTAATTTTTATATGTCAGGATTTTTTTAACAACTTTTGAATAATACAGAATTATTAAGGCAATAAATTCAAGGTAAAATTGCTGCAAGAAGGGTGGGAGGCACATCGTAATAAAAGTGTGTTCTTCCCGCTTGCCAAATGACTTATACTTACGTTGAGTTTCTTGCTTTCATTATGTTGAGTTTATGTCCACAGGTCATTATGCCATTGCTGTGCCTACCACTTCTATATCCATAATTCCCTTCCTCTTCTCTTTTCCTCAATGTCATGCTTCTTAATAATTATAATATCGTTAAATAACCAATTTTTTATTTAAAGAAAAACGTAACTTTTTTTATATTGGTAGAATTTCATGTTCAAGATGTGACAAGAAAATTTATTATTCTTTCTAAATTGTTTCGTACAACATTGATACTAAGCTACCTCAAGTTCCTTCAAACAAATAAATTTGTTAAACATCGATGTTCTAAATCTCCGGCCTCATGGTCTAGCATATAGGCACTGAAATATGACCTTTGTTTATAACTTCAAATTAAATTTGGACATGTTTTCATATGAATAAGATTCTCAATTGAGCCAAATATTGAATTCTAAAGAGATATGCATATATTCAAATTTTCTTGACATAAAACTTTATTCCACTTTTAAAATTTTAAATTTGATCTTCAACTTATTTCTCTTAGAAATTATAGTTGACAGACACATGCAATTTGTAAATTATGTTTTCATTTATGATTTCGTTGAAATTTTCGTTTAGGATATTAAATAAGATATGTTATAAAATTATTAAAAATAAATAAAATTTTACTAATTAGAATATTGAAATTAAAAAAAAATTAAAACTTAAAGCATATAGTTATTCAAATCCTGAGCAGATACGCACCATGTCACCTTTTGATGGGTCCAAATTATGAGCCCAAAATCGGTGTTGTAGTTGTTGATTGGCTGACTTAATGAGAATCCTACAATTCCCAACATTGAGGCTAGAAAGGACCTTCTTGTGGGATATTTTCGAGAATGAAGCAAGTTCTTATAGCGATTTGACATGCCATAAAGTTGTTGGCCGGATGTTCCGTCCCTTTTCTGATTTATATGATCCTGTAATTTTCTCATTAAACAAACTGCCGCAAGGAATGTAACATGTACACATATCCCTAGTACTAAAGTCAAAAGAAAAACAGAAGAATTCATAATATTATAATGTAAACATAACCGACTTACTGACCGCCCGTCTTTCTCTCTTTTTTTTCCTGCTTCCATTATTTCATTCTCATCACAAGCTTCCAAACAAAGAGAATTATGGAAAGTGAGATTTGCGATGGTTATTCTCCTACTTGTCCCCGGTTATGTTTAATATGAAACAGTAAACAAAAGCCCTTACCCGGTGAATGGGCGCTCTCTCTCTCTCTCTCTCTCTCGATTCCTTAATTGTTGCACATGCTCATGACTTTAACTCTACCCTCTTTCAAATATCACTCTCACTTTACAAACCTTTCAATCCATGGCTGACTTTCAAACCGTCGTCAACAACTATCACCCGTCTCGTTTTCCGGGCTCTCCGATATGACCATGGTTCCTGCTCAAACTCTCTCTAAACCACAGCAACAGAGACGGCAGCTTGTGCTTTGTGGCGGTTATGGTGGTTGTGTTGGTAGTTATGCTGATGAGGAGAGTGTTGGTCTTATGAATCGATTAGAAGGTTATGAGTATTGTAACAGCATTAGCGAAGCTTCTTTAGGATCTGATCTAGTTTCTAATCCCATGGCAGAAGATGAATCAAGAACTAACAGTCTTAATGAATCTGGTTCAAGCTCTAAAGACGTTGTACAAGAAGAGAAAGATGAAGGCTGGCTACAACTGAGAATTGGTGGCCAGGATACTACAAGTCGTGAAGATAGTAAACAACATCAGGGTCATCAAATACTGGATCAAACACCTAGAGGAGAAGCAGGAGAATTGATAGAGCTTGATCTATTAACAAGAAGCAGTTCATCAGTTCATCCGAGGACATTCAGCTCTCCAATCTTTCCGGTCCCAGAATTTACAGCTCTTCCAAGGCCATTTATGAATATCCCATCATCTTGTGCCACTAGTTTTAGTTCACCGTTGTTGTTTCAGCACCAACAGCTCCATGGAAGTAGCTCAAATACTACTTACAATCCTCCTCCTCATCGGGAGGTTAACTGGGCATGTAGGCCTATGCCATACAACGTTCTAGCTGCGACTTCCTCTTCTTCTTCATTGATGCCACTGGGTTCCTCTTTTTCGCGTCCCTTGCATCAAGTCCATGGTAGAACAGATGTCGCCGGACCGACCTCTGATTTTAGGGTCGTGGATCCTCCTAGGAGACCTCATTCGGGCATTTGGTTTATGTTACAAGCGTCTCAATATCAGTAAGTTCGCTAACGCACGTGAGAACTGGAGAATAAACCTGAATCATCCTCAAAAGAATATATTAGCACCAACCCACCATTATTTTCTTTCAAGAACATTTTTTAATATATATTTTCTCAAACATTTCAAATACTAAATTTTCCTCCTTTATAACGAAACGCTTAATTTGGTGTTTAATGCAGTGCTAAAGAACCATTCTTGCCTCAAATATCAAGGAGCTATCTGAAAATCAAGTAAGATAGACTTCTAATCTTTGTAATCCGTTCACTGTCTGTCTTCTCCTATCCTTTGTCCATGTGCTCATTCTAATTCAACAACTCCCAAGAAACTTCATGTTTCGGTTGACTGAATTCGCTTTTGTTTCGACGTTTTAAATGGTCAGGGATGGAAGAATAACAGTCCGATTATTAACCAAGTATCTGGCTAACAAGCTCAGATTGGATAGTGAATCAGAGGTATTTATAACCATCATGCTTCTCTTTCTGTATGCTAATGCGCAATGAAGTAGCTAATGAAGCCATACCTTTTTAGAATTGGAAAAGCATAGCTATTGATAGAAAGAGCAAGAATGTTTCTATTTTTGAAATTAATTATCGCAATTAATTAGCCGAATATATATCAAGATATGGAGTTGGTGTTAGGGAAATGACAGGAACAGCAGAACTAAATGCCCTTCTCTATGGGCATTAGTTTTGTCTGGTAACATGGAATTTAGGTGAGAAGTAGACTTCTTGGTAGTCATCTACTCTTTGTATCATTAGCCTTTTATCTCATAATCTAGTCTTGTAAAGATGGTCTAGGAATAAAAAGTTTCGTCTAATCAAGCAAATTGAGTCCTTAAGAATTTAATTAGTTAATTTCTTATGGGTGTAATACTTATACGTAGAAAACTACCTACCACCTTCTTTCCTTGACCCCAAAACAAATGGAAGAGAGATGAATAGCCTTTCATCTACGGAGGAACTGAATTACTGTTTTAGACCAAAAAAAAAAAAAAAGGAAGTAACGCTTCGATGATTCTGCTTGTTCGCAACTGAAAACAAGAGCAAGCACACAACCCTGGGGAAGAAAACTAGGTACCTAATTTAGGAATTTGATTATTAAATGACATGTTCATAATAGAAAAGAGTTGCGAGTATATGATGACACCTAATCTGCAAGCATGCACGACTCAACATTTCTTAACCATCGTCTTAGAACGCAACTATTACAACCACTAGTCTCCTGTAGAAAACTAGATATCGACAGATATATTTAAGTACTTCACCATATAGACATATAGGTACTTCACCATCTTAGCCGGCAATTTTTAGTATGTAAGTATCTATAGTTCCCTAGTATGCTAGACACAGACCAGGACGTCTTTGATTCCCTCTAGGTCGATCAAAACCATGTATGTAAGGATTTGTCCTAAGAATTTTGTGTATATGTGCGGCATATATATATATATTGATTGATAGATACAACTAATTTTGCGGCTTTGACGTATACACTTCAGCATAAATAAGATCTTATTATCTCCGGACGATGCAGTACATATACATTAAGAATAAACTTATCTTTCGGCCTTGTGGCAGAAAAAGGAAAGGAAGTTAATTGTATTTTCCGGTATAGGGACAGAACCATGCATGTCTACATAGATAAGACCAATTTAGACTATCCAGAATATTAACCAATTTGATAGAGGACAAGGACGATTCCTTTTGTTTACTACATAGAATGTCCTCCTTGTTTGAGGTAATTATAATTACATATATATCATAATGATTTGTATTTAGTTAATTAAGTCATTATTTGTCTTTATTATTCGCAACAATATTTAAGCTTAACCTTTTGTACTTTGTTGGTTCTTTCGAAATAAGTTGTACTTACGTGTAGGCATCTTATTTTTTGTTTGAGGTGATTACAATTATATATATATATATTGTAGTGATTTGTTTGCTTAGTTAGAAATAGAAATTTTTAGCTAATTAAGTCGTAATTTGTCTTTATTATTAGCAACAATATTTAAGCTTAACCTTTCCTACTTGGTTGGGTTTTACAAGTAAGTTGTAGTTATCTGTAGGCATTCCAGCTTCGTGACCATCAAAGCTCCAGCACAGTTTTAGAACTAAACAAAACTTAGGGGACATTAACTTCTTCAGTTCAATAAGTCGTGTTTTGCTCATAATTCAAAACTTTATTAATGTGCAATTAAATGAGCCGCGAAAGACTTAAATCTTTAGTGTATGTTTATCCTAGGAAACTATGTTTTCCCACTTGTAAGGTATTAGATCGAAAGGTACAAATACTGATCAAATGTAAGCATCGCAAGAAAATATCTAATGATCAAAGGGTAGAGCACGTATTCCCCATGTAAAAGTAAATCCTACTTTAGTATTGTTCTAAATTAGAAATAATTTATACGCTATATGCATCCCCTGGGCATATATGATGGAGTATCAAATGCATATTATTATGTGCCTCATCATTTTATACGACGCTTGTCAACCACACTTCAGCCCTAGATAAATAATAATTGCTCTACATCGAAGTCCCTGTGATCGATGATAATTCGGCATTATAAGCTTATTCGTTTTGTGATACTAGTGTTCTGTAAAAACCAAGCTTACTTCTTTACAAGAAAAACCCGTACGTATAATTCATTGTCTTACTGACTTGTCCTCTCAACCAGTCTTTATATCTCCATTGTGAGTGTCCACATGTTATTTGCTTCGAAGTTAAAACAAATGTAGCAAAGGAGTTCGAAAAATACAAGTAATATGTGTCTCACCTTAAAATGAGTTTGCTCTATCTTTGTTTATCAGGTTTTCTTCAATGTGGACCTAAGTCAGTTGAATTACTCTTTGAAAAATATAAAAAAGGCAATCATGAGATATTAAGCTGTAGAAATAAATATAGGAATTCTCTCCTCCCCTTTTAGTCGAGTTCTTTCACATCCCCCCTTGGTGCCATTCTCTCCTTAGAGTCGAGTGACACTAATGTAGTAGGCATTTTTGTTATGAAAAATGTTAGGAGAAAAACAATGATTAACATACATGAAATCTTCATCTTTATGGAAATTAAGATAAAATTTTTATATCTCAATAGGATCAATTTAGGTTAATATATTGAATATGGTGATTAAGTGATTTTAATTTTACGATAA
Source organism: Erythroxylum guanchezii (assembly GCA_025629825.1). Classification (NCBI taxonomy): domain Eukaryota; kingdom Viridiplantae; phylum Streptophyta; class Magnoliopsida; order Malpighiales; family Erythroxylaceae; genus Erythroxylum; species Erythroxylum guanchezii. The sequence continues at coordinate 7,410,940 of JAOTAX010000001.1, forward strand.
TACCAATAAAGTACTTCTTATGAATATTAGCGTGAGCTATATGACATTAGACTTTTAGGGCTTGTCTATTCTTATACGTATATTTTCAAGGTAGGTTATGTGGGGTAACGTCACAAACACAGAATCGACGTCGAATAGACAGACTGCAAGTTGACAAGTAACAAACACGACAACAAAACTCAACTCAACTCAACTTGCAGAGATGGACACAATAATCCTTCTATCTGTATATTCTCTTAATTTGTGTCATGAAAGAATGAGCTAATGCTAAGATATCAAAACATTAAAAATGGTTCTAGACAATTCCAGATTGGCATAACATAGATTAAGACCACATAGTATCAGTTGAATTTGCTGGTTCTTGCCCTAAGTGGTACTCCAATTATATCGTATCTGTATGTTGTCTTCTTTACCTACAACATATACATATATATACTTGTTGGAGTTATTTGTAAAGTCTGGTCTTTTTATATAAGTTTATGTTTTGTTCAACCCTTATGCATGATTTGGATGATGATATACATAATATTTCAGTTGTTTTCTTGCACTTCATGTCATGCCATGAAGCAAAGAGGCGGCGGTTAAGACTTATCTTATTTTATAGAAAAAATAAATTTCGTGCCATAGGAAAACAATCGAAACAAATGATCTATTTGCTCTCTAATGTTCGTCTCTTTATGCATTCTTCATCTAGTCGAACCTAATTATTTACAAAATACTTAGCTAATATTAGAGCATAAATATCATGATTATCTAAGATGAGTGACAGATACTACATTCTCTTGTGTTTATGGTATTAAAAAGCATATGTAGTGGCGGTGTCCTTTGTACTTTAATATATTTCGACTTAATGTCGTTAATTATCAACTTCTTCGTAATCGGGTTCACCGCCAAAACGTAATTGGAGCTACTTAACTCCATGAACTTTCGTTGAAGAAGTAATTGATTCTAGTGTCGCCCAGCTTAGTTGGTAGAATTTTAGACATCTCTCCTGAACAGATGGCGTACAACTAATAGTAGCTAATGATGATTAAACTCGCAAATGGATATGAGAAAACTAAGGAGTCTTTTGTGATTTCTAGCGCAATTTTTGTCCTTAGAAACCAATTAGTTTTCTCCAAATCAGATGAATATATGCCAAATCAATTCATGCACCCAAATGCACATTTTTCAGTGTTTTATTATTTCCTATATATGCTCCATTAAAGACCAGAAGCTTCTAGAACTTTTCTCACGATAATCAATTTAAGGAAGACAAAATGATGTAGGTATGGTGGAAAGTAAGTTTTATTTTTTCCTTAAAAATGTTATTATCGTTAGCTTATATGATATTCAAACATTTATGATTCTTGTATGTACCATGTAGGAATGTGCGTGTCTTGTATTATATTTTAGGAATATGTTTAGGAAATTACCAACAAGTTAGTTTATTGACGGATCTGACAAGATTCAATTCGTTAGCATATTATAGACAAATCTGTTGGTATCCATAAATTATTCGTGCTTCATTATTACTCATAATAAGACACGAAAAGAGAAGTAAAAGCTTGGTATGTTTTTACGAACACAACAAGAAAGCACATCTTAAGGCGTGAGAAATCATACATGGACCTTGTTATTGTCAAACATTCCCTCAAATCTGTATACCTTATAGCACTAGCTACCTCCCCCTTTTGTCACGCTTTCGCCTCTGTAAGCTCAGCTCTCAGATACAACTAGTGTATATTGTAGGTCTTCATTTTCTTTTGTTTATACTATTAAGGATTGTGCTTAGAAAGTTCTATAAAAAAAACTTAAGTGGTGCACTTTGATAGAATATAAAAGCTTCCATCATCCTCATCTCTCTTTCACAACCAACCACTAAACAAATGCAAATTTTATTTTTTAAAAAAAAAGGAAAAGGACTCACACTCATAAACACACATTTATATATTTTTACGTTGGAGGAAAGCAATGTATGAGGGATAGGTCTACAATAACATCATTCCAAGTTGTTGAAAAAGAAAAGCATAAGAAGACAAAATATAAGTGCACACGCAAATGGGATTTTGATGTATCTACTAAAGAGATGTTGACATCATTACTTGCATGCAAAATCAATTTAACTAAACTAAATAATCCACCATGATTAAGCTTTGTATAAATTAATTGTCGTATTCTATCGGAAACAACATGCTTCTTGATAGAATATCTTATCAAATAAAATCCTAATTATACATATCATTTAGTCCTATCACTTTCCTGATTTAGATTATAATCTTTCATTTATAATTCATGTTTATCATGTATCTTATTCACCTATATATTAAGAACAGTGTACATCATAATTAACATCAATTTAAGCCTTACATACTATTATTTGCAAACTCTATTATGGTATCAGAGCTCACACCTTGATCCAATCAAATAGTCTTCATTACTGCCAAAATGCGTTAACCAAATTCCAACATCAATACACCACATAAACAACCCAAAACAAACACCACATTATCCAAAAAGTATCCAAACATTGATTTCCATCACAACAATGACAAAACAATAGTAATCATAGATGGCAGAACTCAATATCTATGTTCTTCCTTTCAATCAAATAACAAATTTTCTTATCACTATCTTATATTCAACTAATTACCTTGTCTAGAGAAATCAAGTCCAGACAATTCTGACTGCATCTAATCTCCTTGGATAAATTAATTTTTCTATTTCTACACAACAACTTAATCAAGTTCAACTTCTTCATAATTTCAAAATTTTCAAAAATGTGATTAACTTGTGTACTATTTCCTTAGTGCATCTCTCTCAGGCTCCTTAACACGACTCGCAATTGGATATACTATGACCTTAACAATATGGGTAACCCTAGAGAAGCATTTTATGTAGCAGTTGACTTGACAATGTTCCATTCTTCGCTGAAGGTTGTACACTCTGAAGAAAGGACCAACTTCTATCACTGAGTATTTGACCCTTGTTTCCAATACTATAAATGACCTAGCAGCAATAGGATACCAAATACCCAACGCTGACCTTGTCCTCTTTATACTCAATGTCCATCCTCTGGAATATGAATCGTTTGTCACCACCATTGAACACGACCACCCTCCTATATCATTTGTTGAATTGTGTGCAAAATTGCTCCTCTATAAGCAACGTCTGTTGCTATTCACTCTTCACTTGCTTCTGGGGCAACATTTATGGCTTCACATATTAGGGAGTTCTGATCTTACAATACTGACGAATGCGCCAGAGGATGACTAGACAATAGAGGACATGACACTCGCAAAAATAGGAGGAGTTGAGCATTATAACCCTAACGTTAATAGGCAGGCCATACAAATGACAGGCCCAAATTTTGGCAGTGAGCCTCCAGCACATCCAACCCAAGCCTCTCACCTAAATCAGACCAATTTTTTCTACTCTAATTATCATAATTTGACCTATTATAACCCATCCCAGACCTAAAGCATGTTTTCTTAACCCAAATCTATATCCCAATGTCAAATTTGTTAGAAATGATGTCATATTTCTGCTCACAATAGTTTTTGCTACTTCAAATCCAGAAATCATCAAAATGGATTTTCTCGTTCTACCAACAGTCTTTCTACGACCTTTTATTTCATAAATATTCAGTCTAATCTAAATACTTTTTAACTCAATTATAGCAATATAACTGAATGGTTACCAAACATTGGAACTATTGCCCATATGACTCTTAATTCTCAAATTGTAGAATCTGTTACACCATATGAAAGATCTAACCAAGTGGTTATCGATAATGATCACAAATTTTCTATTTCATCAACTGATTCCTTAACTATCTTTATTTGCACTCGTCCATTTCATCTTCGTAATGTTCTTATTATTTTTGATCTTAGTCCCAATTTATTATTTGTTGCAAAATTTGTAACTGGCAACTCTTATCTCATTAAATTTACCCATTTGGTTATGTTATAAAGGATCTTTACTCTAAGATGCCGCTCCTCAGAGGATCCATCCGTATTAATCTTTATCTAATAAAGATTCCCTGACAGATTGAAAATCATATTGCCTTCCAAGTCACGTATGCTCCACTAGATCTATGGCATCAATGCCTTGGTCATACATGTCATTCAACTTTATCTAAACTATCTCATCGTTTATCTATTAAGTCAAATGACCAAATTTCTTGTATTTTTTGTCTTTAAGGAAAAAGTATTCGTCTATCATTTTGTTTATCATCTCATACTTCTATAACCCTTTACAACTAGTTTATTGTAATATTTTGGGGCCCTCCCCCTCCCCCTCCCTTTCTCTTTCTAGTTATAGAAATTTCATTATTTTTGTGGATAACTTTGTTATGTTTATATGGATTTTTTCCTAGCTCAAATATCTCATGCTCTATTATGTTGTCAAGCCTTTAAAATAACTACTGAAAATCTATTCTCTGCCATTATTAAAATCTTTTAATGTGAAGGAGCTCCTGAACTCATTAGAGGCACTTTACATAATTTCTCACTTATAATGATATCAATCTTCGTATCTCCTACCCCTATATCTCCAACAAAATGGTCTTGTTGAATGCAAATTTTGTGACATTACCAAAATAGGCCTCACTCTTCTCCTTCACACCTTTCTTCCCAAATGCTTCTAGTTTGAAGCATTCTTTACTACCGTCTATTTTATCAATAATTTACCTACCCCTATTCTCTAACACAAATACCCTCGTTAGCTATTTTTTCATACACCACCTAACCTTCCACACCTTCGTGTTTTTGAGCTTACCTAATTTTCCTTTCTAGGCTCTACTTGTCCTAACAAACTTACACCAAAATTCATTTCATTTGCTTTTCTTAACTACTCCCCTACATATATAGGTTATTGATGTTTCGACCTTACTAATACTAAACTTTTACATCTCTCGTCATATTTGTTTTCTTAAAATCACATTTTCTTATGTCGATAAATATCTCACTTCACCTTCCACACCTTTGTCTTCTTCTTCTTCTTCTATCATCATTTCTCTCCCTCTACCTTTCCACCCATAAACATCACCTACTCCCTCAAATTCTCTCTCTCCCTTCTCATCAATTATCCATCATATAGTCACTCGCACTTGTGATCAAACTCGTGTCCCTCATACTTTTTCCTGATTATATCACCAAGTCCACCACTACTACAAAATTCTCCATTAATGATAACAAAACCTTCACTCAAGCTAACAAATTTTCTCACTAGCACCAAGCTATGATTGATGAGTTCCTGCTCTTCATCGCAACAACACTTGGACACTTGTTCCACCTCTTTCCAATGCTAATATTGTGGGTTGTAAATGAGTCTTTTGTACCAAATGTATTCCTAATGGGTTTATTAAGCGACATGAGGCTTGTCTTGTTACAAAAGGATCTCACCAAACTCCAAGACTTGATTATACTAATACCTTTAGTTCACTTGTCATACCCACTACAATTCACATTATTCTAGCTCTATCCCTCTCTAACAATTGGCCTATTTATCATCCCGATGTCAACAATGCTTTTCACCATGACTATCTTTAGGAACCAATCTATATGTCTCGACGTCAGGTTTTCAAAGCCACTTCATCCACTTTATATTTGTCACCTTCACAAAGCTCTCTATGGTCTTAAACAAACTCATAAAGCCTGATTTTATGGCTTAAGTCAAAATCTCATTGATCTTATATTCATTGCCTCTAAATCTAACACCTCTCTCTTTATGTATATTACCTCATCCAACATCATCTTTCTTTTGGTCTATATGGATGATATCTTGGTCACCAGTTCCTCACCCCGTTTCGTTTCGTCAAATGATATAAACTCCACTTTCTCCATTAAAGAATTAGGGGATATTCATCATTTACTTAGCCTAAAAGCTAAATATACTCCTCATGGTCTTTTTCTTACCTAAACCTAATACATCAAAGCTCTTCTTTTTTCATACAAAATTAAACTCAATCAATCTAAGTCTGCCTAAAAACCTATCACTCCCACTCTCCCACTATAAAAATCATAGCATTCCACTTTCAAACCCCACTGAGTATCGTAGTACTGTCGATGCTCTCCAACATCTATGTCTTACTTGTCCTAACATTTAATTTATTGTTAATAAAGTGTCTCAATTTTTGAAGTGTCCTACTGATATTCACTAGATTACGGTGAAATGGATTCTATGCTACCTTCACTCCACAACATCTTATGGCATTCACCTCTCCAAATTCACCTTACTTTTGGTTTAGACATACAGTCATGCTGATTGGGTTAATTGTCCTGATGATCGTGATTCTACATCTAATTATTGTATTTTTCTTAGATCCAATCTCATCTCTTGGCGTGCTAAGAAACAACCTATGGTTGCTTGATCTAGTATTGAAGTTGAATAAAGGAGTATTGCTCTCGCCTCTACTGAGTTATGTTAGATTTCATCTTTACTGGGTGAACTAGGATTATCCCACTTTATACGTATTCTCTGGTGTGATAATCTTAGGGCTACATTCCTTACTTCAAACTCAGTGTCTTATGCCCATATTAAGCACGTTGAGTTTGATATTTGTTTTATTCATGATTTCGTAGCATGTAAAGCTCTCTTCATCCGATATATTACTTCATCTGCTTTGATTACTGATGTCTTGACTAAAGCCCTGCCTTCTTCGATATTTCATCAACTTCAAGACAAGCTCACAATCTCATTTAATAATAAGCTTAAGGGGGGCTGATAAAATATCTTATAAGATTAAATCCTAACTGTGCATATCATTTAGTCCTATCACTTATCAGGCTTCGAATATAATATTTCAATTATAATTGCTCTTTACATGTATCTTACTGATTTGTATATTAAGGACCGTATACATTATAATTAACATCAAGCCTTACACTCTATATTCAAAAACTTTAACATACTAGGTCTCATCTTCTAATTACGTGCTTAATCAAAACTATATATTAGTTTGGATGCCCGGATTAGAGATATAGATTATGAACTAGCGAGTTCATGAAAATATATTTGACCTTACATTTAGAGTTTCTTCGAAGAAAGCAAAAGAGCAATGCGAGCGAGACGTGTATGATATGAGAATGATGTAATACTATTATTAACCGTAAAGAAAATATTTAAATGTAGGGATAATCAATTATAAAGTATTCATTAATTGGTCTGCTTTTCCTTTTATTTTATTTTAATCTTACTGCTTTTAGTTTGGATTAGACGAATAAAAGGATCGATATCACTGTAGAAAACGGTCTGTGGAGCTCATGATTTTGGCTTACGAGAAAAGTCTGGGCGGTCCCGTAATGATTAAACTAGGGTAACTCGGGCAGTTTCGGTGGGGAGATGGCGGGCAGCCATCTGGGGGGTCCACTCCTATGGCTGACAGCGAGAGGAGTGAGGAATCTCGGTGGGGTGGGGACTATGAAGAAGAAAAGGACTTTTAAGTTTTTGCGGAAAGAATTTTATGGGTGAAGTCGACGTACATATTATTATATCGTTGAACTCTATGGGCATGGGAGGAGTACGTAAGCTCGTGACAAAGCATGACCTCAATACAACCATTTATATTATTACTAATTGTACTTGTATTTGTATGTTTCGTTACTTCTAACTTCCAAGTGACATTTGTCGTTAGGTGGACTAAATGTGCTTATAGAATATTTATGATTTTAGATAACAAAATTAAGTTAAAAGGAGCAGTCTCAAAAAGCATAATTTTGACTAGATGTCCTTACAAAATATCTATTAACAGTCCCAGGTGCTTATAAAATATTTTATCATTTGAAGTAAAAAATATAATTCAGAAGTAGCAGCCAAAAGCAACTCAATTAATCTAGTTACAAGGTGTTATGATGACAATGATTAAGTCAAGTCAGATAAAGGGGTCCTTCATAGATGGCATGAAGATCTCTGCATGACCCAAAAAAACTATCAATAGTACCAAGATATTGACTACCTAATAAGTAATAATCAAACATTTTCAGCTTTCATGGGCATGTACTGTCATTTGTCTAGTTAATCCTCATGATTATGTCATATTATGCACTGATGAAATTAGATTTATCATATGGTTATATAATATGTTTTGGGTTATCCCTAAAACATACTGTTAAATGAATGATTGTGATATGTATATGAAAAAAATGTAAGCAGGTAGAGATAACATGTAGAGGGCAGCAGCTCCTACCTTTCTTGACGTTACAGCATGTAAGAGATAACATATGGAGCCCAAGGGACTCCGTTACTTTGCTTCCACACTCCTCAACCATTGATCATGTCATGGTGCTGCACTATGGTAGGAGTGCCTGAAAAGTGAACCCAACAAATCAAAACATTAACCTCATCCTCATGTATCAGTCATTTCCATTTTTTATTATTCTTTTATTCCTAATTTATGGGCTCCAGTATTTATTTCCCCTTCATCCACAGCTTGGAGTTGTCCAAGATTCTCTGAGGGGTGTAAAATGACATAACCCATAAGACTTTTTTTTTTTTTTGGACGAAATAACCCATAAGAGTTGGATGGATGTTTAGTAACAACTGTTTCTTTTAACTAACACAATGCTAATTATGAGGTTTTCCTTTTATCACTTATTGCTCGTGTCTAATTTTGCTCAGCTCATGATTATCTTGAATCACGTTTTTGCGCCAATTTATTAGGGCAATTTGGTAATAGTCAATCCGCTGGCGTTATATTTCGTTCATTGTATGATGGGAAGACGTTTTGAAATACTTTTCATTACACGGTAAAGCAAAAATATCCTTTTTCCTTCAACAACCAAAAGTACCCTCTTCAATATTTATTTTTTGAATGATAGGCCCAGATTATTACGGCAAAAAGAAAAGGTGCCATTTCTACGCAAGTGTCAACTCATTGACTAAACCGTTTTCATATTGACATAACAAAAAAGAAAATAAAACAAAGCAGAAGATTTGAGATCCAAGTCCAGCTAGTTATTGATTCGTTTGGCGTCTAGGTAGAAAAGAACGAGAGTAAAAGAGGACAAAAGTGATATCTTTTTATGAATCTATTTAACGCCATGGCTGAAACATGAGCTAGAACTTTTCTACTACTTGAGAAATGTGCTCTGGGTCGAGTTACTAACAATGGGGTTCTTCCTTCATCCTTGAAGCATAATGACAATGGAGCGGCCTAGCTGTGAAGCGGATTAAAGGATTCATACCAAGCTCCTTAAAAGAGGCTGTCAAGCATATTTCGAGCCTTGAAATTAAAAGGTTCAACTGGGCCCAGATATGAGTAAATCGTTCAAGTCAACTTACGTGATGATTCTTAACCAACCAAACAGTCACCAGGTAGAGACTTGAGAACCCTCTCCCAATTTACCGCAAAAGCACCAAGCTCAGGATGGCCTGACCTTGATTTGCTCTTAGTATTTACGCAGATCATCATACTTGCATTTCAATTGGAAAGCCTCGTATTACAACAAACAGCCATTCTCAAATATGTATCTTATAATATAGAGGAGTTGAATTGTCCATGACTTGAATGAGGAATCTGAGTTCTGCCTTTCATTAGCTACCGAATCTGACAAGATGTGACCTCGGGCCTCGAAGCCGCATGTGCATAATGTACCAGGTCCTTTTGCGTAGAAAATACAAGCAGAAGACTAGATAGAGTGAGAAATGAGAGACAAGAAGAACTAGAGTATGCAGGAAAGGAACACGTCTTCTTTTGGGACAAATTTCACGTTGCAGTTAACCAAAAATTACCGAGGAAGTTCATTAAACATAACCATCAGGAACAGTTTCAGGATACAACCAAGCATCTTCTATCCAAAACAGGAGTTATGATTCAATACATAAACAACAACTGTAAGCATCAAGCAACACAATTGGCGGTTCATAAGTAATTCTAGTCATGAGTGCCAGAGCCAAATGACAGTAAGTGTATCTACAGACTTTGAATGGCAGAAGCAAGAAATTGAAACTTGATGCAAGAACTGAACTACCACTTACTATATCACAAAATTTTAGTTAGAAAAGAGGTCAAACCCATCTCAGACATGAGTTTAATTTACCTATAACAATTCATGTAAGACAGGGTTTGAGCCATGGGCTATTGTAAATACGGATGGACCAGAAACTCACGAGAACCCTTTTCGAAGCTTCTGAATAGCAGAGTATAGCTTCCGCCGCGATCCCACGGCGTTGATTCCCATGTCCTTGAGATCTTCTAAAGTAAGCAACGGTAACACCTCGTCATCAACTTCGTGAATCTCAAAAACGGGTGCATACCGACTCAACCCCAATTCAATTAGCCAAGTCCTAACACCGTCACTTGTGCTGCATTTCCGGTCACGGGACTCCATTTCATTTTCTCTACTCTCTCTGACCCGACTCGAACCCGCTATCCTTTGTCCGTTCCAATAATCGACAGAATGAACCGGACTTGGGTCCTTTGACGGACTATCCGAATCCCTAAAACCTTCTTCTCCATCTTCTCTACTGTCTCCTCCTCCTTCATCAACCTTCAATATCCAATTCGATCTCACTCGCTTAGTCGTTCCTCTCTTCGCCTTTTTCCTGTGGCCGAACTCCAAATTCACTTCGCCGTTCTGGTTACCGCCGTCATGTTCCTGGACATTGGCGCTATCATTTCCGTTAACTAGATTGATTAAAGAACGGGCCTTCACGGCCTTCGAGGAGTCTCTCGGGAGGCGCCAAGGGTGTTTGGTGCGGCGTGGGTGAGAATCGTACGAAATAGTCACCGGCTGGTCACCAATTTCTCCGAGACGGACGCTAGGCCTCCTTTGCCGTTTTGGCGCTGTAGGTGGTGCCACAGCGTTCTCTGTTTGTACGGAAATTGCCGTTGTGGTGGTTGCGGTTATGTCGTTGTTGATGGTGTTGTTGGCGGCGGTGGCGACCGGATTAGGGACGGTTTCTATTGCGATTGTGGTAGGGGTTTCCGGTGGATGTAGGTCGGCGGCCATTATACTGAGTTGAGTAGAGTGGTTAGAGTTTGCGCAGGATAAGGGTTAGGACATGGTGATCCGGTGATCGTGGAGTGTGACGTAAATACAGCTTGAGCCGTTGGATGAGCTTCCGTCATCGAACGGTGACGAAAGCATTTGAGCCATGGGCTATTGTAAATAGAGATGGACCCAAAGACATTTGGGTTGAGAACTCATTTGAAGTTCGATCGACATTTCTTGCTCAGGTGATTTAATTTTGAAATACTGGTGATATCCAGAGACTATCATTACCACCTAAAACAAAATCTTATAAGAATATATCGAAATTCAATTTGTGATTAAGAAGATAATTTATAAATTTTGTTATTTACTATTTTGGAGGCTAAATATGGACTGACAGAAACCAAGCAATTTGAGAAAAATATTGATAGGAAACAAGCTGGTACGAGAAAATAGCAAAAGAGATGGAACAAAGAACAAAGTTGCAATGGACGTTTGTAAGAGAGAAGTAATTGTGGGTGTGTACACAAACAGTTTTAATGAGTGTGTGCAAAAGCAAAGTTAATACATGAGTTGGAATGATGCAACTCACCAAGGTAATGGAGACTTGAGGATGCCAATGAGTCCAATTACAAGGTCACGCTCCAAAAAGCTCAAGGAACAATTTCAGATTTATACACAAGCTTTTGTTTCACAAGAACTTCAAGAAGTTTTGTTGATCAAGCTTGGGGAAGAGCTTAGGGAGACACCTAAGTGTGTGTGCACATTGGAGGCATCAAACCAAGAGGACTAACACTTAGCCAATTTTCACAGACACAAGTCTAGTCAATGAGCTTGGGCTTATTTTATCTTATAAAAGACACGTGGACTTCTTTTAGGCATTTTCATGGGCAAATTTACGTTAAGTGTGCATGTGCTTCATTAAAAGAGTCATGTGCATGTTTTATTTTAAGGAATCAAGGGTATGGGCCTAGTTTAAAAGCCCAATTCGCCCCTCTTAAGTTAGTCTTCTTTTTTCTTTCTTTTCTTTTTTTTTCTTTCTTTCTTTCTTGATTTTCTTCTTTTTTTCTTTCTTTTTTTGATTTTCTTCTTTCTTTCTTTCTTCACATGCACACTTAACGTAAATTAGCCCATGAAAATGCCTAAAAGAAGTCCACATGCTTTTTATAAGATAAAATAAGCCCAAGCCCATTGACTAGACTTGTGCTTGTGAAAATTGGCTAAGTGTTAGCTCTCTTGGTTTGATGCCTTCAATGTGCACACACACTTAGGTGTCTCCCTAAGTTCTTCCCCAAGCTTGATCAACAAAACTTCTTGAAGTTCTTGTAAAACAAAAGCTTGTGCATAAATCTGAAATTGTTTCTTGAGCTTTTTGGAGCGTGACCTTATAATTGGACCCATTGGCATCCTCAAGTCTCCATTACCTTAGTGAGTTGCATCATGAGCTTAAGGGAGGCCTCTCGGGGGTTGTGCCTGCATTATAAGGAGTTGTGGGGGGCATTAAGAGGTACGGGATCACCACGTCAAAAAGTCCTTTACATTGCGTTTGGTTGCTGTACCCGGTAGCTGGAGACGGAACGGAACAGAAAGTGGGGACAATAAGGTGTTTGGTTATGGTGGACAGAACAGAGAAAACTGTCTCCGTCTCGGGGACAGAATGTGTTTGGTTGCAGGGGAC
>JAOTAX010000001.1:7488735-7499966 GCA_025629825.1 Erythroxylum guanchezii
CGCTCTAGTACCACAAAAGAATATGGATATAACTCTATTCTTATTTACAATAGAAAACATATACTTTCACGTGTATATATTATAGTAAATAATTTGCTAACCCTCGAAATTCTACCTGAGGTAAAATGCTAGTTAACAAATATACATTTATCTCTAGTCATAATTTTCTCTAACTATATATATAACAAGTATCTACTTTCTAATATCTTTTCATGGTGTAAGCTTAAATTTTAGTCATATGACGAAGAAGATAGCTATCATACAAAATACAAAGCTTGAATACAGTAAATGGCATAGACACCTATTGTAATTTCACTTTTCACTTTTATTATTTTGAATTATGGAATATAACCTTATAGTAATCAAAATTATAGAAGAGTATATTTTAAGTCTTTGTTACATTATTTTAATATAAATCACTATATAATTAATTGTTGGCCAAAAGTCCTAATGTTTACAATCGAATAAAAATTAAATCTTAAAGTTTTGACGCTTTCAAATCGAACCTCAACATTTACAAAACATCCAAAATATACCTTAACTGGACAGAAAAGCTAATTGGTTAACTTTCTGTCAATTAAATGTCGCATCATGACTAACATGATGTTTATTTTTAGTTTTTAATTTAAAAGTGAGCTTCACTTGTCATGTGGTAGTAAGACTCACTTTAAAATGTATAATAGTAAGCCCCAAAGCAATGAGGCAAGGAGACCCAACTATTAAGTTAATTTTTAAAAAATAATTACTTAATTAAAATAATAAATGCTTATTTAGTTAATTAAGTAGTATTAATGATAATAATCTAATTAATTGAGTAATTAAAAAATGACATCATTTATGGTTACCACATACTCTCTCGCTCTCTTAATGATCATTATTTTTGCTTTGTTTTCTCTAATCCGCAAATCAAAATCAATTTCACTAAAAGAGACACAATTCAAGCAAACACCCAAAACAAAACTAGAACTTTTAGACTTCGCCCCTTCCCCTTGGCTGTTATGGTTTTATTCTCTCCCCTATGTCTTTTGTTCTTTCTTTTTTCTTTCCTCTTTTCTAATTTAAGATCTCTATCATCTGCTTTTCTTTCATTTTTTAGCTAATACAATTTTGTTCTCTCTGTAGTTCTATTTCTTGTAGTTCTTTATGATCTCATGCAACTTTCTTATGCTTTTGTCTTACCCTTTCATTTTGTTATTTTTCCATTTCCAAGTTTCTTTCCCTTTGTCCCTCTTATCTATTTATTTTCTATTTGTATATTTCTATCTTTCATGGATCTATTTTTATGTCTTTGTCTCTTTGTCTTGATTTCTCATTCTACTACTTTGGTTTTGTTTTTGCTACTATTTCTAGTATCTTTCTCTCTCTCTTTTCTTTTTTGGTCCTTTATTTTTATGGCTTTAGCTTTTTGGGTGAAATTCAAAGAAGAAGATATATGTATTTGAAGAATCAAAGAAAAGCATAGCAAAGAAAAAGAGTACAAATGATAAAGCAAACATATGCAAAAGGGGGTGAATTGTGAGTGACTTAAAAAACATTCGCAAGTTACTTTCAATTCGTATAAAGACAAGAGCCTATTAAAAATTAAAACAATAGGAGCCTATTAGATGATAGTAACCTTTTAAATGATAGGAGTTTACTAAAGTATAAGTCCTGTTGAAGCAATAAAAAGAAGGCGCCTGTTAAAATGAAAGGAACTGTCAGCAAGTCAAAAACAGAAGAAACCTATTATAAAAGTAAAGGCGCCTCCTGCTGAAATGAACACACATAATATAATGCGGAAATATAAAAGATAAGGAGAGAGAGAGAGAGGGAAGAAGGATGCAGTCTATTTATACTAGTTCGGCTTACAACTCAAGCCTACGTTCAGTCCCAAGTATTTAACTTGAGTGTTTCACTATAAAATTCTAAGTACTAAATTTGATAAGCCTCTCCAAGCTCACAAGTACATATTTTTCAAGGTTCTCTAACCTTCCACACTCGAAGTGTATAACAAGCTTTTAAATGCTCACAGAAAAATAAAATAACAATTTCTCCCTTGACAGAGAGATTTCACTTTCTAAGGCACAATAAGAATTATATAACTCTCAAGAATATAAATGCTGCTAAAATGTTTGGAAAGTTTGAGTATGTTCGTTGCTTCACAAGTGTTGTTTCTTTTCCTTAAATTGTCAATTTCTTTAACTAGTTGGTACTTCACTTGCATCTTTAGTCAACTGGATGGATTTAAATCTAAATAACTTCGTTGTCATCTTTGCCAAAAATCTTTTAGTAATCATGGGGTTAATATATGACCTTCATAATTTGTAGGATCCTTTCAGATAAATCATTTCTGATAAGGAAGTTCATAATGAAGGTTCTTGCAAGAAAGAAAGACTATTTCTTGTGATTTTATTTCCTTTTGAGTATAAGACCGTTAATTATACAAAGAAATAAACCCAATTTTAATTTTGAAATATTATATAATTATGATCAAAATCATTAATCATAAACGTTGAGCTAATAATCTTCCCCTTTTTGATGATGACAAGGAATAATTGATATATTTTTCCTTAATATTGAGAAATAACTATTCCACATCTGATAATTCTCTGCCACGTTTATCCTTCTTTGAATAAGTCAATTTAAATCTGTTAGGTAGCGTATCATTACTCCCCCTTTGGAAAAACGACTTGTCCTTAAGGCGAAAGTGTGGGAACTGGGCAGCAATAGAGTCATACTCCTCCTACGTGGAATCTTCAGCAAAACGGTTTTCCCACTGAATAAGTAATTCCAGTGTTCTGTAATTGGTCCTCTTGTGATGCAGCACTCTCAAAGGAGTTAGCAGTAACTCCATATTAGCAGATAAGGGCAATAGAGTTGGACTGCTAGAAGGGTTTTGTCCATAAGCAGGACGGAGTAATGAGACACGGAAAACTGGGTGGATTTTAGCATCTGAAGGGAATTCTATCTCATAGGACACTTGTCCTACACGTCGTAATACCTTATAAGGTCTGAAAAACTTAGAGGAAAGTTTTTCAAACCTTCTTTTTGCCAAACTTTTTTTATGATAAGGTTGGAGACACAGCCAAACAATATCACCTGGTACAAATTGAAGATCCCTCTTATATTGGTCAGCATCCAACTTTATACGATTTTGAGCCTTCAACAAATTTTCCCATAGAATTTTGAGCATATCATCCCTTAATTCCAATTGTTCTTCCAATTCAGCCACCGAAGTTTCTCCCTTAACATAGGGAAGGAGTGGAAGAGGGTCCCTCCCATATACTAGTTTGAAGGGAGTGTTTTGGGTTGATGCATGAAAACTTATGTTAAAGGAGAATTCTTCCCAGCAAAGGAATCTACTCCATAACTTGAGTTGTTCATGAATAAAACACCTTAAGTAAGTCTCCAAACAGCGATTCACAACCTCAGTTTAGTTGTCCGTTTGAGGATGGTAAGCAGTGCTTATATTTAAGCGCGTTTGGCTTAAATGAAAGAGTTCTTGCCAGAATGCACTTAGGAAAAGAGAATCACAGTCTGAAACAATGGTTCTGGGAATGCCATACAACCTGACTATTTCTTGGCATAATATTCCAGCTACAAACTTGGCGGTATATGGATGGGATAATGCAAGAAAATGAGCATACTTACTAAGTCGGTCAACCACCACTAGAATCGCATCAAAGCCTCCTGATTTAGGTAAGCCAGTGATGAAGTCAAGAGATATATCTTCCTAAATACGTTCTGGAATAGGGAGGAGTTAGAGTAGGCCTACTGGTGTGAGAGTTTGATATTTGTTTTGTTGACAGGTGGTGCATTATTGTATGAAATGTTTGACTTCATTCTTCATGCCCTTCCAGTAAATGTGTGCACTAAGCCTTTTTAGAGTTTTCAGGAACCCGTTATGTCCTCCTGTTGGTGTGGCACGGGCTTCTTCCATCAATTTAGCCCATAAAGAGCCTCCTTTTGGTATGACCAGGCGGGATTTGAAGTATAATCTGCCATTGACTAAACTGTAGTTAGAGAGTGGGTCTGGGTCTTGCTGCAACTTGTCAATTATTGTCTTTGTCTCAGGATCTTCTAGAAATGCTTGGGTAGTTGATTAATGTCTTCCACCATAGGAATGACTATTTGCAACAATTCTGCGGCCTATGGTTTTCAAGAGAGAGACTCAGCAGCTGCGTTGTTCTTTCTCGATTTGTACATGATAGTAAAATCAAATGGGAGTAGCTTAATCAAAAGCCTTTGTTGATTGGAGTTCAACACTCGCTAATCAAAGAGATGCCTGAGGTTGTAATGGCCAGCCTGCACAAAGAAATGACAACCTAACAAGTAGTGTCTCCACTTGCAAATAGATAAGACCAAGGTTAGGAGTTCCCTATCATAAGCTGGCTTGAAATGGTTAGAAAAAGAGAAACCCTTGCTAAAATATGCAATAGGATGCTCCTCTTGCATTAACGCCGCCCCTACTCCGTCCATTGATGCATCACATTCCACTATAAAAGAAAGTTGAAAATTTGACAACTTTAGTACTAGAGTAGTAATTAGAGCAACCTTCAGCCTTTCAAAAGCTTTTTAAGCTTGTTCAGACCATTCAAAGCCTCTTTCTTAGTCATGCCGGTCAGGGGACGAGCAAGCATGCCATAGTGTTTTAATAACCGCCGATAGTAACCCGTGAGTCCTAAAAATCCACATAACTCCTTAAAATTTTTGGGAACGGGCCAATACAAAACTGCTGCCACTTTTTCTAGTACTACCTCCACTCCTTGATTTTCGGTAATGTGCCCCAAATAATCTATCTGAGTTTGCCCAAGAGAACATTTTTTTGTATTAGCAAAGAAGAACTGCTATTGTAACACCTGAAACACAATACAAAGGTGCTCTAAATGTTGTTGGACAGTTGCACTATACACCAATATGTCATCAAAGAATACAAGAACAAATTTTCGTAGAAATGGCCTAAACACATCATTCATAATGGATTGAAATGTAGTCGGTGCATTCATAAGGTTGAATGGCATCACAACAAATTCATAGTGCCCCAAACGGGTCCTAAAAGCAATTTTATGAACATCAGATGGCAGCATAAGTATTTGATGATACCCAGAATGCGAATCAATTTTTGAGAAATAGGCAACCCCATGTAGTTCATCTAATAGCTCATCAATATTAGGAATAGGATACTTATCTGGTGTGCTGATCTGATTAAGATGCCGATAATCAATACAGAGGCGCCAAGACCCATCCTTTTTGCTAACTAATAGTACCGGACCAGCAAACGGGCTAGAACTGGGTCTAATAAACCCCTCGATCAATAATTCTGAAATATGGGTTTCAATCTCATCTTTTTGAAAATGTGGGTACCGATAAGGCCTTAAGTTGGGTGGTGGTGAATTTGGGAACAATGTGATGGCATGGTATTTTCCACAGCCTAGAGGTAATGACTTGGGTTCCGTGAACACCTGGGCAAATTCATCAAAAATGGTCCAGACAATCTTTGTACTAAGCTCATCCTCCTCTGCTTCATCTGTTAACACTAAGTGCTGGACCCTGCTTCCGGAGCCCAACATTCGGAGACATTTAACAGAAACAATACTTATCCTCAACCATATTGAACCTGTCTAAGGACAATTAGCATAACTTTCCCTATAGATGTTGGATCAAGGTCATTCTTGACAATTTGAAATAGGACTTATAGATCTACAACTTTTATGAAGATCTTGAAGATAGATCTCGTCATCTAGAGGGTCAAAATTAGACCAGACGATAGGGTCAGACGAAACCAGAAAAAGGGTTAGATGACTCGAAACAGTTGTCATAAGTTTCTCTAGAGATACCAGAGTAAGGTCATTATTAGATGGTTCGAAAGAGACCTTAAAGATCGACAACTTTCATGAAGACCTTGAAGATAGATTCTATCATCTAGAGGGCCAAAATTGGACTAGACGATAGGCTCGACGAAACCAGACGAAGGGCCAGATGATTTGGAATAATTATCCTAACTTTCTCTAGAGATATCAAATTAAGGCGTTCTTTATATGGTTAGAAAGAGGACTTCAAGATTTACAACTTTTGTGAGACCTTAAAGATAGATTTTATCATCTAAAGGGTCAAAATTGGACCAGACAATGTAGAATGAACAGTACCTAGAAGATACTCGTCACCACAGACGATACGTTAGCACAAACGATACACGTCAGCATAGGTAATACATGTCATCACAAATGATACGTTAGCACAGATGATACACGTCATCACAGACAATACGTCAGCACAGATGATACACGTCAGTACAGATGATACATGTCATCACAAGCGATACGTCAGTACAGACGATACACATCAGCACAGACGATACACGTCATCACAGACGATACATGTCATCATAGACGATACATCATCATCACAGATGATACACGTCAACACAGACGATACACTCTACACTCCTGAGCATCTCCACTTATAAGGACTATAACTTTCAACTCCGATATCCAAATTTTCATACTATATATCGTTGAAAAGTAAAAGAAAAATCTACAACTTTCTAAAAGACAACTTTGTCTAATTCCACCTAGATTAGTCCAGATTTTTCCCCTGAAGTTAGAACACAATTCCTATACCTATGAAAGACTTAAATTTTGAATTGTACAACTACAAGAGACATATGCACATAGACGTTGGGAACTTTTCACTTCTAACTCCTAGTTAAATCAAAAGAAGTTCATACATAACTTTAATTACATTATAACATTATAATCAGAGGATTAACACAAAAATGCAGAATACATTGGATGCTCAATGTTTGACATGCTTATAAAGCTATCCAAAATGATCGAACTAACTTAGTTACAAAAGTCTTTAACTCTCTTGGGGTATCCGAATGGCTTGCAAGGATTGCTAATTGTCTCTTTCTACACCTGACGAGGGAATAGTGAGGTGAGCTACATAGCTCAGTGGCTAATACATTTATAGCCATTGGCAATTGACCACAAACTCAAGCATATGTGCACGTATATATGTATATATATAAATCCAACAATTTAACATTTATCAATTTAGGTCAAAACTCATAACACGTAACACTCAAATGCTTCATACTTGGCAGTTCAATTATGCAATACACAAACAATTGGCTCAAGGGTTCCATGGAAACAGAATGGAGAAACAGAAGTTTACCCCATGAACAGAATGAGTCCATTTTTTGGAGCTCATATGCCACAAGCGGGCAGCCAGGAGCAGACTCTTGTTGACATGCACGTGACGAATAGAATGGTTCCACTCTCGGCCAAATAGAAGAACATAATCATGCTCAAAAATCATTTTATCAAATGCTCATACTTTCATGCTTTTCCTTCTTTTTGTTTATACAAAATGTTATAACCTTTTTCAGGGTATAACAAATCAAGATCATCATACTTTATCAAATTCTCACAACATCAATTAAAAATTTATGCATTCAACACACACACACACATAGGCAAGAATTTACCCAATCACACAAAACTATAAATACATTACCCACCTAAGTAGCTTGTGAAAATCCAAGCCAAGCTTGCCTTTCCCCTTGCTTTTGGGTAGGATTTTCTTGGTTTCCTAAAACATCTAAGGTTCCATTCAAAACAACATTCCAATAAAATTCATAAACATTCAAAAATCACAAAAATTGCAATAAACACAAATTAAGCTCAAACCTAACCTACCCATAGTTTAGAAACCCTAAAATCAATTACGTTCTCTTAATTTATCTTCTTCCATCACAAACCTTTCATTCTCTACAAAAACCCCTTCTCTCTCTCTCACTCCTTCATCCTCAACACAACCCATTCCTTTAATAAAGCAAGAAGAAAAGATGGTTAGCTTACCTTAACAAGCTTGATTTCTCTTCTTTTCTTCTTTCACTGAAACTTCTCTTCTTCTCTCTTATTTTCATTTTTCACTCTTCTCGCCCTTCAATTCACATTTTTCTCTTCTTAACAAGCAAGACAACATATTCTTCTTCCATTTCTACCCTTAATGAGCCCAAAAAGTCCATTTTACCCTTCCTTATAAGCTTATGGTCTTTCATCCTTATGTGTCTTGCCAAAAATACCCTTGAACATTCCTTTAATCTTAACACTTTAACTCCACTTACCCATTCAATAAATCCTACTAACTTTGACATAATAATTAACTCCAAAAATAATTAATCTATCAAAACCTCAAAATTTATTTTAAATGGTGCTTAACTTAAAAAAAATTTCGGGATCCAACAATTCCCCTTCCCCCTCCTTAAAGAATTTCATCCTCGGAATTCTTACTTGAGACATTGAAGAGGTGTGGATAATTCTCCCTTATGGCCTCCAAGGGTTCCCACGTGGCCTCTTCCATAGAATGGTTCATCCATAGAACTTTAACCAGCTTCACAGTCTTGTTTCTCAAAACCTTTTCCTTTGAATCTAAAATCTCTACTGATTGTTCTTCATCAATCAAATCCTGTCTTAACTAGACTTCTGAAGGTTGAACTATGTGCAAAGGATTAGATCGATACTTCCTCAACATCGACACGTGGAAAACATTGTGAATCTTAGACAACTCTGTTGGCAAAGCTAACTTATAGGCTAAAGGCCCAATCTTCTCAATCATCTCATAAGGGCCTATATATCTTGGACTAAGCTTGCCCCTCTTACTGAAACTCAAAACCCCTTTCCATGGAGAAGCTCTAAGAAACACTTGGTCTCCCACTTCAAATTTCATCTCTTTTCTATGGGCATTTATATAGCTCTTCATCCTATCTTGAGCTGCTTTGAATCTCTCTTTCACCAATTTAATCTTATCGACTGTAATTTGCACTAATTCAGGCCCTAAAAGCCTCCTTTCACCTTCGTCATCCTAACAGATAGGAGTTCTACACCTCCTACCATACAAAGCTTCATAAGGTGCCATTTAAATTCCCGAGTGATAAGAATTATTGTAAGCAAATTCAATTAAAATCCATTACACAAGCTCTTAACATTGCCTCTAATGTTCGTATTGTCCTTTCTGATTGACCATCCGTTTGTGGATGAAAGGCTGTACTACAGTGAAACTTGATTCCCAAAGCCTCCTGTAAGCTTTTCCATAGTCTGGAGGTGAACCTGGGGTCTCTATCTGAAACTATAGAGCTTGGAACCCCATGAAGTCTGATTATTTCATCCACATATTTCTTGGTTAAGGCATTCAAAGATCTGTCTGCTTAATTGGCAAGAAATGTGCGGACTTGGTTAGCCTATCCACAATCACCCACATTGCATCGTGCTTCCTGCTAGTCCTTGGCAATCCCATCAAGAAATCCATCGTAATATTTTTCCCACTTCCATTCCAGAATAGGCAAAGGTTTAAGTTTGCCTTAAGGTACCTGGTGTTCAACCTTAACTTGCTGGCTCACTAAGCATCTCTTAGCATATTCTGCAATATCTTTCTTCATTCCTTTCCACCAGAAGTGCTTTTTCAAATCTCAATACATCCTCGTACTCCCCGGGTGCATTGCATAAGGAGCCTTGTGCGCCTCATCAAGAATCTCATCTTTTAGCTCTAACTTATCTGGAATACACAATTTGTTACCTATCACCATCAATCCATCTTCCCTTACCTCTATTTCAGACGATTTTCCATTTTTAATCTCCTCTCTAAGCTTGCTCAAATACTCATCTTGCTCATGCAACTCCTTAATCTTCTCATTCAACACTGGCCTCACTTTAAAATTAGCCAGTACACAACTAGATTTGGCTTGTCTCAATATCACGTTAAATTTAGCTAATTCCTTCAACAAAGGAAGGTATATTGTCTCCACATGTGCCATAGTGGACTTCCTACTCAATGCATTCGCTACTACATTAGCTTTCCCTAGGTGGTAGTCTATCATCAAGTCATAATCTTTTAACTACTCTAACCACCTTCTTTGTCTCAAATTCAACTCCTTTTGGCTTATCATATACTTAGGACTCTTGTGGTCTGTAAACACCCTGGTGGTGACTCCATATAAGTAGTGTCTCTATACCTTCATCGCAAAAATTATGGCAGCTAACTCCAAATCATGTGTAGGATAATTCATCTCATAAGGCTTTAATTGCCTAGAAGCGTAAGCAATCACTTTATCACCTTGCATCAACATATAGCCCAATCCCTTCCTTAAGGCATCACTATACACGGTGTATCTGTCACTACCCGAAGGCAAAGTCAAAATCGGTGCAGTTGTAAGCCTGTTCTTTAATTCTTCAAAACTACTCTGACACTCCTCCATTTATACAAATTTCTGATTTTTCTTGTCAATTTGGAAAGTGGAGCTGCTATCATGGAAAAGCCCTCCACAAACCTTCTGTAATAATAGGCTAAACCTAAGAAGCTTCTCACTTCGGCTACATTCTTAGGTGCTTCCCATTTCACAACCGCTTCTATCTTCCTCAGATCCACTTGTACTCTTTGCTCTGAAAGCACATGTCCAAGAAATGTCACTTCCTCTAGCCAAAGTTCACATTTGTCGAATTTGGCATACAACTCATTCTTCCTCAGTGTCTCAAAAGAAATTCTTAAATATTCCTAATGCTCCTTATCACTCTTAGAATAGACCAAACTATCATCAATAAAGACAATGACAAATTGGTCTAAGAAAGGCTTAAAGACTCTATTCATCAAGTCCATGAAAGCTGCAGGTACACTCATCAACCCAAAAGGCATGACTAAGAACTCAAAGTAGCCATATCGTGTTCTGAAAGCAGTCTTTGACACATTAGACTCCTCTATCCTCAACTAATGATAGCTTGATCTCAAATCTATCTTTGAAAAGACCCTTGTCCCTTGCAACTGATCAAACAAGTCATCTATGCGTGGAAGCGGATATCTATTCTTGATAGTGACATGATTGAACTTCCTATAATCCACATACATCCTCAACGATCCATCTTTTTTCTTCACAAAAAGGACTAGAGCTCCCCAAGGTGAAGAGCTCGACCTACTGTAACCTTTCTCCAACAATCTTCCAATTGCTCCTTAAACTCTTTCAATTCTGCTGGAGCCATTCTATAAGGCAGAATCAAAATTAGCATTGTTCCTGGAAGAAGCTCAATGGAAAATTCAATTTTCCTAGGTGACAGTAGTCTTAGTAACTCCTTGGGAAAGACATCTGGGCATTCTATGTAACATCCCGGCCCCGCATTAGGAATTAATGTGTTTGTTTTCTGTGCACTAAGGGTACAGCCGATCAATTGACTGAGGTGGAAATGGCCGATCGGTAGAAC
>JAOTAX010000001.1:7518650-7528665 GCA_025629825.1 Erythroxylum guanchezii
AACAGGATTTTACTATTGGTATGGAAGAAGTTAGTCACATACAGCAGGGGAGTCATGAAGCCTTGGTCAAGGAAATTAAAGAAATTCATGACAAGGTTGATGATCTGTGTAACTCAGTGGGTGATCTACATGAGGAAGTAGCTTATTTACGAGTTTCTATGGAAGAAGACCTCAAATTGATCTGCACTGATATGCAACGAATGTTCTCTGAAATTATGAAGCATCTTCGATAAAGATTTTTGATTAATAACAAATAGGGGAGAAGAGAAGAAGCAGAAGAAATATAGGAGAAGAGCAGAAGTAAAAGAAGAAAGTATGTGGGGAGACTAGAGATAAGAAAAAGAAGATAGTATTAGTATTGATTACAATTTTTCACATGTGTATATCTTTGATATCTTTTCATTATATAAATAATATTCGTTTATCTTTCTAAAATTATGATTATTTGTTATCATTAAAAAGGGGGAGATTGTTAAGTCAAAATGACTTCACGTCTAATAATTTTGGTGACAATCAAATAATAATAATATTAGAAATAAATGAACTGTTTTGATAAGTGTGTTAAGCGTGAAGCAAAACACAGAAGAAGCAAAACACAAAAGAAGCATGGAAAACACAGAAGAAGCATGGAAAACACAGAAGAAGCGTGCAAAACATAGAAGAAGAGTAAAAGCACAGACGATACGAAGACGAAGACACAATAGTGCGTCGGACGGTTAATCAATTGGAGTTAGTTATAGAACTCAACTGAATAACAATTTCTACAAGAAATAAGCAGTTGGAGACGAAGGCTATAAATACAAGTCATAGTCAAAGACAAAACCAGTTTTTGGAGATTCTAGTGTTTGAACTTCAAGTTAAAAATTTTGTATTCGTTATGCGAAACACGAGAGCAATCTTTACGGTAACAAAGCTCACAATATCTTTCTAGTGAGAGAAAGGAAAAGCTGAAAGCCTGAAGAGGCTAAGAGAGAGAAAAGAATTCTTTGTATAAGAGACCTGAAGAGGATCTGAGAGGGAAATAATACTTGTAACTTGAGAGAAGTTTGGTGAAATCTCAGAAGAATTCTGAGGACTGGACGTAGCCCAAGGTTTGGGGTGAACTAAGATAAAATCGTTGTGTCCATCTTCTAACTCTTTACTTTAATTTCTATTATTCTTATACAAGTATAAAGAAGTTATTTGCGATTTAATCACGTAGATATTTTCATATAAACATTTTGATATTCATTTAATACCGTTGAAATAAATAGTTTTCAAAGAAATATCAAAGGGGCTTGCATTCACGAAAAGAATACACAATTCAACGCCCCCCCTTCTTATGCATTTTGTATATTGTACATAAAGACTATACTAACAAGTGATTTACTTCAGAGTGCACCTATTTTGTTCTGCCATGTTAGACTCAAATTTAGAAATGGAATCACTAAAAGAATCAGAAAGCAAATATAAAGCTATTTGAATTGGTGAAGAATCAAGTCTCCTATAAAATGTTGATGGATCCTCAAAACTTTGTGTAACTTGTCTTATCATTCTACGTATCGTTCTTTCAATTTATAGATCAAATTTCAATTAGCTAAAGTAAGAAGATCGTGTCATACACTATAAATAGTCAAATAAGAAAAGAAATTAACCAAAAATAAAAACAAAATAAATCAAACACAAATAAATTCAGAAAAGCAATAGATATTAATCCCTGGAAACGACGTCAAAATTGGTAGCACATCGTATCATTACACAAAATAATTAGACCTACAACTATAGTAGTGATGAGTCTAGGTCAATCCCACAAAGATTAAATCTATTTACTTCCCTAAATTATCTGTATATGTAAAACATGGGGGTTTGGTTCAATGCAAATTAGAAAACAAAGAAAAAATGAATATATAAAAGCAACTCAAATTAAACAACAAAAAAAGTGAAAAAATTGCTACGCACAATTTCACTTATGTCATTGTATTATCATATTCCCACCACTCTTTAGACTATTGATCGTGAATCAACAACAAATTCTGTTAATCCCAAATTTTCCTTAGGTCATAGTTAATTAAGAAAAGCTCATTAATTAACCCTAACTATCAGATAACCTAGAATAAGCTCTCTAAATTTAATCAAACAACCACTTTACAAGTGAGAAAGATAGACCAATCTAAACAATAATCAGTCAAGCTCGGATTACTGAATGTTGGTTACGTTATCCCTATTAATATAATACCATTAGTTTCCATAAACGAATTCAAACACGACTATTACATATCATATTCAAAGTTCTAGCAATGGGTTGTTATGAAAAACAATCCAATAGAGCATCAATAGCTAATCAATAAACATAAGAAAGTGTAAACAATCTAAAAAGAGGGAAAGAAAATGATACACAAAGACGATATAGCTAAATGTGCTTCTCGGCGTCGACTTCAGCTCCAAACTAGCGTTGGGAAGGTTAGCCCTCCATCTTCTCTATCAATCTCTAAGAAAGACTAATGAATCACCTATGAGATCTCATAAACCGAAGAAGGAATGAAGAAAGTCGTGTTTGTTTCCAAGACTCTTGTTTGTCGTCATAACTTAATACTTTTATTGTAAAAAATTGGGTTACAGTAGGGATTGGTGGCAAGTTCACAAGTGAGACTTAGTGTGTCATGCCTGTGAACACTAGTGTGTCGTGGGCTTGACATTAATCTCATGAGCGTGACAACCCATGTCACAACTATGACACATGTTCACTGGTATGACACACTAAGTCTGTGTCATGGGTATGACACATCTCTCACTTCTATGACTTATTTGTCATGGCCGTGAGATGTATCTTATGGCCATAAAAGTGTCACTCTTCATTCCTTTTAGTATTTTCTTGTCCCCTTTAGCTCTAATCCTTCTCCTTCTTGCCTCACGAAGACAAGTGAGTGTGAATCTCAAGAAGATGGTTCAACGAGTATGCTTTTGGCTCACTTTAGCTATTATGCTTCCAAATTGTACCTAAGATCAAATATGAACTAAAGTGAGTGTTTTAATCATTTTAAAGCAATAATCACTAAGTGTCAATGATTAAATGTATTATCAATTAAGCATATATCATCTACCTCTAGATTGCTCAGTTTTTAAAGGGAATGATTGTTGATTAGTTATGAGTAGAAGCATTTAATATTAAGTTCTTGATATGGTTTTAGAAGAAAAGTAGGGGCAAAGCACACATTCTTTGGAGACCCATGGAGGGCTAAGCTTCCTCAATCTAGTTTGGAGTTGAAATCGAAGCCAACATCACATTTGAGCACTTCTTTATTGTGTAATGTTGAATCATTCTCTCTTTGGGGATTGTTTATGTTATCCTATGTTTATCTATTTGGGTATTTTTATAAATATGATTTTAATGCATTCATTAGGTTTTTTTTTTTAATGAAAGCCCATTGCTATAATCTTGAATACAATACGTAATAGTTGTGTTTATGATTCATTTGTGGCAATTAATGGTGTCGAATCATTAAGGATAACATAACCTTAGTTAATTGACCCAAGCTTATGTGGTTATTGCCTTGATTAATTTATTTTATTAACTCATAATATAGTTGTCCTATTAAATCTAGAGAGCATATTCTACGTTGTGCGATAGCTAGGTTTAGTTAAAGAGCTTGTTTTAATTAAACATAACCTAAGGGAAAATCAGGGTTAACAGAGCTTATTGTTAACCTATGATTAATAATTGATAAGAGAGGTGTGAGAATAACATGACAATGAGGGATGCTTATTTGTGTGTAGGCTGAGATTAAACCGATAACCATATTCCAAACCCATTCATCACTTTTATCACTTTTTGACTATTTTCTTTAATTTGTTTTCTTTAGTTTAATTTCAATTTATTTAGTTATTTGAATCAAACCAAACCCCACCACCCCCATCCTAAGCATTGATTCTTCTCATTACAAAAGCTTTACACACACTCTTTGTGGATACTATCCCTACTTACCACTGTTATAAAATTAGTTATGCAGAGTTAAGTTTATTTTGTGGTGCATTCCTTTAGTTAGTTAATGAAATGACTAAAGGAAAAGAAGAAAGACTCTATTGGAGTCTAGATCTAGAAAACTATAATTCTTGGATGTTCTTGATCTCTAATGTTTGATTCACTCTTTGGTGTTGTTGCTACCTTTTTTCTTTCTATTTTTCTTGTTCTTAAATGGTTCTTTAGGCTTCTAGGGTTCTTTTTAAGGTTTCCTCACTTAATTTGGTTCCAAAAATAGCCCCAAAATGTTAAAAGACCAAAAAAAAAAACTTGCATGCTGGAAAAGCTAACATTTGTTGGAATTGCTATCTATGCTCTCTGTCATGATCATGACAAGCAAGTTACGATCATGACTTGCTTCCATGCTTCCAATTCTTCTATTTTATTGAATATCTTATTTTCCATAACTCAAGAACATGTCCAACACCTCTAGAAACATAAAATTAAGATCTAATTATTGCCTTTTCAAACAAACACTTAGAATACATATAAACATTAACAATAACATGGTTCCAAGCCTATAAACATGATAATCATCTAAGAAACACTCAAAAGCACGCTTAAACATCTATTAAAACATAGTATAATTTACACCTATCGTCATCCCCATGTATAAACCTTTGTTTGTCCTTAAAATGTGCCAATATATTAACTTATTCCTTTCATGTTTAAGGGCTTCGATTTGAATATACATATCAATCAAAATATTAACACCCTATTCATACACCTATGCCATTTGTAAGCATGAATATATTTTTATTAGTTAATAAAAAGGTAAAATATCACTAAGTAACCTTTCATGAAAACTATTGCTAGTTTTAAAAGATTAGTAGGTTTATTTATTGTAACATCATTCCTTTTTTAAGATTTTCTTTAATGATAACCTAGTCTTTTGATGAGAAGCCAATAACCTTGTCATGAATGTCCCCTGATTACTCAACTAGGTTGCATTTTTTATTTATCTTGGTTGGAGTGTCGTTCTAGCCATTGATGGAGGGTCCTCGGGTTGTACATCCTCAAAATAGGGAGGGGATAAAGATGAAGTAGCCACTTCAGAAGGTGGAGTTGAAAAGTCATCCCTTGGTAGCTCACCATCTACATCAATAAGTCCCCCATCCATTTATTTTAGGCCTCAAGTTGTCCTATCCACTCTCCAATCTCCGCATGCTATTCTTGGATTGTCTATTGAGTACCCATATGTTTCCCCATATGTTTCTCCAGGCGATTTATCTTTAGTTATTCTCGATGTGATGTTTGCACCCTGAGTATTTCTGCATTAGTCTCCTCCTATGCGACCCCTCCCGTCTGGGATTATAGTGAATGCGGTTGTTGTGGTTGCTCAGTTATATGTGGCCCTGTAGAGCAAGTTTTATGACGTAACGCGTTGTAACACTACTTAAAATAACTAAGCCTACAACTATAATAGTGGTGAGTCTAGGTCGATCCCACACAGAGTGTATGTAAAGATTTTCAAATGAAATCAATTAGTGTTTAAGTTATAGGGGGTTTTGTTTTGTTTTCAAATAAAAAAATGAAACTAATCTAATGAAAAAAAAGTAAAGAAAACATTATAAAATGATGAAAGTGATGATTTGTGTTAGGGACCCGATCATTGGTTCAATTTTTGCCTACACACAATTAACGTACTGCACTAAATTGTTATTCTTATGCCTCTCCTAGCAACTATTAATCGTAGGTTAACAAAAAACTCTGTTAACCCCAGTTTTCCCTTAAGTCATGTTTAATTAAGAGATTAAACCTAGCTATCAAACAACCTAGGATAAGATCTCTAGATTTGATTGTATAGCCGTATTATAAATTAAGAAAACAAATTAATCAAGTCAAAAACCGCACAAACTTAGGTCATTGAACTTATGTTATGTTATCCCTGATTATTCGACACCAATCGAAATCACAACAATTACGGATTGGGTTCAAAGTTCTAGTAACAGTTTCACACATAAAGAATCTATCAAGAATGAGAATAAAGATCCTTTATACATGAAAAACCCAAATCCATAAGCATAGGATAACATAATAAATCCCCAAGAGAGAAAGAAAAACAAAAACAATAAAGGAAATTCTTAATCGGGTTCTTCGGCATCGATATTACCTCCAAACTAACATTAGGATGCTCAACCCTCCATGAGTCTCCCAAAGATCTCCTCTGTCACATCTTCTTTTCTCTCGAAACCTCTTAATCATTTTCTCCAGCCTTTCATAACATTTCTGTCATCAAAATGACATATTTATACACAAATCTAGGATTTGGGGTGAGCTGGTAGCATTTCATAAGCATGCTTTGTGGTGTTATAGGCATGCATATGAATCATGGGCATGCATAGTGGTGTCACCCTAATGAAATATCAGTCAAAGGTGTGCATGAAGTGTCATGTTCATGACAAATTAGTCATGAGCGTGATTAATGTAACACCCCACTATCATAGAGCATATACCCAAATATCCAGAGGACATTCAAGAACATACCCTAGGAGAATGGCTTGTTAAAGTAATCACATTCACTTTATATGGAATCCTAAAGAACATTAGTATTTAAAAAGTTAAAATATCTCATTTCATTAAGAAAACATGTTTTACATTGTCATTTCATTTCAAATCATTCATATAGTTGCAATACAAAAACCATATGAGTTCACACTATTTATACAAAATCTTCTACATGAAATGAAAAACTATATAAAAGCACTCCATCTAAATTCCTCAGAGGATAGCTAACCAGACCTTTGAGCCATACCTTGATCCCAAAATAGATAATACTAGACACCAACTAGGTTACTTTACAAGCAAGGTCTCCTTTCAGTACCTGAAAATCAATGTTGCAATTTTGATGAGTTTTGCGAACTCAACGAGTCAACGATCATTGATGTGTTCACTCAAAACATATCATATGTATATCATGAATAAAACCCAGCTCACATCATACAGATTTATGTCTCATATATCACATTATTCATCATGCTTCAACAAGCACCTTAACAATACAATCACTTTACTTGATCATTTCAGAAGCACCTTCTGAATGCAAAAAATTCATATAATCATCTTAGAATATTTCTCTCATTTATCACAATTCTTCATATCATCATCAATTTCATAGGCATTTCACAATGTTATCTCATAATCCAACATTCATTTGCAAACATTTTCATAACCACATGTAAAGATACAAATGTAAATGTAAATAAGACTCACTTCCTTTTTTACTTTTTTGTGACCGAGCACCTATTTAACTATCCTGTATCTATTGTAGATACCGGACTCATTTCAGATACTGTCCTATACCCATTGTGGATATCGAGCTTATTAATCGTTGAGCCTGTGGCTCTTTGTGCACATTCTGAGCTTAAAGCTCTTTTCACATTGGCTACTCTAGTCACAACTCCTTTATGTGAATATGCATATTCATGTAATGAAATGCAAAATTTTAACATAATATATCATCAATCACTTTTTAGTCAAGAAACACATTCAATTATCGCAATTCATCGAATCTATGTCTGACATTCAACATATAGTTAAGAATTCATTTTCCTTGTTCAAATTCAAATGACAAACACTCCCAATATAGTCCTAAATATCAATCTCCTCGGATAATCAATTGTTCGAAATCATCAATGTCACAATTATATCAATATAGAGAAATCAAGTTTAATCAAAACACCCATTATCATTGCGAACACAATGAGTGAACCATCATTGATGTGATCACTCAAAACATATTATATATATATCATGAATAAAACCTAGCTCACATCATGCATACTTATGGCTCATATATAACATTATTCATCATGCTTCAACAAGCACCTTAACAACACAATCACTTTATTTAATCATTTTAGAAGCACCTTCTAAATGCAAAAAAATCATATAATCATCTCAGAATATTTCACTCATTTATCACAATTCTTCATATCACCATCAAGTTCATAGGAATTTCACAATGTTATCTCATAATTCAACATTCATTTTCAAACATTTTCATAAACACATGAAAAGATACAAATGCAAATGCAAATAAGACTCACTTCCATTTTTACTTTGATGTGACTGAGCGCCTATTTAACTATCCCATATCCGTTGTAGATACTGGGATAATTTCAGATATTGTCCCATACCCATTGTAGATATGGGCTCATTAATTGTTGAGCCTGTGGCTCTTTGTGCATATTCTAAGCTTAAAGCTCTTTTCACGTTGGCTACTCCAGTCATAACTCCTTTATGTGAATATGCATATTCATGTAATGAAATGCAACATTTTAACATAATATATCATCATTCACTTTTCAGTCAAGAAACACATTCAATTTATCATAATTCATCGAATCTATGTCCGACATTCAACATATAGTTGAGAATTCATTTTCCTTATTCACATTCAAATCACAAACACTCTCAATACAGTCCCGAATATCAAACTCCTCGGACAATCAATTGTTCGGAATCATCAATGTCATAATTATATCAATATAGAGAGCTCAAGTTTAATCAAAACAATATGAATAGAACATGTTTCTAATCGAGGTCACACATTTAGGTTACTCACAGTACACTCCAGTTAGTTGTTGCCTTGATAAACCAGTAATGTCTGGATGGTGTCGGTCAAATTGTGCCTCTAAATTAAGCAATACACACAGGTACACATCACTACTTGATCAATAAGATAAATACTCAAATTTACACATGTATATGTGTCGTGTTCAATGCATTCTCAATTAATTATCCCAAGTATGTAACCTTATTCACAAATCTTAATCATTTATACATCATGACTTGTTCATCATCTAGTTTGCAATTAGGTTTATGCTCTAGGTAAGTTTGATAACCTTATATTCATCAATCATACATTCATCAATTCTTTCCAAGCATTAAAAATTCACACAATTTCCCACTTCTCCCTCAATCATACCTAATTCATTTCTTATATCCTTTGAATCACATTTGCATTTACATGAACATCTTTATATCATTAACAACTCATACTTCTCAAATTCATATACATTGATATCAATCATTCCATTCCTTAATTTATAAGTTCAATTAACAACTTAAACTTATCAAACACGTAATCACTTATTCAAGCAGCTTTCTAAGTTCATTTCAACCCCAATCAAGTCCAATTACACCATTATAAAGTGTCTTAACCTTATATAGTCCAACAGTTGCCTAAAAATAATCTTTTCTACTTTCGAAGCCCATTAATTGCACTTCAATTCTATCTTATTCAAGCTTCAATATCTTATCAAATTTATGTCCAAATCCAATTCAAAAATCATTTATTAGGCAACTCACAAATCATGATCTTCCATGCATTAAAACCAAAACAGAATTTGTCATTCATTTGATCATACATGTAGTCCTAGTTCTTTCCTATTTCAAGATCACTATGTTAGCATCTTTATTTAGCATCAATTTACCTTCCTTGTACTTCAAATTTCAATTTAATTCATTCATAAAAACAACCTATAGCATACGTGATGTGAGTAGGAGCAAGGATCACCATAGAGATGGCATGCGTGATGGGGACGAGTTTGTCATTCCAGTTGGACCTATGTCTAAAGCTAGGATTGAGAGACTCAAGGAGGCTATCTATGTGCATATAGGCCAATTTGTGGAGAGGATGGAGTGCACCAAGCCTATTGGAGGAGAGCTATTTGAATCACTGCCCAAATTGATTCATTTATCTCAAATCCTTGGATTGGACTCACTTGGGACTTGAAGACCATTATATTAGGCTGCGCATCATCATTTAAGCCCAATAATAGAGGCGTGCCTATGATCAAACTTGGGGGAACGTTGGACTAGGCCTAAGTGTGTTTTTATTATCCTATTTTGGACTTGTTTTAAGTTATATTTATTCTAGGCTTCCATGTTGATCGCAGTTTTGTCGTTTCGATCTAAAGATCGATCCCTCGAAAATCGAGTCAAAAATAATTAATTCCAAAGATTGCAGTATAGGGTGCAACCTCGAGTCGTCTCACTTAATCGGAACCGACG
>JAOTAX010000001.1:7528765-7542639 GCA_025629825.1 Erythroxylum guanchezii
AAAGAAGAGAGAAAAACTAAGCTTTAATCAATAGAACTAGGTGTTGGGATGGAAACTTACCTTTTTGTATGGACCAAGTGGCTTGATTCTCCTTCCCATCCTTGTTACAAGGGTTGAAAAACTTGAAGGGGAGCTTCCATGGAGATTTCGTGGGTTAGAGAGAAGGAAGAAGACAACGCTTTGTCTTCTTTCTAACTTAGCTTCTTATATAAGCCTCCTTGTCCAATATTTACAAAAATGCCAGTCTTGTACTGGTTCTTAAACATCCGCTCGTATAATTTCCCATGATCACCGAAAAAGTGTCATACATCATTAATTTGATGTTACCAAAAATTATTATTCACTATTCTGTGGTTTTAATGACATTAGTCTCAAATACTGATTCATTTCGATGTACCGGGTAAACTAGATACCGAGTGTTACAACGTCAATGGCTAGGACTTAACGAGATAGATTTAGCCTTAAACATAGTCTTTTAGGTTACGAAGATTTATTAGCTTGTGAAATTAGTGACCTAAGTTACTTAGGGCTAAATATGCTGGTTAATTAGAATACGATGTCAGTTAATTCACCCTAGGAATTTTCCATACTCATTTATAATTTTAGGCCGATCAAATAAGTGGAATTATTAGTACATTTTCATGAGAATGATTAGCTAAAGCAAAAAGGTAGGGAAAAATTTTGTGTTAAAAAAAGGTTTTATAATTTTAACTAAAATAACTATTCAGCAGGCCTTCGGGTTATGAATAGAGCTAGTAACTAGTTAAGAATGTGTTATAGCTAAGTAACCAGGTCAACATGCATCACAAATGTGTGCTTTCATGTAAAAAGGTCATAATGAAATTCTAACCAACTAGTTTAATAACAACATAACTTGGTTGAGTAACCGGATCAATATTCATCACAAATGTTTGCCTCCACGTAAAAAGACTAGGGTCATGTCCTCAAAGAAAAATAAATAAAAAGAATGTTTTCAAATATTAAACTTACCAAACTTGTTAGTAGCTTGATTTTTCATGAAAACCTACTCAGGAATAGCTACACTTTTGTTTTGACTGAATAATTACTAATGTGTGTCCGCAAGTGATAGGGGCGAATAGACTCAACATTAAAATTTTGATTAGTTTGTATATTTAGTCTAAGGTGCTTAGATGCAGATTTTGCTTGTTAATAAGTTAGAACAACTTGAAGGATTATGTTTATAGTTAAATTTGTTTCGCTAAGTTGAAGCCAAAGTCTTATTATTGCAAATGTGTGTTTTGTGTTTTCCTAAGTTGTTTGTTGTTTTGTTTGCATGAGGACAAGCAAATGTTTAAGTGTGGGGATGTGATAAGCGTGAATTGCATCGTGTTTTAAGGCATAGTTTGATATGTGTTTAACCATTAATTCAATCATTTAGTATGTGTTTAGGTTAGAATTGTATTAGTTTGTTAATTATTTGTGTTTTAAGTGTTTTATAGGTTAGTACAAGCTTTTGAACTTAAATATTATATTTTTGAGAGACTTTGATGTGTTTGCTAGTATTTCAGGGTCAATATCGAAGAACAAAGGAGTTTTAGAGCAAATTGGGACTAATTGCATGGGCCACGATCATGGCCCATATGCTACTATCGTGATAGAGAGGCCTGACATAGGACACGATTCGAGGGATTTTTTAGACCTTTCAGACCCTGAAAAATCCTAGTTTAACCCAAAACACAAAAGAACATAAAGACAACAAAAAGAACAAAAATAAAAGCTTTTGCATTAGTCACTTTTAGGGAAACCCTAGAGAGAATTATTGAGAGATAGAGAAAAAGAAGAAGGAAGAGAGAAGAGGAGAAGAAATCGACTCAACGTACCTCCCAGATCAGGAGTTTCCTGACGTTGCTGCCTCCCGTTGTCCGTTCAATTTTGTATTTCTTGTTATTTTCAATTTTATTATTGTATGGAATTGGAATAACAGTTAATGATAGGATTTTTGGATGTTGATGATGTTCTAAACTCATCTTTGAGGTTTTATCTTTGATTTAATGAAATCCGATTCCTTATGTGTTATTTGGATTTATTGTGATTTAATTCTAGACATGCATAATTCGATAATAAACTGAGAGGGTGAATCGAGTGAAAAATAATTAAATTGGGCTAACGAGAGTTCGGTGATTTAATAGAACAAGAATTAACTCAAATTGGTAAATTGTGCGAAGAGAGATCTTGCATAGGTTTCTGATAGTTTATTAGACAACTGCATATCTAATTAGGGTTTTGGATTGGTTGTTAATTGAGAAATTGCAACTTCCCTAATCTGATTAGGGTTTACAAATTAGAGTTAATGGTTATAACTTGAGAAAGAGTAATCAACCCTAGGCTCGTCTAGAACCAATAATCCAGTAATTCATAATCGATTAGGTTAGCATTAAAGATAGGTAAAATTCTCTTTCTATCAATTGATAATTCCTTATGTTGATTCTGGAGTGTGCGTTGCAACTGCTAAATTGTTAATATTTTCGTGATTGATTCTTGAATTGATTTACTTGATTAAATTTGAATTTTTATTTTAGTTCCGTTACATTTTGAATTTTGTGAATTATTCTGGCCTTAGATTTTAGGATTAGATTATCCCTCTTCATGGGATCGACACCTTAGGTACTACGCGAACAACTCGTGCGCTTGCAGATTATCTAGGGTATTTATTAAAACTTACACACAGAAAACAACAGAGACCAACTCCTCATTAGCTGGATGCTCCAACTATTACAGAGGCAACACCCCAAGATACTCAAGACACAAATGCTCCCATTGTACCAAAAAAAGGCGAAGTAGTATCAGGATGCTTGACAGGGGCATTTTTTTACCTTTTTTTTTGTCTTGATAGTTAGTAAGGAATTAGGTATGCTAAACTAGTATTTTTTTTATTGTGAATACTTTAAACCAAAATTTATATTTATAGATATAACTAATTTTTATTCCTTTTATTTTCTTTATATTGTTTAATATTTTATTTTATTTTATTTTGCAAGGATGATATGGATGAAAATCGTGCATCAAATTCAAACTTCCTAGATTATAATCAAGAAAATACCAATTTACTTTACTTTTTCTCCATACCTTTATTCTCTTTATTATTTTTTGAGTGCATTGGGATAATGTACGTCTTTAAGTGTGGGGAAGGAGTATAGCAATTATAGTTATGGAATTAAATGTTGACTCAAACACAATTTTAATTTTAATATTTTAGTTTTTCTTTATAAAGATCTCTTATTTGTCAATTTCAATTTAAAGCATTTTTTGTAATTATAAATTATGGAATTAAGTTAGAGTATTAAAGGATGAAAGCATGATTAGATGGATTTTTACTTACTACATTATGAATGCATTTTTTGAGTATTGAGTTAGATGAAAGTTCTAAGAATTTCACATACATAAGTTTGAATTATGAGGTTTTGATTCTGTGAATGTTTATTAGTATTATTATTATATTATGCTCTATTTTCTTTTAATGTGTGAATATCATGCATAATTAGATGATTCTATAACTTGCTTTTAATATGGATATTGAGACCATAATTTTTAAATTAGAGGCATTAAGATGAAAATGGCACATAGATTACACTTTTTTGGTGCCTTTTCTTTGATTTTATTTTACCATATTTTTATCCCTCAGGTGTAACCAATTTTGAGCCCTAGCTTTTTCTATGGATTGTGTTAGCTATGTTACAAGCTGATTACTATGTTTTTATTGATTAGCTCTATATTTATTTATTTACCCTAAAAGATTGTATTTACTTGATCGTTTAAGTATTTGATTGGATAAAGAATTATCAAGAATAGATAAAGGTGTGAGCTTATAAATTTGAAGTTATATCTTCTCATGTGTTACTTGTCAATATTTTGTATATTCTCCTTATAGTTTTTTAAAAAGTATATTTTTTAGAGTGTTAAAATTTTAAGAAGGAGGACAAGAAGATACCTAATGTGTTTTACACCTTCTTTACATTATATGTAGAGATTTGAGTTAGTTAAATCAAATTCTTGTTTGATCTTGTTTATGCAATTTACTTTATGTTAATTAACCCATAATTTATGTTTTAGCTTATCCTACATAAACCTTATTATACCTTTATATAAAACCCTTTTAATTTTTTCCTGTAATTTATTTTTGTAATGGTGGAGATGTAACATATTCGCAAGCTTATGGTTAGGATTCCTTTTATGTATTGACTTGAGAGTTCCATTGATTTTCACTATAAACACTTTGAGTGAATTAAGTGAATCTTTTTCTAAGGGTTTTAAATCATATTGCATTTGATTTTATAAGGATTATCAAAATATCATTTGTGATGTTGGCTTGTGAAAACTTGTTCTACAAATGTTTATTGTTATTGTATTTTAATTTTGTTCTTAAATCATTACATTTGTAATGTGAATAGATAGGTTAAGATGAAGCAGAGGAGAATATTAAGAAGAGTAGATGAAATGGAACTTTTATTTGCTTTAGGATAAGCAAATGCTTGAGTGTGGAAAAGTTGATATATAGTGATTTAGTCATATTTTTATTCCCATATTTAATGCATTTTTGCTTGTTTATTTGATTTTTTATTGATTTTTGTATTTAAGTTCTTTATATTGTGTTTCTAGGTCTAATTCACTCGTTTGGAGCAAAATGAAACAAATTCAGGCAAGTTTGGAGCACTTTGGTACTATTTTGATTAAGTTATAAAATATAAAGTGCAAGACATTGCACATGGATGTGTAGGAGAGTTTGAAGGTGTGTTGAATATTTTCTACAGAACATGCCGTGTTGATTTGTGAGAAGGCTATATTGATGGTACACGCTTATGTTTGTGCATATGTTAGCTCTAGATAATGTTACACATTAATTTGAAGAACATGATCGTCAACACGCCCATGTAACTTACTGTAACAGAATTTCAAATTTACAAAGATAAGATTAAGCTATATACAAAGGGGAGGATAAAAATATATAAGGAAGAACCTTAAAGTAATTGAAGGAAGGAAAAATAACCAAGGAAATCCTTTAGAAGTATATTTGCATCAATCTATAGTGATGTTTTTGGAGACTTTAAGGTTTCTAGTTATGTTTTCTTATATTTCTAGCTTTTTCTTTAGTTTTGATGTTTTATTTTCTTTTATCATATGGTAAATACATTTTGGTTTCTATATTAGATAAATCTCATGATGGATCTTGTAGTTTTTTTTTATTTTAAATTATTTTTAAATTTTATTAAAATTTAATTATTTGTTCATTTATTCTTGAATTAACATTATTTTTTGAGAAAATGGTAATGAATTAAGCCAATTAAAGGCAA
Source organism: Erythroxylum guanchezii (assembly GCA_025629825.1). Lineage (NCBI taxonomy): Eukaryota > Viridiplantae > Streptophyta > Magnoliopsida > Malpighiales > Erythroxylaceae > Erythroxylum > Erythroxylum guanchezii. The sequence continues at coordinate 7,534,075 of JAOTAX010000001.1, forward strand.
TCAAGAGTTATAAAATAGCTACAAAGAGTTTAACATTAGTATACTAGCTATTGCAAATACTATAGAGCAATTCTAAGCTCAACCTTTTTAGACATTAGGATGGTTGAAAACTATACATTCCACATTCTAGTACAATAATTGTCATTATGAAATTTAGACTTACATAAGCTAAGATAGCTTCTAGTTTGGAGGAGAATTTTGTTGTTGAATTATTCCTTGGTTAATATTATTGGTATATTACTTCATATGTCATTTCATGTGATTAAGATTGACAAATCCTTTGTATGAATAGATCTATAATAATTATATTTTGTGGCATCTACACAATAGCCTTGACAATGGGTAAGTTATCTTGAATTTGATTAAACAATTTAAGGAACTTACTAAATAATGCATGTATTTGATCTTTCTTCACTTTAGTAGGGTAACAGATGATAGGACAATATTCCTTGACTTTTTCTAACTAACGTTCACCTTCAGCTTTTAGGATCTTCTCCTTCTTCTTCTGGAAGTTTAATTCCACTTTTTAGGATGATTGTCATTACTCTTTCCTTAAGATTTGTTTCAATTGTACTAGGTAGACTCCCCTATGGTCTTTTTGAAACTAGCTTATCAATTTGTCTAACCTAAACTTCTACGTTAAGTATAAAAGCCTCTATTCATCAATGTCTTGTACTAGATTCCTGAGCAATCTTCAACATCATCTCCTCTAGAGTTGGCTTCTTAGGTTGAGGTGCTGTTGTAGAAATCTCTGTGGAGGATTATTCTTTGCTTAGCCTTGATTTCCCCAAGAAAATTTAGGATAATTCCTCCATCTTAGATTATATGTGCTACAATATGGATTGTCTTAGGGTCTAGGAGCATTCCTCAAATAATCCACATGCTCGTACTACTTGACAATTTTGACCTTGACGATCTAGCCTGTATACCTCACACTACATCACTTGCCTGGAGGATTCATCATTAATCTATCGATTTTTCTACTTAAATCTTCCACCTGGTTTGCTAACTATGTCATTACGTCAATTTATAAACTCCCGTTGGCTTATTAATTCTGGCTCTAGACAAGCACCACTAACAAGTGTTCATTGTCATGTCCTCAATAAGATTTTCGGCTACTTATATTGTTTTGTTATTTAAAGTACTCACAGTTGTTGCATTTATTGACTGCCTCGTGTTTTGATTAAGCCTATTATGGACACCTTCTTAACATCTCCTTGAATCACTACCATGTATCATATATCGACTCAGAATCAGCCTGGGAGTATGAGGAGATATCATTCCTCAATTCGGCAGTCTTTGTAGGTGAAAAATACTTCAATAAGAATATTTTTTGCCACTTAATCCCATGTAGTCAATGATGATCATCGTATCGAATGCAACCGTAGCTATAGCTATATAACATATACAACTGTAGCTATAGCCATCTGCTAGATAAAGTTTGGCAATAGGGTCACTTTTTGACTTAATTTTTTCACCAATTGATAAGTTTAACCCTAATATTTTAGAGAGAACAATTATAATGTTACATTTATAAAATATTAAAATTAAACCCCACTATAACATAAAATTTAATCATATCTATTAAGTGTCAAGTTAGCACTGACTTGACAATTTTTAATATTTTTTATTTTTTTAATACTATGTTATTACTGATGTGATATGAAAATTAATTTATTTATAAATATGGACCCACCTTCTCACTTACTCATCATCTCATTTTTGTTTTTTTCCCCCTCACTCTGTATAATACCAAACCATTTCTTCTTCTTCTTCTTCTCCTTTTTCTTTGTTTCATTTTCATTGAAAATATCATGAAAACAAGGCTTCAAATCCTTTGGATATATCTAGACAATCGCAAACAAAATATATTATATATATATATCAGCTTGATTTCTCCTCTTACTTCTTTTCTTGAAGTTGATGTCGTTTATAGCTTTAGGAGAATCTGTTATATTACTGATTTTGCTATTTACTTTTTGGCTTCTTGTCCAGTTTGATTCACTTGCTGAATTGAATCGATGGATACTGAATTTAATGTGTTTTTTTAATAAAGTTTATGTAATGTTAGATTTTGTTTTTTGGAATATCTGGATGTTTTTACTACAAGTTTTGTTGAACTTTGATAAGATTGTGTTTAGATTTATCGTCTCTGATATATTTTGCAGCTGAACAAGTGCTTTCATTGATGATTTCATATGAAATGCAAATGCCAAGATTCTCTTATTTATGCAAATGGTTATCTATTAACGTTGCTAAATGTTTCCATTAGTTATTCATGTTCTTGGTAGTATTTTAGATTCCAAATTGTTGCTTATAGCCATTGTTAAAAGCTTAATAAGGTGGGAAATTCACTAAGTGTGGAACAATTATAAAAAAATGAAAATGAGATAACAAGTAATTGAGAAGGTAGGTTCCACACTTATTAATAAATTAAAGTTTTTTTTTTAAAGTAGATCTTATCTTATCACGTTAATAATGATGTGATATTGAAAGATAAAAAATATTAAAAATTTTAAGGTCAATGTTAACCTGGCGCTTAATAGATGAGGTTAAATTTTATATTATAGTAAATTCCAATTTTAACATTTTTAAATATTAAAATTATAATTATTCACTTTTTTTTTGTTTGGGACATTATTATTCACTTTCAATATTAGGATTAAACGTTGGTGAAAAATTAGAATGAAAAGTGTCCGATTGCCATAACCAGCTAGAAATTAGGAAATTGTCCGTAAGCAGAACGTCACGGGATTTACGGCTAATTACCAATATGGGCATTGAACTTTGGACGAAGACAATTGTCTAGGTGGTCTCGTGTTTAGTACATCTTGGAAAGTCCAGGACTTTTGGGCTTGTCAGCTGTCCATTTCATAGCCTCATTCCTGACTCTGGATTAGACTCTTTTCAAGTTGAAGCCTGAAGGGGAGAGATTGATGACCATCAACGATGGTGGAGATGTTCTTCTCCGGCGGCCAAGTTGATGTTGGCCATTATCGCTCCGATCCAATGGTCCTTCTTTCGGGACCTCCTTCCTCGTAAGCGTCAAAGCATACTAAATTTTGTATCTGTCTTCTTTCTGTAATACGTTTATAGAAACACTACGCAGGGGAAAGACGTCTTTGCTGTTCCAGTTCGCGTACAATGCTGCAATAGCTGGGGGCGATGTTGTCTTCATATGCAATCGCGACAAGCTTGAAAGCAAGCCACCCTTTCTATCGCAGGTAACCGTTTCGCTCTTTCTGTTGCTTGTTTCTTGGATTTTGTTTTCCGAATGGGTTCTTTTAACCCCGAAAATGCATATCATATTAATGTTATAATTTGTACAGGAAATCCTTCCATCTTCTGATACATTTATGCGCATACACATGAAGTAAGCAAACCATTCAAAATATCAAGTTATCATGGCTTGTAGAACACATTGATTGAGCATTTGGGGAATCTTTTGTTTTGAGCAAAAGGTATGTGGATAATGAGGAAGGGATCAAGAAGTATTTTGCAGCATTCCACCTGCACGATACATATCCCTGCGCTGTAGTAATTGATGATTTTGGGGACTTTTTTAACGAAAGGTATTTGCTTTCCTCTGAATTCTCTTCTGCAACTCCTTTTTTTCTTTTGTTTCTTTCTGTTGCCTGCCATGGTGAGAATTTGATGTTTTTTCCCCTCAAATTCATATGGCCTTTGTAACTTACCTGATTACCGAAAGGGTTTGCCAAGAACAATACGGTAACCCGCGGGGAAGAGAAATGGCAATGGTTCGGGTTTTAGCTTTGTGTCACAACGCAGTAAGGCATGCCAAGTGAGTTTTAATTGCAATTGGTATACTGGTGCACTCGTGGTATTTGTAGACACGTGACCTCTAGCTTCTAAACTATTATGCGAGACATGGAACAGTGAAAAAGGGTATTGCGGTCTTATACTTTCGGATACACACTATGGAGACTCCCCAAGGTTGCTCTTCATTTACAAAAGATGGATACATTCCATTTTCACTGTCAAAGGTTTGGCCAGAGAAGTTCATGATTTGCCAAATTTTCTTAGATTTTTTACATGCATCTATTTTTTGATGTGTCGCTAAGCATCATAATCCTTACACATTGAAGCGTAAATGTTGTAGGTGATGGCGGGGGATCGTTTCTCATAAGACGTAACATCCATTTGGTGGGGAGCAGTTCAAAGAAGACAAGAATTGCAAAGTACTCCATAGCTCTTCAGTATCTATTTTTGGAACAGATCACTGAGGATGAAGATGATAATCAACAACTTGGCTTATCCAATGCTTTATAATCAAACTTTGCTACATGAACATTACACTACCGATGATACTTGCACTTTTTTTTTTTCATCTTTCTATTATGGGCTCTTGCTTCTATCCTAAAATAATGATGTCCAAGTTGTTAGTGATTTTCCAAATTTGGACAATTAATTACAATTCTAATGATCTTACGGTTAAGCAAATCGAATTTGATCCGATTAAAGATTATAAAGAAGCCTGATAAAGTATCTGATTTTATGGGCTGAAGTTTAATGAAGAAAATACACCATAATTAGTGTGATTCAGACATGCATTGGAACTGTAATAGGAAAGTCCAATATGGTTATTATTTATAGTTGTTAAAGTCTCATGTTTTCTCTTAATTAAGTTTGTGAACGTTCAGATTCTTTGACTCATTAAGAAGTTCATGCATTAAGAAAGATGTTGAAACATGATAGATCAATCAGTAAAAGCATTTGTTAAAGGAAGATCAATTGGTAATAATATATTCATGTGTCAGTAACTTCTCAAGGGGTACAATTTGAGGAAATCTATAAGGATTTGCATTCTCAAATTGATTTGGTGAAGGCTTATGATTCAATTAAATAGAGCTTCATAATCTAAGGGTTACAAGCCACAATGTTTCCTATTGTCTTCATGAACTAGATATAGGAGTATATCACCACTCTTGCCTATGCAGTTTTTGTGAATAGGAAGCCAATAATATATTTCAAGGTTGTTAGAGGACTAAGGCAAATGGAACCTTTTCCCCTTACTAGTTTGTGCTAGGAATGGAAGTTCTCACTTGCTTAATGACTAGGAATATTCTATTCATGTGCATAGTAGATAAATATTTCATTAACTTAATCCTAGATATTTTGGATAATGAAAAGCATATATCAAAACTAGGCCTTAACCTATCAAAGATTCAAATCTATATATCAACAGGTGTTGATCCTCAAATGGCAACAAAAGCTTACAATATGGGAATAAACCAAGGCAGACTACCAGACTACCTTTCACGTACTTGGGAGTTTCAATCTCTCAAAACTCACCGCAGTTGATTGTTTTCCTTTGTTGGATTCCATCAATAAGAAGATCAAAGTTTGGGTAAATAGGTTCCTGAGTTATGGAGGGAGACTACAATAGGTCATCACTATACTCAACAATATGGAAAATTATTAGTTATCCCACTTAGCAATCCTAAAAAGTCCTATAGACAAAAATATTGAGGGAATTTATATGGTCTGGACATAGTAGCCAAAAGAAAGTCCCGAGTAAAGTGGTTAAAGATTTGCCTTCCAAAGGATTCAGGAGTATTGGGTATCATATCTATCAATATGTTAAGCAAAATTCTTTTAGCCTAGAGGTTATGGGGCTTGTGCAAGGATAAGGAGTTTTGGCTAAAGTGGGTGCATATTTATTATTTTAAAGATCAAAATGTATGTAGTGTAAGAATAAAATTTAATATGTCCTAAACTCTATAATAGATCATGAATACCAGGCACTGGATGCAAGACATGGTGAATAATAGAGTTGGTAATTAAAGAGAAACATCCTTCTAGTTTAATAATTGGAATACATTAGGACTCTAGATAAGCTACAAGAAATATAACATTTGAGGCCTATGATTCTCCAAAACAATTCCGCGTAGAAACTATTCTTAGACAATAAATGGTGATGGCCATTCCACTTCAACAGGAGCATTGATACCATTATAAACAATATTCCAAATTACCACCCTAACAAGGATATGGAAGATCAAGTTCAATGGATAGTTCATAAATCCTTAAAATTCTTAACCAGGAGTAACAACATCTCACTAAGGGCCACTCCAAGCATAATCAATCGAAAAAAGTTAATACGAGATCAAGATATTGGTCCAACTTAGGTCTTTATTTTATGGCTTGGAATAGGAGATAATCTCCCAACAAAACATAGAATCAAATTCCAAATCGATTCTAAACTATAAGAATTGTGCTCTCTTCACCTAGAGACAGTGGACCACCTTATGTTAGCTATCAATATTCTAAAATAATATGGAAGAAGATTATTGGTCTACTATTCTTGGATGATAGGATAACTTACTAGAATAGTAGGGTGGAATTAATTTCAAAGACAAGGATGAACAACAAACCAGACTATAAGCTGCTTAAAATAAGCTTTGCATCATTAGTTTACAACCTTTTGGATGGGGAGAAATGTGAGAATTTTTAAGGTTAAAGCTAATTTATGTGAGGAAGTCTTCCATATGATAGTCATACAACCCAAAACTACATCCAAAGCTAGAGGGATATACCATAAACTATCTTCAAAAGTCTGGAGGAGTTGGATGCTAGAGCAACAATCAATATGTAAGGCTAGGAAAATATACTAGTAGGAGGAGATTATAGTTCAGGCATAAATTTCCAAACAAGGCAATATAACTACTTAGATATTATGTTAGGTTGATTAGAACTAATCAAGATGTTAAACTGGTAAAGTGAAGATGTTGTATACTATATTATTTTGATTAATGAATTTTTCAATTAACTTTCGGAAAAACAACTTCTTCTGTATAGTTAAGCCTCACTAAAGAAAAGTTGCAGCAAATCATCAATCAACGTTACTGTGATCAATCGCAGCATAAGCTAATTTATAGTTGCAACATTTTTAGCAACTCTAGTTCCCTAAAAGTAGAACATGAAACGTCCCTTTGTTTCGGCTAGTGTATTATACATGCTTATATGTTTGTTTGTGTTTGAATCTTATTTCATTTCTTTCCCTCCATACCTCATACACTCCAGTGCATAGAGCTAACTTCAAAAGGCTAAGATTGTCACCTAGTATGGAAGCGTCTAATACCTTACTCGTGTTGGTTTCTTAAGCTTATTCAGTAATGTGAAAATTACAGGTAACCCAAATCCTCTCCTAAAGTTCTTTAGCTTAAGAGCATTAGAAGAAAAGATGCTCACTTATCTCTATTTCAATATAGTAGAGAATGTATTAGGAATTGAATGAATAGGTAGTTTTGAATCTATCAAGTGAGCTAAAAATGTTTTTGATGATTAGGCACATGATAAAAGTAATTTTCAAATTGTTTCCTTTGAACTGGAATAGTTTGTGCCTACGTATCTTAGAAGCAGATTGCTTGAATAGCTTAAAGTCAGTTTTGTTAGTAAAAGACCTGAGGACTGTCTAGTCAAAATCACCTTGTCCTCACCATTTTTTTCCAGCGTTGCATTTGGATAATGCCTCTTATAAGCATCCAAATCCTCTAAATTTAAAAGTGCCATACTTCACCATTTATCAGCTCGCCAACTTTAGCATTTTGTCTTAACATGTATTTGAGGTGAAAGATGCCATGTATCAAACGAAAGCCCCCTTATCAATCTAATTATCAAATTAGCGTTAGATTAATCTTCCATCACCTCCTAAGTTGTTAAATTCTCCATATAGCTTCCCCCTCAAATTGAGCATATTATGTACATGTCCATGAGCAATTATGATTAATCTTTAACTTCCAAAAGCTTTTTTATTTTAAAAATTGTACATGCAAGCATTGTACCTATAAGTTCTTTAAACGCTTTATTTGTATTGTTCTATTTTTTCAATTTTTTAATTCTTAAAGTTACTACTATATTAAATCTTTATGTGCTTGACCTCGATTGTCTAGTAGTTAGAGTTCAATAGATTGCATCTATTTCTAATTAGCAACAGTTTGGGAATGATAGAATCTAATTTCAAAAATGAATACTCGAAATATAAATTGTTTTATTCTTGTGTTAATAATCAGCATACAATTCCCTATGTGGATGTGGACTTAGACCAAGGTTCATTTTCTCTATATTTTAATTTACGTTATTTCTTATAAATAGATTTATATTGCTTTCTTTATAATCAAAACTCCCATCTTTGTAGAGATCATTGGTATTATCTATAAAAGCTTGTAGGGAGCTCTTATTGAGAACTTCAAATAACAAGGTGTAGTGTAGTAAATTGGTTTAGATGCAGATAGGAGTCCAATATAGTCCTTATATACCATCAAGTTCGATATAAATTCTAGGAAATATGAGTTATGCTCTATGTAACTAGAAAATATAAAGCACATGATGACTCAGTGCAGCTACACTATGGCAATTTGGAGTATAATCACTTATCTGTTGAACAAAAGATGTAGTGCAACTAATTGGAATAGAGTAATTGGATGGGCCTCAATAATGAAAATGGGTAATAAAAGCATATTACAAGTGTTAGTATAAGTCGACTTGTATGTGATGTAAGGCGACTTATCTTGTCACGATACCCATAAGGCGCCTTGTGTAGTG
>JAOTAX010000001.1:7547133-7564656 GCA_025629825.1 Erythroxylum guanchezii
GGGTAGTTCAACCAACTCCCAAACTCCATTTTGTGACATAGAACTCAACTCATCTTCCATTGCATTCATCCATAACGTAGATTAAGGACTATTCATGGCTTCTTGAAAACGGACTGGCTCAGTATTATCTCCCACATCAAACTCATGTTCCTACAAATAGACAATATAGTCATCAGAAATGGCAGGTCTACGTGTTCTTTGTGATCTCCTCACAACAACTTCATCATTCCCAGTATCACCGACTTCATCCTATGCTTGATTATGAGATTCATCATGAGATTCTACTGGAATCTGTTCAATCACAGGATCATTACTAGGAATTGAACTAACAGGTACAGGGACTATAATGCGTTCTTCCCTAAATAAAATTTCTCTTAATCCTTGACTTGAGTCAAATTCATCTTCAAAATAGACAACTCTATCTGATTCTATAATTCTGGTTGTGTGAGACGGGCAATAAAATCTAGAACCTCTTGATTCGATGGTGTAGCCTACAAAGTAGCCACTAACAGTTTTCGGATCAAGCTTCTTAGATTGTGGATTATAGGGCCTAACTTTTGTTTTGCATCCCCAAACATGAAAATGGCGCAAGCTTGGTTTCTTGCCTGACCATAACTCATATGGAGTCTTTGGAACTGATTTGCTAGGTACTTGATTCAAGATATAAGCTGCTGTCTTCAATCCCTCACCCCACAAAAATTCAGGCAAACTAGAATGAATCAACATATACCGCAACATATCAAGAAGTATGCAATTTCTTCTTTCAGCGATTTCATTCTGCTGGGGTGTCCCTGGCATTGCATATCTTGCTTTAATACCACATTCTTGCAAGTATCTAGCAAAAGGCTATGGATTCCTCTCACTCTCATCATAACGCCCATAATACTCTCTACCTCTATCAGAATTAACTACCTTGATTTTCTTCCCCTTTTGAAGCTTAACATTCGTCTTGAAAATCTTAAATGCTTCCAAAGATTCAGATTTTTCACAAATGAGCTACCTGAAAAAATCATCAATAAAAGTGATGATGTATTTATAACCACCCATAGCAGGTAGAATAAATGGTTCACATATATCAGTATGAATCAACTCTAACAACTCTGAACTCCTGTCTGTTTTGCTTTTTCTAGCCTTAGCAGTCAACTTCCCTTTAATACAGTCAACACAGGCAGTGAAAAATTAAAAATAAAGATCCTGTAGTACACCATCCTTTACTAACCTCTCCATTCTGTCTTTAGAAATATGGCCTAAACGTTTGTGCCATAACATAGAAGATCTCAAATCCAACCTTGGAACCAACAACAACATTAAGAGAAGAGGAAGAAGCAACAGTAACACAATCATTCAATTTAAGTTTGTATAAACTTTCACATAAAATTCCATTGCCCGTCAAAAGAGAGTCATAATACAAAGTCAATTTTCCAGTTCCAAAAAGAAGACTATAACCTAGTCTATCCAAAATAGATACAGAAATCAAAATCCTCCTAATAGAGGGTAAATAAGCGACATTATGTAACACCAAAAGATGCCCTGTATTTAACTGTAGTTTAACTATCCCAAAAAATTCAACTTTGACTTTGGTATCGTCTCCCATGTATACATGCTGCTCAGATCTAGTCTCCCTTCTTCGACTTGTCAGTTTCTGCAAGGAATCCGTAACATGAATTGTTGCGCCAGTATCCAACCACCAAGTATTTAAGGGAACATCAATAACATTTGACTCTAAACAAACCATTACAAGGCAGTTACCTTTCTTCTCTAAATGAGTTTTGAGTTTTCAACCATTAGCTTTCTTGTGCCCAAAAACCTTGCAAAAGTTGCACTTCCCTTTAAAGAGCTTATTCTTTTGACTAACGGAAGATGTACCTGCCTGTTCACTTCCTTTAGCACCGACAGCTTTCTTCTTGGCAAGCTTCTGATCACCTGAGCTATTAGAAGTGAACTTTCTCTTTTGATGATTGCCATAGTCCGTTATCATAGAGATGCTTATTGCCCTTCCCTTTTTCATATCATCCTCTTCCTTGGCAAGAATAACAGTCATCTCCTCAATAGTCCATTGCTCTTTCTGAGCATTATAACTCGTTCTAATTGAATCAAATTGAGAGGGAAGAGTCCCCATCACAAACCATACCATGTAGTCCTCACCAAGGTCCATATCCATAGCCTTAAGCTTATGGTAGCAACCCATGAGTTTGTCGATGTAGGCCCTAATATCACTTGCACCGTTATAAATGGTGTGATGAAGCATGTTTAAGTACTCATTCTTCTCATTCTTTGAGAACTTCATGTACTTCTTCTTAATAACATCAAGAAAATCCTTTGCATTGTCGGCCTCAGGAATACTATCACGAATGGATTCATCCATGCGATATCTCATAATCATCAAACAGCATCAATTAGAGTACTCCCACTCCTCATAAGATTTCCTTTCCTTCTTAGTAGCATCATCAGCAGGTTTCTGTGGTGGATCAATTCTCAAGGCCAAGTCCATTTGCATGATGGTCAAATTTATCATGAGAGATTCAACCCACTGCTTGTGGTTCGTTCCATTCAACGTCAGGATAGAAGAGACTCTCAGATTGCTCAAAGCTGAATGAGAACCAAGAGCAATAACTATGATATGCATGTTAAAACATATTCGTGCAATTCATGCTCTTTTTCTCAAAATCAACTATAACATTCATGCTATAGTTCCTTAAATAAATATAGAACTCATTCATAGGTAAGAACAATTTATTAAAATATCACAACCAAAATCATTAATATACTATCGAAAGGATAGAAAAATTGTGTAGTTCATAATATTTTAATAAAATCTCTTCACCATATTAAGCATCCTACTAAGAAGTAATTATCGACAAGATAATTAATTACCCGTATGGATCTTAACGTTATTTTAAAGGAAAAAACAATTTTTAAATATGCGTTAATATTTTTTAAGAAAATTCCTCATCATAAATAGTTTCACATGCTCAATTCTACGACAGGTAAAAATAAGCATTAACTATTGTTAACAAAAACATGTTTATGCCATAACAAGATTAAAACAATTAGAATTATCAAATAAAATTACTGACTAATCTTATGCATAAACATATAGGGAAAATCAGGAATAAAATTTAGAGCAAAACACAAAAAAATGGTCCAAAAAAGAGACTGCACAGGCCCCCACGCGCGTGCCAAATTTTTTTTAATTTTTTAATAAAAATAAATAAATTAATTAAAAATAAAATTAAAGCTGCTGGCCGGGTCGGGCGCACGGGCTACTTGGGCGCAGGGTCGGGCCGGGCGCGTACAACTCGCGCACTGACCTAACACGCCTGTCCTCTAGTCGGGTTGGCGGGTCGACCCTCGAACCTGCCGGTCGGACCCGGCTATAACTCCCTCCTCTGACCTCCTTTTTCGACGATTTTTGAGGCCTTTTCTTCCATTTTCACGATCTATGGATTTCCCATGTCCATTTCAGCCAAAGGTGCTTCACAAAAATGAAAGCATCATTTCGGCCATGGAATAAAACACGAAAACATATCCAAAAACTGTGGTTCTTTGTCCAAAGCGGAGGGGAAACACAACAACAATAGCCAAGTATCTCTTCTGAAACAATAACTCATCATTTCGAAGTTGTTTAGTCAAAAAACGATTTCAATCGAAAAATGTTTTAAACAACCGAAAATAGAGCCCTAAAATCAAATGACCTGGTGCTCTGATACCAATTGCTATAATTAATGCAGCATTAAACCACATTCAACAACCAAGATCCCATTTTATTTAGAGCATAGCAAGGTTATGGAAACATACCTCCAACACTTGGCATTTGGACTTACACCATTTCCATGCTCTACCAAAACCTATCAAAGAGAGAAAAATACAAACCTTGTGCAAGAGAGATTGATGGTAGAAGACCCTTGTTCTTTCACACCCAATACACACACCAAATGTATGTCTCTAACTCAACAATGTCACCTTATGTCATATTATATGCCATGTTCTACCCTAAGGGGTAGAATGGGCTAATTGTCTCATTAGTAATTGGATGATATGAACTATAGTTTAATAGGCCAACATAGAGTAATTAGGGTACTACCATGTGCCTCAAATGCAATTAGCAAATTAACCATCCCATTATGGTTATTAAATATACATTAGGCAATTCGATTGTGGTTAAGCATATGGAATTAATGTTGTGATTATATTAGTCCACTAACATATATTTCTAACAAAGTTTCCATATCAAGACATGGCCTTGAGACTCGTATTCTCAAGATGAGTCTTAGATACATGATTGAGGAGGTTTTGAGCTAATATGAGTGCTACACAAATTTTGTTAGTGGTGATATTTATGTAAAATAAATTTTTTATAGTTGTGAAAAATATGAGATCAATATGGGTCTGTGTTAAACCTATGTTAACAGGGATTCTTTTAATTTTTTTAGACATGAGTATAAATAGATCTAACATGAATAATAAGAGTTGCATGAAATACTAGATAGACCATATAAATCTTATGATTTAAAGTCAAATATATGAAAAGAATTTATAAAACAAGATAATGCATTTTAGGAGTTCCGATTAGAAAATATTTTAATCAATCAACTTAAGGATAAGGGTTGTAGTTCTTAATATTGGTTACTTTAATCTTATTTATTGTTTTGGTTTGGTATTTTAAATTATTTTAGTTATTCGTTTATTTTAATTCAATCATTTGTTTTATTATATTAAATAATATAAAGATGGTTAGTACTAATACTTGTAGCCCTATGGGATCGACACTCATTTCAGCTAAGTTATACTACAAGAATGATTGGTTAACTTGTCTAATGATCCTTAGTATAATTTTGATATGATACGAATATCACATAATTAAGTTTTTAGCACTATTGACAGTAATAAGGAAATCTTCTGAAACAGCCTTTCTACTAGTTAAGGGTAAGGTTGCGTACTATTAGACCTCCTCAGATCCCAAGTTTTAATGAGATTTTTATTTGGTTGTTTTTGTACACTTGTAAGGAAATTACGAACACTTTATTTTTATTAATCTAATTATTTTCTTTTCTTTTGCCTTCGTTTATTTATTTTAAAATTTTCTTTCTTAATCTTGAATTTTTGACTAAATTTTAGGATTTAGGTGTTTCAATTTATTCCTAGGAGGAGTCTTAGAGTGCTATTTGAGTTAGATCCAAAAATTGAAAGGACTTTACTTTGAAATTTAAGAGAGAGAAACCTAGAAACATTGAGAATAGTTTACTCTAGTTAATAATGCTAGACTATCATTTACGATAATAAAATCTAGCATTACTATACTAAAGGTTTAGGCCAATAATTATGAAATTGCGCCTAATATGACTTATATAATTTAACAACTAATGTAGCCTGATGGCTTGTTGGATGAGGATCTAAATGCACACATCACCAACTTTTTGGAGATAAACGATACATTTAAGATTAATAGAGCTTTGGAGGATGTGATTTGATTGAGGTTATTCCCTTTTAACTTGAGAGGTAGAGCTAAATATTGGTTAAAGTTTTTACCTCCCGGGTTTATTACCAGTTAGACAACTCTTATTAAAAAGTTGTTATCCAAGTACATTCCTCTAGCACGAATAACAAAACTTAGTAATGGCATATTCTCTTTTTAATCATTAGAGAACGAAATGTTACATGAGATGTAGGATAAGTCGAAGAAGTTATTGAGAAAATTCCCATACCATGGACTTGATTTAGGATTATAGATGCAAACATTTCACAATGGACTGAACTATCCAACTAAGTAGTTGATTGATGAATCTTTAGGTGGGACCATCATCTTTAAATCTCTTAAGGAATTGTAAGAGCTAATTAAGAATATAACTATGAATAATTACTAGTGGAGAATTTGAAATTAAATTCGAAATCAAGTGGTATCTATAATATTGATATGGTGGTAATATTAGAGGTAAAGTTAGAAGCTTTGGATTAGAAGCTTGATAATGTGGATTCAAGCAACACAAATGACGCATTGTGATATTTGTGATAATAGTCATCCTAATCATGAATTATAGGTTCCTAATAGTATAGGATAGTCGACTGAGCAACTTGAATTTATAGGAAACTCACCTCAATATAATCCCCATAGTGGTACTTACGTTCCAAAGTAGAGGAACCATCTAAAATTATTATAAAACAATTAAGTTCCATTAGGATTTTAATAATAACTGTAAGAAAAGAAGCTAAGACTTGTGGAAATCATGAAAAAATTCACCGTTGCATTTAAGGCTTGCTTCTAAAGTGTTGAAGAACTTCTTTGTCATTAATAAGATTCCATCCATAACTTAGAAATTCAGATTGGATAACTTACTAAACTTGTCTCTAAAAGGTTGTTAAGTATGTTACCTAGCAACATCGAACCAAACCTAAAGGAGCAAGTGAATGTTTAAAGAGTGGAAAGGAGCTTAAAGTTGAAGAGAAAATTGATGTTGTATAAGAAAAGAAGAGGAAAGAGAAAGAGGAGGAGCCAAAGAAGGAAGTGGCTAAAGAGTTCCAACTAAGAATTCCATACCCGAGTATGCTTGAGATAAATAGAAAGGAAGATAAATTTCAAAATTTTTAGAGCTTTTTTTACATAATTACATATTAACATAACTTTTTATTAAAGCTCTTCCACATATGGAAAAGTATGCTAAATACTTAAAGGATAACTTTTATATTAAGAAGAGTTATGAGAAATTTTTTATGGTGACATTAATTATGGAATGCTCTGCTATACTGCAAAGCAAGTTACTATACAAAAATAAAGGACCCAAGGAGTTTTACTATCCCTTATAATATTGGTAATTTGTCAATTACAAAGGAATTAACAAACTTAGGTTATAATATTAATTTGATGTTATACGAAATATTTAAGAGATTAGGATTTGGTTGAACCTAAACTAACTAAGACAATCATTCAATTAGTAGATTGGTAAATTAAGTATCCTAGGGGCATTATAGAAGATGTTTTGGTTAAAATTGAAAATTTCATCTTTCATGTTGATTTTTTGGCTTTAGATATAAAGGATAATATAGATATTCCATTGATTTTAGGATGAACTTTCTTAGCTACTATTAAGGTTATAATAGATGTGCATGATATGAAGTTAATCTTAAGAGTGGGGAATGAGGAAGTGGCTTTTAAAATAATCGAAGCCATGAGACATCCTTTCATAGATGATATTAAAGATAATAATTGTTTCTATATAAAAATGATTGATGTTAAAGTTAACCTATTATGTAGAAAATAATCACAAAATATCCATTAGAGACTTGTATCATGCAAAGAGAAGATAATGAGATGGATAATCCTATTCTAGTTAAGCATGTAGCACATTTGAAAGCTAATAAGCTTATGACTTGAAAGAAGAACTTTAAGGAGATTGCAACACTAAAAGGGGATATAATCTACCCTTCATTTAAGAAGATGCCATGGTGAAGAGCCTGAGTAAGAAGTTTAACTAAAAGAACCATAAAAGAGTTCTTGTTAAGAGGCAAACCAATGATTTAAGTATTTTGTTTCACTTTAGTGGATTATAAAATAGTAAACATCACAAGCATATTCATTAAATCAAGAATATAAATTCAAACAATAATTCAAGAGTAATTTCTAAAAAGGAATTTAGCAATCTATAGATGTAACTAAATATCTAAATTGAATTATCATCAACATCTAACAATAACAAGGAAATAAGAAAAGAGTAGATAATTGAATATGGAAGTCTTCTTTCTTTGCCTTGAGTTGGAAAATCTGCAGCATTTTTCTTGATAATTCTCTCTTTTGATCTTTTTTAATTATATTTTTGCAGCCATCAAGTGGTATTTCAACCTTTTTATATCCTCTTCAGTCTTCTATGGTTTTTTCACATGTATATCTTCTGAAAATAGTGCCAAAATGTTAAAAGTAAGAAAAACTCATATCCTAGAAAATACCTTGCATGATCTTGCATGGGATTGCACTAGAGGCATTGAAACTACTACTCCTTATTGCATGCTAGGCTTGTTTCTCCAGCCTTTTTTGTCATTTTTTCTTCTCTTTTTCCTATCTCCACTCATCACCAAACATATCAAACAATCCTTGAAATATATAATTAAGATCAAGCTCTTACCATAAACAATAATAATCAAACAAAACACACACAAACACTAACAAGAACATAATCTTTGTCTTAAATAGATGATTATCAACTAACAAACAATAAAAACACGCTCTGACACTTAGAAAACATACTAAGTTTTGTACCTATCAATATACGGGGCCACTATCTCTCGACCATCTAGCTTGGACGAGGGAAAGTATTGGAAAGTATTGTCAGAGGTATCCCCCACCACTTTTCTCTAGTTATAGGAGGGAGGGGGCTATCAGTTTAGGTTCTAAAGCAAACACAAGTAGTTTAGTGGTTTCAGGAAAAGTTTGAGGGAGAATATGAAATTAGGGAGTGTTAGAAAGGGAGTTGGGGATAGTAGGCAAAGATGACAAGGAGGGAGAGGCCAAGGGTGGAAAAGTCAAAGCATCAAGGTATGTTGAGAATAAGAAAAGTAAATATAGCACAAAAAAGAAGAAAGACACCCAAGCAAAAGGTGCAGTAGCTCTAACTTTGCGGAGGACTTATCCCAAGCCATGTTAGAGCAGAATCATTAAGGTAAGGTATGCAATAGGGGAAACGTTCGACTCAATTGTATTAATATTAGGACAAAATATAAATTATATAAAATTAAGAGATTATTTTGTAATTTTAAATCCGTATTTAAAATAATATCTAATATTGTACCACATTATAACTAAATTTGATATCTAGGTACAATATTTGTAACAATGGGCAACAATTTAGTTTTGCTAATTTGAATCCTTTAGTTACATAAGGTGTGTATAACTTATATTTCCCTTTTTCAATTTTCAATAAATTTATTTTTATTTTTTTTATGATCTAACTAAACCAGCCTAAAAGTTGGGCACAGGGGTCAAAAAAGACCCAAAGGTTTTCATTAAAATTTAAGTTAGACTTAAACGTTTTTGAACGTTCAAATAAAATCCAAATGTTTGATAAACATTAAAAAAGGCCCTTATTTTAACTAAAAATTAACTCCATGAAAGTTTTCCTACATATAATTTTTATTTTTTTCCTTTTGAACTTTACTGTCACGTAGAAAATTGCTTTGACATGAAATGGGGTCCTTCTAAAAATTAGGAAAAATGTCTAATTTCATTAACTCCTAAATTTATTAAACATTTGAACCCTAATTTTTCCAATTATGAAAATCCCTAATTTTATTAACCCCTAAATGTTGTTTCTATTTTGGCATGATGTTAATGAAGACTTTGGTTCGACTTTCATTTGTGATCTGGATTGTGTTCTATGATCTACTCAAATAACTCATCAAATGCTTTGGCAATAGCCTATATGCACTTTCTCAGACCCTGATGATCAAGCCATGCAATATGTGGAATATAATCTCCCAAGTTAGGAGTGTTCATGAGCTCATCCTTATGAATAATGGCAATGACCTCTCTCATCAAACTCATTGTCTGAATATTTCTTCCCAAAAGCCATCAAACAATTCATATTAGCACTAAGAGAGTATAGTTTTGTTCTAAGATTCACAACCAAATGCTTGTGACAATAGGCCTCTTTGATGGACTGAACAAGCGGTCAAGCTCTTATTTTCTTAAAGAATTTTAAAGAATTTCTCTTAGAGTTGTTAAGAAACTCGAGAGTGCAAATTTTGCGCATCTTTCTCCAATAAGAGCCACAAGAAGAAAATATCAAGTTCTTTTGGTTATAAGACATGTACTTTGAAGCCTCAATAGGTAGTTTGCCAGTAAAGCCAATTTAGGGGTCAACGAAAGTAAGGATTTTTCCTAATTTTTAGATGGAACTTATGCTATGTCAGATTAATAGTCTATATAGCAGTGGAGTCTAAAAGAAAAGGTAAAAAATTCTATGTAGAAAAATATTAATAGAAAGGTTAATTTTATGTTAACTTAAAGGTTTTTTAAAAATATTTATCAAATGTTTGAGTTTTATTTGGATGTTTATAAACGTTTGGGTTCAACTTAAATTTTAATAAAAAATTTTGGGATCGTTTTGACCCTTTTGTCAAAAATTAAGAGTAATTATATATATCAATGATTGAAAAATTGGACCAGATCGATCGGTTCAACCAAAATAAATACTAACAGCCTTAAGTTCCAGTTCAGTTTGTGCTTATAACCTTTATGAGAAAAAAATCGGCCCCTTCCGTAGAAAATTGGTCAGTTTCTTTAAAAACAAATCACGAGTAAGCTTATTTGAGTACGTGGGACCCAACCTGTTGTCCTTGTCACTCTCCATTTTTGATATTTTTGAAATTTTTAATGAATTTTGTCTATTCAATTCTATTACACAATCTAACTAATAGAATTTTTTTAATTATATATTTTTATTGATATCTTTATATTTGTTTTAAATTAATATTGTTAAACATGAATTAGTATTTTTGTCCTTAAAAAAATACTAAATTTATTTAATCTCACAAATAAATTATATTTGTAAAAATTTAGGTTCTTTATTTATCTCTTTATACTTTAATTTAAAGCATGTAAATTATTATTGTTAAAAACTAGTTATTATTTTTATTATGAATTTGTTTAATAAATTAAATTATTAATTAATATATATAAGTATTTTGCTTAAGAAAAATATAAGAATGTGTTAAAAATAATATTTAAACCATAAAGAAGCATGTTTAAAAGGCATTAAAAAAGAAGTCTTTTCTATTAACTTTCTTTAAATATGTTTAAACTTTTACGAATCTTTAAATAAATGATAATAAAGAAATACAATTTTATTTTTATTTTTATTTTAAATTTTATTTTAGATTCAATATTAGTTTAAATTATTAGATTTATTATATATTAATAAGCATTTTTAGTGCATTTTTATTTCAATAAAGTATTTTATTTTATCCTTTATCTTTACTTATTCTTTAATTATAATTTATTATTTATTATATTCTAATTTTATAATAATTTAATACCAATTAAAGTTTTAAATTTTTAATCTTTCCTTTGACCAATTTAATGTTTGGACTAGTTTTTAAAACATTGATATATTTTAAGATAAAAAAGATAAAAAGATAAAAGAAAAGGTTGAATTGTTGTGTTTAATTGAGAAGGGTCAATGGAGGACTAGTATATGTACACGTATCAAGTAGCAGCAGCTGAGACTCGGATGGTGAGGTGATCATTCCCAATTTTCTTATCATCGGAATCCTACTCGAATGGCAGTGCAAAGCAACAACGGTTTGTTCCTCCCGATATGGGCGTCGTCAATTATAATGAATCATATGAATTCAACAAAGAGGAGAAGGCTTGCAATATGTAGCAACAACAACGATTGGAATACGAAGAAAGGAGGAGGAGGACTCCCGAATTCCAATTATGTGGTTCCTCTTGACAAATCCTTATCTTCCATCACTCGGCCTCTGGCAGAAATCTTCCGAGATCTCAACAAGAGGATTCCAGATAATATTGTGAAAACCCAATCCCAATCAGAAAGCTTTCGAGATCTCAATAATAATGTGAAAACCCAATCCCAATCCCCATCCCCCTCTATCCCCTGGTACTCCTCTTTCTTCCTTATAACTGTTTATGTTATGCATACGCATCTCTTTCATTTATTATATCTTCCTCGTGTTACTAACCTTATTGTCTTATTAAATAATTCAGGTACCATGCCAATCGAATGCTCAGCTTCTATGCCCCTGGTTCGTCCTTTTTTTTTTTTTTTGTGTTTGCTTGTTTCCAAGGACTAGCCTAACCACCAAATTCATCATTCTATTCGATTTGTTTATTTTATCAGCTAAACAATTCAACCTCTGCAATACGACTCTCAACTCGTTGCTCTCTTCTGATTACCATGATTCCATGCCTTTTTCTCACTGGATCAAGTCTCTTTTTTCTGTGCATTTCTTTCTATATATATATATACACACACATACATATAATAATGTATCTACTGAGTTTGATATAAAATAATAAAATGCATTAGCACATTTTAGCTGTTTGTTCCAATATTCTTTTTGTATTACTAAACACAACATTTACTTCTTTTGACAGGGTGGTGCGGAGAGATACGCGATGTTATTTTCTCTGACAATGGAAGTGTGACAGTTGTGTACCGTGTCACTGTACGAGGATCTGACGGAGAGGTGTGTTCTATGTTCTCTAAACTGTAACAGCTCCTACTAGTATTACGCACATTTTCTGCTCAAAATCATGGTTTTGGGATATTTGAGTACTGCAAAATTGTGTGTCCAAATTACCCATGTGGAATTTATTGGATAATGCTCATCAGATCATTGACTTGAATTATTTCCCCATGATCATCCACTATTTGATGTGGAGTTTGCTTGCATACAAACTCAGGTAGCCACATTTATTTACATGTAAACAAAATTTCAATCATTTAAGTTGGCACATAGGGGACTTGGGATTCACGGCGTCTCTGTTTAAGATTAAAATTTGGGACCAGCTAAACAGAATCCATGTATTACTTCTGAAGTTTTCCATGTATTTGTTGATTGAAAGTCATGTGTAGGATCTCATGTTGAAATTGACTATGACGAGTGAAATATGGAAGACATTGTAGGTTATACATCCCTGAAATACTGTGTGTGAGAAAAGGACGCATAGGTGTAATTTTGGCTTTATCATGCAACTAATCAACATACATGTGAATACAGGCACACCGTGAGTCATCTGCGACAATCTCATCCACTGGTGCACACATTGTAGATCCAGTTGCTGCGGCAGAGGAAATTGCTTTTTGCAGAGCATGTGCTCGTTTTGGCCTTGGGCTGTATCTGTATCATGAAGAATAGATTCTTCATAGGGAAAAGATTTTCACTCATGTATTTGTCTAGTTAATGCTTACCTCGTGGTCCCAGAACTGATGTACATAGCTAATAGGTTTAGCAATAGGAACACAAACATATTTAATAGAGAACAGCGTATGCTGTATTGGAGAGACGAGAATTGGAATAGTTGCCAAACGATTCTTAATATTTGCGAATTTAGAATTGGTTTTAAGGGAACAGATATCCAAGAGAAAAATTGGATGGATCTGATCCCATGGAATAGAGTAGGAACAGATTTTCGGGAGCAGACGATCTAAATCCTGGTTTTAATCATTGTGTTAACCATAAGCTTGAAGTTTTGACATGTTCCACCCTGACAGTTAACTGAACGGATATTTAGATTTAGAGCTCAAGTAAGGATATTGCACTCCTTATACAAATTAGTATTAGAAAGAATACATGGTTTGAATTCATTTGTCAAATAAATATATTCTAGGATAGAGTTCCAACTTGAAAAAATGATCGTTTGGGACAAACCCCAATGATACGACGCAAGAAAGAAATCCAGAAAATGAGAAGCAATTACGATAATGCTTGACTACATCTGGGATTTTAAACGGAGATATCCATTCCGGCCTTTGACATCCAAAACAATGAGACAATGCTTCATTCATATAAACAAATTATTTGGTTACGCCACCTTCACTACCTGAGACATGTTAATTTTTTTACCAAAACGTTCCAGTTGGAAGTGTATCTATTTTTGGCATTATTTGTAATTTAATTTATTTAGGATATCTTTTGTAAAAAGGAAGTCAATTTGGTACACAATTCTACTATCTTAGAATATGAAAAATTTTGGATGTTAAGATATTCGTAAAATAAAGAAATCCTAAAAGAATAAAGAATCCTAAACGAGGGAGGACTTGTTGTATACCAATAAGCAATCCATGGTATGACAGATAATCATCGATTTTTAGCTACTGGGTTGGTCTATTTTTAGAGATCAATTACAAAGTTCAACAACAAATTTTTTTTGAAGACTCTCGAATATTATGTTTTAATACTGCTTCACACATAGAGGAGTGTTCATTGAATCAAGTTCTTTTGTTTTGTTTCTTTTATTCTTGATTTAATCACTTGAGATATTCTTCTTGTTGTTATATTTTTTGTTTTAAAATCCTCTGTTGAGGTTAGCATGAGTTGGTGATGCTATTGGGTGTGAGCATGAGTGGATAGCATCAAGGAGTGTGTCAGTTCTATAATAGCCTTATGTAAGCCATGTATTACAGTGAAAGTTGATTAACCTGGATGAAGGCCTCGCGAACATACGCCGTGTGTGTCGAATTGCGTTAACAAATTTCTGGTATTCTGTATGTGTGATTTATTTGTTGCGTGCTTAATTTTTTTGCTTGCAAAAGAATTCTAGAAATCACAGTTGCTTGCCTAGTTGCTTTGTGAGAATCAACTGTAAATTTCAGTTTGAAGCAATTATAATAGAACATAAATTTTGTAGAACTCTAACCTTGTTTTTTTCAATTAGTATCAGAGCTAGGTTCACCTCATCAAAATTAGTGTGTAAAGTTGGTGTAGATCAGTATTTTGTACTCATGGCTACTAGAGAAGGAGTGTCGATTACTAGGCAACCTTTACTAGATGACTCTAACTATCCTGTTTGAAAATCGAGAATATAAGAGTTTATTCAAGCACAAGGGACTAAAGCTTGGACTTCTATGTTGAAAGGTTGGACTCATCCTGTGACAACTAATGAAAAGAATGAAGCAGTACCTAAAGATTTGTCTGAGTGGACAAAAATTAATTATCAATAAAACTATAAATAAATTTATAAATTTATTTAATTAAATATAATTTATCTTTAAGTTTTATCTAAAATGTAATTATTATCAGTGATAAAAATATAACTACATTAACATTATCAACTAAATAGGTTTTTGTTTTTATTTGAAAGAAAAATATAAACAAAAAACTGAAAACGGAAACTGAAAACTACAACAGAAAAACAGAAGTAGAATCAAACGATCCCTTAGTAAGAAGTACTCAAATTTGAAACTTGTTAAGAAAACCTTAAGATCGTTACCTCCTAGATTCATACCGAAGATTGCAGCTATTGAAGAAGCTCATCACATTAACGAGTTATCTTTGGATAAGGTAATTAAAAGTCTCACAAACTTCGAGACGAACCAGTTGAGAGACAAGTGTGAGAAGAATAAAGGATTGGTGCTTTAAGCCAAAGTTGCTAAACCTGTGCATGATTCAAGAGACGATTCCAATGAAAGTGAAGATCTGGCAGTGCTAACAAGAAATTTCAGCAAGTGACTGAAGAAGATGAAGAAAGATAGACTTGAGATCAGGCAAAATGGTAGGAGTTCATCCAACAATAACTTGAAATAGCAAGAAAAAGCTCAAAAAGGTGAAAAGAAGGTAAAGAAGATACGACGTCATAATTGTCAAGGTTTCAGGTATATGCAAGCAGAGCGTGCTAACACTCTTAGAAGGAGAAAGGGGAAGTCTTACACCAACACTTAGAGTGAAAGTGAATTTGAAAGTAAGTATGACAACGAAGAAGAAATTGTGAGTCATCATTCTGCATTGGTTGCTTTATATAAAGAAAGTTCAGTTGCTTGCTTAGTAAAGAAACTGAAGATAAAGATTCAAATGTTTCAGTATCAAACTCTAATTTTGATAACAATAGCAATGATAGTGACTCAGAATTTAAAAAGGAAGATATCTGCAAGGCCTATGAACTAATGTACAGCAAATGGGTGAAGATGTGTAAACAAAATGAGAAGTTAAAGAGGCATAATTCTACCATGAAAGATGTTATTCAAGATTTGGAGATGAAGTTATTGTCAACAAAAGATGAACATGATGAAATTAAGTTAAAGCTTATCAATACAGAGAAAGGAATAAGAGTGTTGAATATGGTGCCAAGCAGCTATACAAATTGATGGAAATTGGAAAAAAGGAGATTTTCAAGGTGTTGAATATAAAGGAGAATGCTGTCAGGTGAATAATGAGCAAAATGGTGAAGCTAGATTTGTCAAAGAAGTAAGATCAGTTAAGCAAGGAGAAATTTCAAAAAGAAGTAGAAAGTTCGTGCCTACATGACAATATTGTGGTGTAAATGTCATGTAAGGCCAAATTGCTACAAAATACTACGAATGCTATTCCATAATGCTCAAAATAGAAAATATAAACATTCTTGAAAGAATGGATTTGTGAATTTAAATAAGGACCAGTCTACTAAGGATGGATGGCAAGTATATTGACTGATGGTAAATTGTCATCTTGGCCTTCTACTACTGCACTACATGCTTCTAATATTACACATAAATATTTTGTTCTTCATAAGCTTTTGCTAGCTAATTGGATGCCCAACACATATATTGTGACAATTTATCCTGCTCAAGCTAAGAATATGTATGCGATAGGCACCAAGGTTAAAAATAAATTTGGGGCGATTGATTATTAAGGCGCGATTGATTATTAAGGCTATGATTGCGGGTGTTGGTAAATAGAAAACATTATTGGGTTTTCCTATTTAATTACTCAGGTTTTTGCATGCTCAAGGTGTATCTTATGTTAATTTTGAGGTAATTGAGCCTGTGTTTATCCTGCATATCTCTCCTCAAATTCTTAATGTCAACAAGCAAGCTCAAGTGGTTAATTTGTCGTACTCCTCATATAATTCCTCTGCACAACCTACTGCACCTACTGTGGATACTTATGCCTCCTTATTTGTTGAGATTGATCGCATTGAAGACAATTTTCATATGGGTACGATTGCTCTTCATCAACTCAAACAATGAATTCTTCGTTCCGCTTCGTCCCATGAACACTAGATTTTTTTGGCATTGATTTGTCTCAAGGGGGAGATAGGAACTTACTGGTATTTATAGATTTGTTAGTGACAGTTGATTATTGACTTGACGTTGACCTTGACTTTGATTTTTTGATATCTTTTATCATGATCGTTTATTTCTGGGGGAGTTTCCATTTCTCTTGTTTAGGGTGACATTTTGATGTGATAAATAATGCCAAAAAGGGAAAGATTGTTACAATATTATATTTTCAGCATTATTTGAATTTTAATTTATTTTGGATATCTTTTGTAAAAAGTAAGTTGATTGGGTATAGGATTCTAATATAAGGAAGTTGATTTGGTATAGGTTTACTATCTTAGAAAGTGTAAAATTTTGGAAGCTGAGATATTCATGGAAGGAAGGGATCCTTAAAGAATAAAGAATCCTGAAGGAGGAAGGACTTGTTGTGTATCAATAAGCAATCCATGGTATGATAGATAGCATGAGTTAGTCATGTTATTGGGTGTGAGATACTTTTACAGGGTGAGTACGAGTGGATAGCGTCAAGGAGTGAGTGGTTTCAGCTCTGTAATAGCTTTATGTAAGCTTATTGTACTAAGATGAAAGTTGATTAATCTAGGTGAGGGCCTACATACGTAGGTCGTGCGTGTCAAACTGCGTTAACAAATTTTTGGTGTTCTCTGTGTGTGGTTTAATTGTTGTGCACTTAATTTTTTTGCTTGTAAAAGTATTCTAGAAATCGCAATTGCTTGCCTAGTTGCTTTGTGAGAATCAACTATAAATTTCAATTTGAAGCTACCGTGACAAAATAGAAATTTTGCAGAACTTCAGGGAG
>JAOTAX010000001.1:7626276-7646453 GCA_025629825.1 Erythroxylum guanchezii
CAATTGGTTTCAAAATATTGTGGATTTCATATTGATGCTTTATACGCAATTATTGATATGATGCCAGGTGGAGTTAGCGTAGCGTGACTTTATCGTGGGATATGTTCCGGAGTGACCTTTGGGCATCCCGGTGCATACTCTGCGATAAGGGGGGCGCTACATAGAGTTATGGCAAGGTTTCACTTTATCAGTTGGACCGATAAATAAAGGTATGGTTCCTTGCTTGATTTTTATACTTAATTGTTATATATGATTTTTGTAATTAATGAGGAAACGATTGGCCAATCGTGTGCTGGGCATAACTGATTAAGCGACCCCCGTACCCTTAACGCTGGTACATTAACGTCGAGTTGTTATATCGACACTTTTCTACAGGACTTGCGGGTGATTCCACACCTAGGGTCTAGACACCAACGAGGTCATCACCTAAGGTCATGACGCTCTTGTCGACTATGGTCCTGACTCACCACAGACAAAAGTCGAGCCAATACCGAGTATTGGTGGGTGTGCACATTAGTTTGGCCAACTAGTGGTGTAACACATGATTTTTTTTATTTATCCTAGTATTGATTTTCCTATCGAGATTTGATTGATACATACGACATTTTTACGCTTTTGTGTACTGGAACTAGGACCTATGTTCACCGAATGAGTGAGTTAATAAGCTAAGCCTATATGGTTCCTAACCAGTATATGTTGAGTCATAGGCTGGGCCTATGTATTTTCTATGTGATATATATCTACTTCATAGGTTATCTACACCATATTGATATGAATCGAATTTTATTTGTGATATATGTTTTTCCTACTCACTGAGTACCTAGTGTACTCACCCCCCCTCCGCTTTCCAACCATGTAGGTTAATTTAATGAGTTTGAAGCTCTAAGTGGATCGTGCGTTCTTTTAACATTTTCGGGGTATTACTGCATGTGGGTAGTTTCCTATTTTGTACTTTTATTGTCTAGTGGCTCATGAACTATGTTTCTGTAGATACGCTTTATGATTTTGTAAGTTAACTTTTGATGGCCTTGTGTTTTTTAAATGACTTTATGTATGAATCTTTGATACCGTCATTGAGATTGCCTTGAATGGACTTTAAAGTCCTAAACTTGTGGTTGGATCTGAATATAGAAGTGTGTTTGAAATTGTTTGCATGATTTGGGATTTTTAAAATACAACCATTATGCTCTCCAAAATTTTTCAAAAAAAAAAAGAGAATAGAATAGATATGCAGTTAGCCTTGCATAATCGGATTAAAGATACCGTGAGTGTCCTTATCCACATTATGCGGCGGTTGTCATGGGCTAGATGTGATACCAGGTCGTGACATATGTCACATGCTGTTATTGGGAAGAATGAAATGGTCTAGATTTTTTATCTTCATTCTTATTTTATCGTTGCTACTTTCAAGAGTATATCAAGCTTAGATATTATTTTGAATAACTCAAATTAGTTTGTTCCTATTTTTTAGATTTTCAGTTGTCATTCTCAATGTAATAAAGCCTACTTAAAGGCTATCGAATGGAAGGAAGAGTATCTTGATTTATTCTTTGAAAATTGATTTCTGTGGAGGTTTTGTTTTGTTCCCTCGAAGCAACCAGAATTTCATTTTATTTTCTTTACTTCTATTACCATAAGGAAGGACAATCCTTCAACTAGCCAGAATATACCAAAGTAGAATCAGAGCTTGGTAATGGACCAAAGGATAGAGCAGATGGAGAAAGCAGTGGAATCAATGCCATTGGTTCATATAGAGATGCTGAATCAAATAAATGAAAAGTAGAATCAATTATTTGTGCTCGTGGATTAAATGGGAAACTAAACCAGTAAAGAGTTTGATGATTAGTCATTCGCACTCAATCAAAATCAGTGTACTAGAGCTACTAGTTATGGGGCTACCGTCAGTGACTTTACCCTTAAAATAGTAAAGTTGGATTTCCCTCATTATAAAGGTAGAGATGATCCAACTAGTTGGATATGTAGAGCCTAATAATTCTTTCAAATTCATGACATTTCTGAAAGAGAGCGGGTTCCATTGGCATCTTAACACTTAGAAGGAGATGCTCAACTTTGTTTTCAATTGTTTAAGCAGCACATGTCGATCATATCATGGGAGGATTTTATGACAAATCTTTACATAAGGTTTGGCCCCAATCAGTTCTTTGGTTTTTTTGGAGAGCACACTAAGTTACAGCAGAAGACAACAATGCAAGAATATCAAATCTGTTTTGAGAAGCTTTAGCAAAAGCTAGACCCTTTCCATAGACTCAATAAGTAAGTTGTTTCATCAAGATTTCTACAAATGTTTAAGCAAGTTGCCTTCTCACATTGACGTTGAAAACTGGTATGGCTTGTTTATAAAAGGCAAAGGAAAATTTCCATAAGAAAAATTCAACTGCCTAAAAACCCAACAACCTATTTAGGAGTCCTACATATGCTAATGTTTCGATGGTATGTTAAAAAAAATGTCAATGGAAGAGCTAAATGAAAGAAAAAAAGGGGGACTTTGTTTCAGATGCAATAAAAAATTTAGCCTACACCATCATTGTAAGAAAATGCTTGTGATTCAAGTGTGCCTAGAAGATAATAAGGGAGACCT
This sequence comes from Erythroxylum guanchezii, assembly GCA_025629825.1. Lineage (NCBI taxonomy): Eukaryota > Viridiplantae > Streptophyta > Magnoliopsida > Malpighiales > Erythroxylaceae > Erythroxylum > Erythroxylum guanchezii. Next base: position 7,628,876 of record JAOTAX010000001.1, read on the forward strand.
AAAGATGGAGGACGATAGTTAAAAGACTCTAGAAATTTCTTTACATGCAATTGCAGGCACCCACATTCCAGAAATGATGCAAGTCAAGGGAAATTTAAAAGACATAGAAATATTCATTCTTATAGATTCAAGGATCACTCACTATTTCAATAATGAAAAAATAGCAAAGATGGTGGGCTTGCAACCTGATTCTAAGGGAAAATTCTCAATGATGGTGGTCTTAGGAGAGAAGGTAGAGATCTCCAGTAAATGTACTCATGTCCAATTTAAATTAAAGGGCGCTACTATAATTTGTGATCTACACTGACTTCCACTTGAAGGTTATGATGTTGTTTTAGGGACTCAGTGGCTAAGCACACTGGGACCTAAACTATAGGATTTTTCTAAAATGGATATGAGGTTTAACACAGAATGCAAGGATACAATTTTGCAAGGACTATCTACCCAAAAAATCATAATGTTGAGCAATATTCAAATGCCCAAGTCATAAAAAAGAGGAAGGAAAGCCTTTTGTTATAACTTTATACCACAAAAAATTCAAAAATCTAACCATCATCGCCAAAATTACCACCCTAAATTCAATCTCTTTTAGTTGAGTTTAAAGATGTAATGAAAGAACCAAAGGGCCTACCTTTTGTACTTATGCATGATCATAAAATTCCTTTATATCTTGACTAAGTTCCTATTTCAGTCAAACTATATAGATATCCCTTCCACCAAAAAGACAAAATAGAAAAACTAGTCGCTAAAATGCTCTCCTCTGGAATAATTAGACCTAGCAATAGCCCTTACTCTTCCCCAATTATTCTAGTTAAAAAAAACAAGATCACTCATAGAGATAAATTCCCGACACCAATTATTGATGAGCTCCTAGATGAGTTGTATAGTGTACAATATTTCATCAAGTTAGACCTCCGTTTGGGATATTATCAAATTCAAGTGCACCTTAATAACATCAAGAAACAAATTTTTTGACTCATTAAGGGCATTACAAATTTTTAGTAATGCCTTTCGAGCTAAAACAATGCCTCATCCTTGTTTCAAGCTCTCATGAATGAGCTAGAAAATTGCCAATTTGGCTAAATGGAGGTCAAAGACCTTAGTCATATAATTTCAAGTGCAGGAGTTGCAATGGATCAGGATAAAGTCGAAGCAATATTGACATGGCCCAAGTCGCAAACCTTAAAAGCTTTACATGGATTTTTGGGTTTAACAGGCTATTATCGTAAATTTATTCCAAATTGGGGCAAGATAGCTCGGCCGCTAATTGACATGCTAAAGAAGGATTCTTTTAAATGGAGCTAGCAATCTATAGAACCTTTTGAAAAATTAAAAGCAACCATGACAAAAGCTCTATTATTGGTTATGTCAAATTTTTTCTAAAAAATTTATTATGGAATGTTATGCCTCAGGAAATGGAATTGGCACTATCTTGCTCCAGGAGCGATCAATTGCTTTCTATAGTCATGCACTTCAAGGAAGGCATCTCTTGCTTTCAACCTATGAGAAAGAAATTCTGGCACTTGTGTTGGCAATTGAAAAAGGGAGGCCCTACTTATTTGGGCAACAATTTATAGTTTACACAAATTATAAAAGTTTAAAGTGTTTATGGAGTCAGAAGATTACAACAGATGCTTAGCAAAAATGGCTTTATAAATTAATAAGTTATGATTTTGTAATTGAATATAGAAAGGGGAGGGAGAATAAAGTAGCTGATGCTCTATCTAGAAGGGAATCAGTTGAAAAAAATGAAGGGGAATTATGTACAGTTTCTTAAGCACGTCCAAATTAGTTGGAGTCAATTAAAAAGGAGGTTCGAACCAATTCAACACTTTAACAGTTGGTTAATCTAGTAAAAAGAGGTGAGGTTATGGGGCCTTAGAGTTATCCAAGATAGGGTCTTGTATTTTAAAGAAAGGATTTATTTGACAGAAGATCAAATCTCATTAGTAACATAGTAATCAATTTCATGGCAGCACACATAAGGGGTTCATTAAAACTCTTCATCTCATAAAGTCTAATTTTTATTAGAAAGGCATCAAGAAGAATATTAAGGAGTTCATCAAAAGTTGTGACAATTGGCAATGAAATAAAGTCGAGCAACTCACACCTACAAGTTTACTTCAACCACTTCCTATACCAAAACAAATATGGGGGGACATAGCAATATATTTTATTGAAGGGTTACCATGCTTAAGAGGAAAAACTACCATTTTAGTAATGGTAGATAGATTATCCAAATTATCATCCTTATAATATTTTTGGAGTAACACAAGTATTTTTCGACTCTATGGGATGCCTCATTCTATTATTTGTTACAGGGACCCAACTTTTACTAGTGCATTTTGGAGATAATTGTTTCGTCTGAATGGTGCATCATATAATTTTAGCTCTTCCTATCACCCTTAGACCGACGAACAAAGCGAGGCAGTCAATAGAACATCGGAAATGTATCTTAAATGCTTATCCAGCTACCAAATAAAGGCCTAGATTAAGCGGTTGGCATAGGTAGAATATTGCTACAATACAAGCTGGAATTCTATGATTTGATAAACACCTTTTAAAGTATTGTATGGATGGCCCATCCCTCTCTCTTAAGTTACATTCCTGTAACAACAAAAGTAGTAGTTGTTAAAAAAGATCTAGAAGAAATCAAAAGTTATCTGCTCGATACTTCGGGCCTTTCAAAGTCTTGCAATGTCTTAGAGCTATGGCTTACAAATTTGATTTGCCTCTTGAGACGTGTATTCATCTAGTATTTCATGTGATTTGATTAAAAAAAGAATTGGAGATGGTGTTGCTATTCAAGAACAATTGCCGACAAAAATCACTACTGAGAATGATTGTGTAAGGCCTTAAGCTATATTGGATCTATCAAGAAACTACAATAGGGTTTATTCCCCTCTTTAAATGTACACAGTTCACCAAAGCAGAAATAACTGCTTTGGTAACTGCCTCTAATAAAAGCATAAATAGCTACTTTTGTAATTGTCTCTAATAACTACCACCCCTATTTATAGTTACTGAAATAATAAATGCCTTTAATAACGGTTTATCTATAACATCATGTTACCCATATTAGGGCTAAAATAGTAAATATGAAAGATTTCTGAGAGATTAGAAAACACATTTCATGCTCATGCATTATATGATATACACATACACATGAATATTGAACTTCTGCACATGAAAATAATTGTATATGCATTCATGAAAAATTTTGGGTATAACGGTTATAAAGGTGATTACAGTGAGAATTGTAGTTTTTATATGTTGAAAACTGATTTGGAGAGTGTATTTACTGATCTAGAATTTTTGGTGAATTTTGGGGAAATTTTCTGAAAATTTGGGTAACTTTTGAACTATGAAAAATGTCAAGTGGCATGACAAATGATAAATAGTAATAGAATTTATTGTCAATTGGTAGTGAAATTTTTGATAAATAACTTTGAGATTTAATTACAAGTGTCATTGAAAATTTAGAGACAATTGGATTAGAAATTGGAGACTAATAGACTAGTCTTAATAGGGGTCCTTATGGGACCATAAGAAAGTGACCAGTGGTAGTGACATATGTCACTACCACTCACCACTCCTCGCTCTCTTACAGTTCTTTCACTTGAAAGACCAAAGTAATTGTTATGTCTTTCATTTTTTTAACTCTTGTCTTCATCTTTCTCGTGGACTTCTCTTCTCCTTCTTCACGAATTGTGTTGTTAATCATCACCAACATTGAACCTTGCTTCTATCTTTCACTTGCTACTTCCTTCATGTTATCTTCTTCATTTCTGTAAGAAAACCCAAGTCTTCCAACCTTCAAGATGATGATCGTGGGTTGTGTGTGAAGCTAGGGTTGAGAGTGATTTTGAAGATTTTGGAGCAATATCAAGTAAATTATGTTTTAAATATCATGGATTGGCCTGTGAATGATACTGAGTTGTAATGGAGTTGAGAATGAGGAGGAGATAGAGTATAAAAGGTGATCTTTGTATTAGTTGTGTTAGGGTAAGATTTGGAAACAAAATTGGTAGTTGATCTGGAAATTGTAGCAGCAACATGATCTCTGAGTATGCTTCTATGTTTTAGCTATAACTTTTTCTCTAGTTATCTAAATGAGATGATTCTTAGTTTGGATTAAACTAGAAACATATGGCTACATTTTTCATGAAGGCATCGAATTTAAATTTTGTCTTTAATAGTCCCAAACTTTGGCATGAAATTGAGAACTAGGCATAGTACACTGTTGGATGAATGTATATGTTGTGTTCTGTTTTGAGTGTATGAGAATGTGATCTATTTTGAGTGTTTGTGATCAAGTAGGGAATATGAAATGTGTATGGAGGATGTTGAGTTGAAATTAGGTATACTTGAAGAAGTTATCCACTTGAGATGAGGAGTCAAATAAGTTAGAGAAGTTGGTTTGGAATAAAAGAAAGAAAAGAGCAAAAAGGGAAAATGTGTGGTCTAACTTCGGGGTTGGGGAGGGGGGGGAACTATATTGATCTAAGAAGATTTTGATAAAAATTTTCTTCATGAAAGTTGTAAATCTTTCATTTAGCTTTCCAACAGTATATAGCATGAAATTTTTGGACATCGAAGTAGAAAGTTATGATCATTTGAAGTTACTGATCCACTTCTGACCAAGCCTTCGTTTGATGCTTCTTTAACCATTCATTTGATGCATCTTTGACCTAGCCATCATCTGATGCATCTTTGACCTAGCCATCGTCTGATGCACCAAGTCATCGTCTAATGTACCAAGCCATCATCTGACCAAGCCGTTGTCTGACTTAGTCTAACCTTCGTCTGATTCAATTTTGGCCCTCTAGATGACAAAATCTCTCTTTAAAGTCTTCACAAAAGTTGTAGATCTCGAAGTCCTCTTTGAAATAGGCCTAAGAAAATCTTAATCCGACATCTCTACTGAAAGGTATTCCAATTGCCCCAAAATAGGTTCAATATGATTGAGGACAAAATCATGTTTGATTCTTTTGTCCATAACTTCATCATCTGACCTCCAAATGACCTTATTCTTGAATCAATAGGTTCCTAACACATTATTCTACCTCTCCATGAAAATTTATAGCATTCTGAATTAATTTGAAAAAGATTGATTGATGGAAAGTAAGGGAATCCGTTGAAATAGTATGAACTGGTATGAATTCACTGAACATGCTTGGGTATTTAGATTATATCTTATTCGGTGCTCATCCAAATGGGATTATTTTTAATTTTTAGTAAACTAGAGACATAAAGGTACAAATTATCTGAAGAAGTCAAATTTTTATTCAGTCTTTAAGACTTTCAATTTCATAATGGAAGTTGAATATGGTATACTGTTTTAGTATGAGAATAGTCCGAAAATATTTGGGGCGTAATTTTCGGATTACTGAAGCAAATTGAACGATTTTAGTGTCATTAGAATCTTAAGAGATAGGAGAACAATTTTCTAAAAGAGAGTATTGTCAAATGACTTTATTTTCATTGTCTAAATGAACGTGAACAGTAGACCCAAAAGAGTGTCTAGGTTCCATTAATGTGATATATTTTGAGTCTTTATCTCAATTACTGTTTGCTTAAATTGTGTTTTAAATGATAGATGAATGTGATTTGATTGTGATGATTTCGAACAATGAAGGTCCGATGACTATGATATATGAATGAGATATTGAAGTGCTACTTGTATGTGAATGTGGCAAACTATATGTTCCATGACATGATTGATTGTGACAGATGCATTCCATACATGAATGCATAATCAGATAAAGGCAGTTGTAACCAAAGTAGCTACTGAAAAAGAGCTTAAAGCTCAGATTGTGGAAAAGAGCCTCAAGCTCAGAAAGTGATTATGAACCAAAGGCTCACTATGTAAAATGAGCCCTGTATTCCCATCGGATAAGGGACAGTTATCAATGAGCTCGATATCCAAAATGGATACGGGACAGTTTAGACACTCGGCTACAACAATGTAATAATTGGAAATGAGTCATATGAGCATTTTATATGCATATTGTTAAGTATGTTTGATTGATTGAAATGCAAAAATTTCCTATGCTTAAGTGAAAATGTGATATGTAATCAATTATGCGAAAATGAGAATATATGTTATGTGAAATGATGTGTTGCATGAATTGAGTGAACCATCGATGATGGTTATCTTATTGAATTCGCAAAACTCACTCAAATTGCAACATTGAGTTTTCAGGACCGAGAGATGACTCTAACTAATGAGAGACTTTACCAGCAGTGTAGACTGATGATTTGGGAAATGAAGTCATGGCTCAAAGGCTGTTCAGCTGGGTTTTGGACAGATTAGATAGATTTTGCATATTTTCTCTTTCATGTAGCACTTTTGTAGTAGAATTTGATGATGTACTCGTAAGAAATGTTGAAAGAAATATTGTAGACCTTTGGGTTTTCTGAAATGAAATGAGGAAATTTTGGATTTTAAAATATTCTGACTTTCTTATGATACTTATAAGTGAATAAAGTTAAATGACGTCATTTTAAGTGAATGTAGTGATTGAACGTAGCGTACCATTATCGTAGGATATATACTAGAATATCCTAAGAGTGTTTCAGTATGTACCCTACAATAAGGAGGCGCTACACTATCTCCCCTATCAATTAAGGGAGAATATTCTGAATTAATATTAATTATTTTAACACTCGCCATCAAGCTGGGAGGTAGATATTATCAACCCCCAGCTTACTGATAATATTTTCAAATTGATGTCCACTCAGCCCTTTGGTAAAAATGTCCGCAACTTATTGTTGACTGGATACAAAAGATGTGCAGATCAGGCCACTCTCCAGCTTCTTCCTGATAAAATATTTATCAACTTCAATATGCTTTGTCCTCTCATGTTGGACTGGGTTGTGAGCTATACTTATAGCTGATTTATTTTCACAATATAGCTTCATAGGTTTCTCCCATCTGACCTTCAGATCATCAAGTAAAATTTTCAGCCACAATAACTCACATATTCCTTGTGTCATTGCCCTGAACTTAGCTTCTGCACTTGATTTGGCTACAACCCCCTGTTTTTTACTTCTCCATGTTATTAGGTTTCCTCCCTAAAAGGTGCAGTATCCAAACGTTGATCTTTTATCCACTATTGAACCTGCATAATCCCCATCTGTATAAGCTTCCAAATATATGCTATTTCCTCGGCTAAATAGCATTCCTCTTCCTAATGTTCCCTTTAAATATATGAGAACACGATGGACTACCTGAAGGTGGCACTCCTTAGGTTTATGCATGAACTGACTAATTAAACTTACAGTAAAAGCTATGCATGGCCTTATGTGAGACAAGTATATTAGTCGGCCTACTAGTCGCTAGTACATCCGAATGTCCACTAGTGCCTTATCTTCTGCCTCTCCCAGCTTAGTATTTGAGTCCAAGGGTGTTCCAACAAGTTTACATCCAATCAAACATGTCTTTGTCAATAAATCAATAATATACACAATTATATCATCAACATAGACTATTAATATCATAACTCTCCTTGAAGTTGAAAAGGAGTTATTATCTCTAATAACTGCCACCCCTATTTACAGTTACTGAAATAATAACTACCTCTAATAATTGTTTATCCCCCTATCAATTAAGGGAGAATATTCTGAATTAATATTTAATTATTTTAACAGGATCATCATGTCAAAAAGGGAAAGCATGAAGTGTTAAATCATTGGAAGGAGACGTCTCCAGCGGAATGCACCTGGGAAGATGCTGATTACATTAAAAGCCAATTTCTAGATGTCACCGTTGGGGACAAGGGTGAAACATAAGGGGAAACGTCTATCACATGCTCTTATTGGGAGGATTGAAATGGTCCTGATTTTTATCTTCGTTCTTATTTTATTGTTGCTACTTTCAAGAATAGATAAAGTTTAGCTATTATTGTGAATAAGCCAAATTAGTTTGTTCCTGTTTTTCAGATTTTTAGTTGTGAATCTCAATATAATAAAGCCTATTTAAAGGCTATCGATTGGAAAGAAGAGTATCCTGATTTATTATTTTAAAACTGATTTTCTGTAGAGGTTTTTTCAAGAGAATTGAAAACTGATTTTCTGCAGAGGTTTTTTTGAGTTCCCTCAAAGCAACCATAATTTCATTTTATTTTCTCTACTTCTATCACTATATGGAAGGACAAGCCTTCAACTAGCCAGAACATACCAACATATTTCTGATTTTTGTCTTGTGAAAGACCCTTAGTCGAGACCTAGACAAGACTCCTTTTCTAATTTGTTCTTGTTCCCGGTACAGGGGTCTGAATCCTCTAATTTGGCTCAGAACAAGTATTGGCCCACTGATGACCATACTTGCTCTCCTTTGTACATTTGTCACCTGTAAATATAGTCTCTTACAAAGAGAAAAAAGGGCTAGATTTGGATAGGTAAAAAGTTTAACAAAAGCAAAATTTCGATGGAAACAAGAACTGTGCTGTTTTAAACTTGCATGTTACACTTGATAGAGATCTGTAGCAGATGAAGAACTGATTATAATCAATTCAAACGAAACAAGAAACCGTATGAATAAAAAGGAAAGCATTTCCATAATTATTTGACTGCACTTGGGGTTGCAACTTTTTCCGCCTCCTCATACCTCTGCTCTTTCCTGTATGTGTATCTATGAGCTGAATATAAGAACGCCAGAAAATTTAGAACGCTTAAAAGTGTAAGCAGCCAATAAAAATAATCAAATCTGCCAGTATTTATGTTCTGGGACAACCATGATTGCTTCCCTTTTTCTTCATTCCCAGTTAGTGACTTGACAATGTTGTTCAATACACTTGCTGCAAAACAGCCTAAGCCACCAGCAAGAGCAGCATATGCAGATCCTATGCTTTTCATTGCATCAGGAGCTTCCTCATATAGAAATTCTAGCAGACCAACAATGCAAAATACTTCAGCTATTCCAATCAGACAATACTGGATTAACAACCAGTATGCACTCAAATTGGGCATTTGAGTGAGGAAATTAAGCTGATATCCGTGTTGTATTGCGTAGCTCCTTCTGTACCTCTCAAAAATGGCAGCGCAGGCCACAGATACGATTGAAACTGCCAGACCTATTCCTACCCTCTGAAGCTGTGAGGCACCGTGGGGATGACCAGTGATGCGTCTAGACAATGGCACAAATGTGGAGTAATAGAGAGACAATATCAGGAATATGCTGAGTCCAGGAAAAACAGGCATGCATGTTACAGGAAGTTTCAGATGGCCCATATGTGTGTTCATAGTGTAGGCTTGCTGCACAGAGAGTGTCAGATACTCGGTTAGGATTACATTCAGCAACATGGTGCATGCTGGTATTGGAATTAGTTTGATAAGGATTTTCACTTCTTCTACTTGAGTAACAGTGCAAAGTCTCCAGGGACTTGGATTAGGGCCATCCTCCTTTAGTTGCAGGGCTGCCTTGTCCAAACATCTGCAGACTCCAACGGAAACAGATTTCAATATCATCCCATGATATTATCATTCCCATGATTAATTTTAACGTGGTATAATCTGTTTCAATTGCACCTGAATAAAAAGGAGTACCTGAAATCATCAGTATGAGTCATTTTAGCACTGCCCTTTACAGCAGAACGCTTGCCAGAAACCTCATAGAGCCCTACAAGCTCACTGCTTGAGAAAGGAATGTTTCTTTTACGAAAAGAAGCAATCAGAACTTGGACAACTCTTGTTAGAGGACTGCCTCCAGGCAATCTGTGTCTGTATAGAGGAGTACCTATAAAGAATAGCAGGTTGGATATACCCATAGCTAGGGCTAATGAACCAAAAGCATATCCCCATCCCTTTTTCATTTGGATGTAGACAACCAAAGTAAAGGCCACAATTGCCCCAATGGTTACAGAAAGATAAAAGAAGTTGAAAAACCTATCCAGGAGAGTCTTGTAATTTTTACTTCTTTCATCAAATTGATCAGCTCCAAATGAAGAGACACACGGTCTTATACCTGCAGCTCCAAATCCCGTCACATAAAGGACTGCATGTAAATAGAGCATCTGCCATGATTTTGCAGGTTCGCAATTTCCTAAAAGCAGGTTCAGTTGGTCGCATTGGTCCTGATTCGGCGTAAAAATATTGATTGTCGCACATAAGGTGATACCTATCAAACCCTCCAAAAGGCCGACAATGGAAAAGATTTGGTGATCATTAATTATTATATACCTTTGCAACTTTAACTAGAGAAATTCACAAGCTTGCATTTGTTAATTTGCGACAACTATACAAGAGTCTTACCGCAAGATATACTGTTGTAAATATTGCAATAGTCCAATATCGACCCAGATAAGCATCTGCTAGGAAACCGCCAAGGACAGAGGATGCTTGTGATATCCCAAGAAAATTGTTCACTGCATTCGATGAACTGGTGAAAGGCCTATGCATAACGTAGAACATGAAGGCCACCATGTTAACTGAGAGACCAAAATAAGCCATCCTCTCTGCCATTTCATTCCCTGTACGTGCAACCAAATACTTGTAGAACTGTTCTGGAAAGATGTAAGAATAAAATAAATTTTGAAATGACAGGTTATGCTCTTATAGCTGGTCTTTGCAATTAGAAAAAGAAAGGTCTTATAGCTATACCAGCAGGAAGCAAACAAACGAAAAAAGAAAAAGAAAAAGAAAAGAAGGAACTAAAGATGATCTCTGCTGTACTCTACAAAATGATACTTATCCATATAGAGCAGCAGTGGACGCTTGATTCAGATATATTGGAAGAAATCAGTAAATTCGTGTTCTTAACGTTAGCGCTGTCATCAAATAAAACATCTTTTTCAGTCCACAAAGTTAAACAAGTCGCTTACCAAAAATGAAGAAGGCAGCAATCCAGCCACCAGTCTTTGAGAGGTGATGATCAGAGATTGGTTTTCCGCGTATATTAACGGGTGTAGTTCCTCCAGTATAGCCTCGCCCAAGTGCCATCCGCCTATTATCAGACTCCATAAAGAAGATTTCAAGCTTTTTGCTTCGAGAGGACTCAGAAGTGTGATTATAGCTGGCATTTGGTATCTTGGGCGGACATTCCAGTGACTTGATTTCTCGACTCGTTCCCATCTCTCAGCTCTCAGGAGAAGCCAATATACTTGTCAGGCAGCACGAAGCTTTCTTTTCTCAATATCTTCCCTGCGTCTAGTTACCCAAAAAGATTCCAAATAAACGTTAGTTTAGGATCATAGACACGACAATATACTTTACATGGCAATTGAAAACAAGATCCAGCAAATACTAAATTCGAGAAAATGAGACCAAAAAGAAAGGACAAATGCAAAACAAGGGAATAATGAGTGTTTCTATATGCTTCTTGTTTCGTGTTAGAAGACGATTTAAAGCTTCTGAACTGTGACAGGAAACACGAGATATATGAATATTGACAGATTGCATGAAGCAATGGTAGAGTACGTCCATGAAAATAGATTGACGACTTCCATAAGAGTCCACATCATATTAAAAATTCTGATATAAGCTATTCCTACCTGCAACAAGAAGATATTTTGTAGCAAAAGAAGAGCATGGACATATATATATATGCACAAAGAATACATATTTTTCCAAAACATAAATGCTCCCCTTTCCCATTTTGGGATGACAGTTAGCAGGTGGTGATATGAATAACACATAACAAAAGGCAGCAAACTTTAAAGAATCCAACTAACATGTGATGGCCCATTGGCAGAAAAACTAATAGCCTAATAAATGCCATTGAAAAAAGTTGCAATAATTAAATGCGCGTGTAAAATTTCTCCCAACAAAACGGTTTGATTGATTGGTTTACACATAATGAGTGATCACTCTTCAGCAATAGTGACAATCCCATCCATCTTTCCTTGACGCAGACGCAGAGTACATGAGTATGAGACATTCGGGTACCTACCTTGATCTGCATGAAAAACTGGTTATACATAAATAAAAGCGTGAAGAAAACTGGTAGGCATCATTATTGAATGAAAAGGTCGATTGGACATGCTTATTAAGTAGGAACTGCATATAATAAACGTAGTAGTTAAAATTAGTTGATTCTATCCACGTCATACACTAGCTTGTTAATGGTCATATAATAGGAAGGCAGATCTTTTCACCCCATGTCAACCCTTAGTCATCACAGATCAAATATTTTGTTCCAATTATTTTATTATAATTTTGTTATATTAAATGCCTTCCATATATTTATATAGAATTTATATAAATATGTAGATAAAATTTAATAAAATATAATTGAAATATTATAATTGAAATATGTGGCTCGTAGCATAACTGGAATAAGAGCTCTATATGTGACTCGTAATAAATGGTAGAGAATAGGCACAAGCTACATGGCACAGAAGATCTGTTTCATATAATAATATTAAGCCCTTTTCTTATGAGGTATTGTATGTTGAGAACTACACTGGTAAAATTTTTCGCGTCAATATAATACTCTCGACCCAAAGCACCAACTTGAATTTATCAAGCAGGCAGACAACTTTGATGCGAATAAAAATGTTGTGTTATTTAATGAACTGAATTTTGCTATGTAGATTCCAATTTGAATAATTTGTTTCAATATTAGTTGATCTAATATTAATTATTGTACAAATAAAAATAATATAGGAAAAATAAGAAAGTAAAAAACATAAAATTTACGCCATTCGATCAAATATTTGACCTAAGTCGACGAGGAAAGAGACAACTTTTTTTATTACTATAAAAAAAGATTATACAAAAAAAATTAGTTCGATAACAATCCTCGTAAGCTTCCAAAAGTTATGCCTTGCAAAATCTACTCATATCATAAAGTTACATATAACAAGTTTAAGTAGAGTTAAATTTCATTTCACAGAAGCCTAAAGTTATTGGAACTCTATTTTCACAAATATCTAATAACACTAAAACTCTATTTTTGTTTTCTTCGAAAATTGTTTCATGACTCTAGCGCCTCTCCCACATTTGACATCAGTATCAATTTCCTTCTGGCATGAAAATCTCTTCGACTAATACAAGACTAACATCAATCTCATATCCCTATCCAGCCAGTTAGCTTCTAGGATTTAACTATTAATTAAGAATTCAAGGAACATCCCACAATTCTCCACTTTTAACTTGAATTCTCCAACGTCTAACCAAAAATCACTCTCCTCTACACCTACTCCTAAGGGCTTTAAGTTATGTTAGCATTTACCAATTTCAAGCTATGCTTGAACTTTTCTGCTAGTACTGGATTTGTCAACATATCTATTGGGTTCTTAGCTGTAGCTATCTTCTGTATGAAAGCAACTTATGCTTAATGAAATCTCAAATAAAGCTCAACATGACCATTAATATGATATAATCTCTCTTGATAGATATTTGTTTAGTCAGGCTTAATGCATTATATGGCAATAAGTAGCAAAGTTTTGCATGTCCACACCTAAATTTTCAACTAAACCATACAATCTTATACCTTCTTTAACCCCTTTTGTCAATGACAAGTATTTCACTTTTATTGAAGATAAAGCAATTTTTGCCTAAAGTGTTGTTTCTTAACTAACCACTTACTCAAATAGGATAAAGATATAACATCTTAGCGATCTCCTTTTCAAGAGATCTCTGCCATAATTAGAATTTTCCTAGCTAAAAAATACCACTAGTTTATCACCAATTCCATTTATAAAAAAAGCAAATATTGCTCATACCTTTTAATTATTATAAAATCCACTTAACAGCTAGCCAATGAGCTTCTCCAAGATTACTTATAACTTTACTTATCGAACTAATACCATGCGGAAGATTTAGCTTTGCGCAAACCATTGCATATATCCAACCCCTAATTACACTCAAAAGAGGAACTTGATTCATGCATTCCTTCTTTGTGTTTGAACTCCTATTTTCATAATCCCTTTCCTTATTCCTTTGTCTACTAATAACTAAACCTACATCTGATCCACCTCTATATGTACCTAAAAACTTTTTCATCAATTTTTTAAACTACAGATGATCTTTCAAATTATTAACAAAAATAGTGTCAACAATATACAACATGGTATTAGCAAAATTGTCATATGAGTTGGGTAACAAGCACAGAAAAGGATTATGTTTGATCCTCATCTTCAATTTTAATCCCAACAACTTATAAATCTAATATGATCTGATTTAATTTATTAATATGATCTTTCATCTCTGTACTTTCCATCATCATTAAGGTATACAAATGGTGCATTTGATATAAATGATATTAAGTTATTTTTTTTATACTTACTTTCAATTCATTCTTATAATGAAGCAACAGTCATTTTATTAATAACCTCTCTCACGACCTCATCACCAAAACTTAGTAGTAATGGATTGTACATCCTTGATAGAATCTCTTCCTTCTCTAATATGCCTAAATTCTTTAACATTTTTCTACTACTTTCAATGCTATTACTCATATTTAACGAACAAGAACCACTCTCATCTTTACCTTCCATAGAATCCATTAAATTTCTCAATATTGAACTTATAAAGAGACATCTTGATAGCAAAATCTCAGCATTGAGATCAAGATTTTTACAAGTTTAGCTAGAGAATACATTTAAGTTTGTAAATCTTGATCTTAATACAAGAAAAATATTAACTGAATTTTATTTGTCTATGTAAAAGTTAAAAGTCAACATGCAATTAGTTTGTTTTTAGTTAGCTTAATTAACTTTATCTTGATGAGAAATTTTTATACATGATTATGAGTTAGTTATTTGTAATTTTACCAAAACTTTTTATAAGTTGATCCATATATATAGAAACAAATAACTTGAAAAATACAAAATTAAAATCATAACTTGGAAAATACAAAATCAAAATCAAATTGATGTGCTCACCTTGAAGTTTCTAAGATCATGTGATGTGTTTAGTTAATTAGTCCATGGTATCATAGCAATGTCTTTCCTGTAACATCCCATTACTTGTGGGAGGGTTAGAATGGTAAATGTGAGTGCTCTATGAGAGGCTTAAAAATGCTTCTTTGTACTCATGCATAATATGCCATACACTTATACATGAATAGTAAATTTATTTGCACATGAAAATAATCGTACATGCATTCATGAATAATTCCGGGTGTAATTGGATTGATTTGTGAATTTTTGAGAATTATGAATGTTTGAAATGAGAAATATTAGTGATTAGTGGAAGTAAGGTATTTGTGAATTTTGGTAAAATTAGGAATAAATTTTGGGAATTGTAGAAAATAGGAAAAAGAAATTAAAAGAAGCTTTGGAGATAGTTGGATTGTAAAGATGAAAGTTAAGGGAGTTAGTTTCAAAATAAACTAAGTTAGAGCTTAGGTAGTAGGAAAGTGACAAGTGTCACTTAAGCTTTTGTACTCTTGCTAAAAGTAGGTTACTATTCTTGGAGAGTTGACAGGTTAAGTCTTGTCTAAGTTCCTTTTTCATTATCATCTTCTTTAAATTTTCTTCCCATACACAGAGTTTTCCATCAAATACCTTCTAAGAGACTTCTATATTTTTCCTTTTCTTCACCAAACCCACTTTGCTATTTGTGTCCTCTACCCTAAGAATAACCAGAAGCTGGTCATTATACTCAGTGGAGTACGTAAAACTTGTGGAGTTTAGGGCTTGAAGATTTTGGAGTTTTCAGCAGGTAAGTGGTGAAGAAATCCTGTAGAGTTAGGGATTTGTGAAATAAAGTTGATAAGTTACTGTCATTTGCATGGAAAATAGTATTTACGTGTTTGTTCATAAATATTGTGTTGTTGGGGGTGAAAAATCTGGTTATAGTGTTAATTTAGTGTTTTGAAAGATTATAAGCGATTGGGTGTTGTAAAATATTGAAAGATAGAAAATCTGGAAAATGTTCACTAAGTGTGCTTCAGTCTGGTAGTCATAACTTTTCTTCTAGTTGTCCAAACGAGATAATTCTTAATTTAGATTAAACTAGAGATATATGACTACATTTCTTATGAAGACATCGAATTTCAGTTCTATCTCTAAAAGTCTCAAAAATTTCATGAAGTTATGAAGTTGGTCCAGTACGTTGGTGTGTGAATGGAAAATTCATTTTCGGAATTTAGGGGCAAATTTGGGATTGATGTAAAGAGATTTTAGCCAAGGTGCCTTCTGGAAAGTTGTAGATCTTTCTTTTATCTTTTCGACAGTATATAGTATGAAAATTTCAGACATTGGAGTCAAAAGTTATGATCTTTATAACTGGAGACATTCTGGGGAAGAAATGAGACGTAAGAAATGAGACGGAAGAAAATGAGACGGAAAAAATGAGATAGAAAAAAATGAGACGGAAGAAATGAGACAGAAAAAAGTAAGACGATAGAAGTAAGACGATGGAAGTGAGATGATAAAAGTAAGACGATAGAAGTAAGACGATGGAAGTGAGACGATAAAAGTAAGATGATAAAAGTAAGACGATAGAAGTAAGACGATGAAAGTGAGACGATAAAAGTAAGACAATAGAAGTAAGATGATAGAAGTGAGACAATAAAAGTAAGACGATAAAAGTAAGACGATAGAAGTAAGACGATAGAAATAAGACGATGCAAAAGTAAGACGATTGAGGACAAAAACAGGTTGGAGCCTTTTGGTCATAACTTCTTCTCTAGACATCCAAATGATCTGATTCTTGAACCCTTGGATTCGTAAGACAATGATCTATATCTCCACCAAAAATCATAGCTATCTGAAATGAATGGAGAAAGATTGAGCGAAAAGAGTGGGACGAATACAGTGAGTGTTTTTTTAAGTAATATGAATTAGTGTTATTCCACTAAACATACTTCAGTATTTTGATGATTTCCGGATCATTAGAAC
Organism: Erythroxylum guanchezii; assembly: GCA_025629825.1. Taxonomy (NCBI): domain Eukaryota; kingdom Viridiplantae; phylum Streptophyta; class Magnoliopsida; order Malpighiales; family Erythroxylaceae; genus Erythroxylum; species Erythroxylum guanchezii. Next base: position 7,645,666 of record JAOTAX010000001.1, read on the forward strand.
TCTAAATGAGATGATTTTTTATTTGTGGTAAACTAAAGGCATGGAGCTACAAATGATATGAAGAAATTGGAATCTAATTTAGTCTCTAAGATGTGTAGATTTCAGATGGAAGTTGTGCATAGTATATTGTTGGACAAGAGCAGTCCAAAAATGTTTGGAGTATAACTTTTACATTTCTGAACCAAATTGAGTGATTTTAGAGTCAATGGAAAGATAAGACAGAGGAATATTTTTCTAAAAGAGAGTTTGACCAGATTACTTCATTTTCACCTTCCGATTGTACATGAAAAGTAGACCCGAAAGGGGTGTCTTGGAAAAATATGAAGTAATTCAATGAAAAATGAATTGTGAATTCAATGGTTTTGAGTGAGGCATAAACCTAAGTATTAGTTATACTTAGATAAGCTTTGGTATGGGGATAGTGTTGTGAAGAATTTATGGAGTGATACCCGAGATTATCATGAACATGCATTTTACATAATTCATTTCATACATGTGAATTATTGAATACTCTTAATTGTGCAAATTGTGATATGTGTATGTTAATTGTTATAAATGAGCAACTGGAACGTCAACCCTCAGACGTTGCTGGATCTTCCAGACATTAGCTTCGGGAGCAACCTGTGAGTAACCTAGATGGTTTCTCTCAATTATTGTTTGCTTAAGTTATGCTGTGAATGTGAAATGAATGTGTTTGATTTTGGATTCCGAACAGAAGGTCCGATGAATGTGAATGTGGATTGGAATATTGAAGTGCAAATAATGTGAGTGGTTATGGTACATGCATT
>JAOTAX010000001.1:7646553-7658641 GCA_025629825.1 Erythroxylum guanchezii
GAATTGATGTGTTGCATGAATTGAGTGAACCATCGATGATGGTTATCTCATTGAGTTCGCAAAACTCACCAAAATTGAAACGTTGTCTTTTCAGAACCGAGAGACGACTCTAGCTACTGAGAGGCACTACTGCCGTGTAGATTGTGTTTTGGCAAGAGAAGTCACGGCTTAAAATTCTGTCAGCTAGGATTTTTAGATGGCTTAGATAGATTTCATATATTTTTCCTCTTTCATGTAGTACTTTTGTATTAGGTTCTTGATGATGTACATAGGGAAAATATGAAAGACATAATGTAGTCACCGATTTTGTGAAGTGAAATGAGGAAAAAGTTGGTTTTCAAAAATATGGTGATTTGCTTATGATTCTGTATAAGTGAATTATGATACCATGCTATATGAAGTGAATGTAGTGATCGAACGTAGCTCGCCCTGATCGTAAGATATGTACCGGAATGATCTCCGGGGTATCCCGGTGTGTACCTTGTAGTAAGGAGGCGTTACATTTCCTCTTAAGTAAAAGATCTTGATTGAACTTAAGTCAAATTAAATTGATATCGAGAGAATCCAAACAATATTAGAAATACGAAGAACAAAAAGCATAATCAATCTAGAAGCAAAATAAATAAGAGGCATAATTCTAGGTTTCTAAAAACAACAAAAGGAAAAATAATCACCAAGGAAAACATATGTGATGCTTGTAAATTTAATTTTTCTTGAAAACTTAAGCATAAGGGCATGCATCTTAGTTTTAATTTTCAAAAAAGTAAAACAAACCTTAATTAATTATTGCCCTAATTTGTATTAGGGAATTCTTAAAGCAATTTTGAAGCCTTCATGTTATAAAATCAATAACAATTGAGTAACTTTAATCAAGTTAAATAATTAAAGGTGGCTATGATACTACTATTAGAAAACATACCATGATCCAATCATGGACGTAGTGAATAAATAATTTTTTAATAGTTTCCTAAAAGGATCTTAATAATTTAAGAAGTTAAAAACATTAATCATAAAAGGTTATTGGATCATAATTGATTCAAATTTCTACAAAAAAAATCCTTTACAAAGTATCAACTACAAGCTAGTTAAGTGTCCAACCACTAACGTTATCTGTAGAGAAGAGAAAAGAACTCAAATTTTTGATAGTGAAAGCAGAAGTGCTGGCTCCTTTAAGCCTTCCTCTTATTTATAGAGAAATACGAAGAATTCTTTTCTTGTTAGTATTAAATTGCTACTTATAATTAAATTGAAACTCTGATTATAATTACAATTTAATTTTAATAAAATCAAACATCTCATATTTGATCACTGAAATTTCTCAAACTTCATAATTAAGTGCAACTTAATTTAAATCAATTGTCTCTTTTTAATTGCTCATTTATATATAACCCATTTTGTTCTTAATCTATCAGTATGAATTATAAATTATAAATTAAATTCTAATTCATAATTAAAATTATATAAATAAAAAAAATTAATTTAATATCTAACAATATGTCATGATTACCCAGATATTATAAATATCAAAGTAGTTAGATTAAATCTATCCATGCATATTTATGACATATAATTTAATCCTTTTATCATCTAATGTTCCAATTAGGATAAAGTATACCAAGCATATATTAATACCATGCAATTTCTCATATCAATATAATGAAATTATATGCATGAAAAAATGTTTTGTTTGACTCTAATTATTGATTTTCATAATCTAAAATAATATTTCCAACTTTTTGGATAATTAAATTAGATTAAACTCATTGATTCCTAAATGAATCATATTTCAAATAGAAATTTTATTTTATTGAAAAATAAGTTTCAGATTTTATTGAAAATTATTCCCAATTATCTTGGCTCATTTAATTAAATTATTTGAAAATAATTCTCAATAAATCATGCTTACTTTTTAAAAATTTTAAAGTAAGGCGTTCCAATCTAATTAGAATACCATTTCTAATCTAATTAGAGAACTTTTTTTTGTTAGAATATTATTTTATAATATTAAAGAAAACTACTTTCAAAATTAAATAAAACACTTTTAATTTGATTAAGAATTTTTTATTATTTATTTGGAGATTACCTTCTTAATTAATTGCAAAATTTTCCTTAATAAATTAATATTTTAAAAAATATTAAAGTAATTTTTTATTAATAAATGATAAAAAATTTCCAAATTTATTCAAGAAAAATATCTCTTCTAATAAATTAAGAAAAAATCAAATTTAGTCAGGAAAAATATCTCTTATGATAAATTAGGAAACCTATAATTTACAAATAAATAAATAATAATGTGCTTAAAATAATAAAATTAATTTATTTCAACCAAATTAAAATCAATAAACTTTAACTAAGAAATACATTTCTTAATTTCTTAAAATTAAAATTAATTAATTAAATCTATTAAAATTAAGAAAGTTATTTTCTTAATTGCTTAAGAAAAAAAACTTTCTCAATTTTAAGATATTTAATTAATTAGTTTTAATTTAATTGAAATTTTAAGCAATTAAGAAATGTATTTCTTAGTTAAAGTTTATTTATTTTAAGTTGGTTGAAATAAATTAATTTTATTATTTCAAGAAAATTATTATTTATTTATTTAAAAATTATTTCTTTATTTGTTAATAATTTTCTAAATTTAATTAAAAATTAATTTAATTATTAATATTAATCATGAAAAGAAAACATAATTAATAGAATTATAGAATTAATTTAAAATTTTAAAAAAAATTTAAATCTTATTTGGAAACTTAAATATTTTATTTCAATCAAAGGTAACTTTATTCATCTTTAGATTATTTATCCTAAAGAGATTATTCTAACATTAAAATAAGAGCTCGTTTAGTTTCACTTCTGTTGTAATTTTCTATTTTTGTTTTTATTTACCTTTATTCATCTTTAGATTATTTATCCTAAAGAGATTATTCTAACATTAAAATAAGAGCTCGTTTAGTTTCACTTCTGTTGTAATTTTCTATTTTCTATTTTTATTTTTAAATAAAAAAAATTTATTTAGTTGTTAATATCATTTACCGATAATAATTGCATATTATATAAAACTTAAAGATAAATTATTTTTAAATAAAATTTATTTTAATATCTTATATAATATTTAGTAAAAAATTGTTAATAAAATTAATAAATAATTTAGAATTTGGCATTTTATTTATAAATTAATATTTATTTTAAATTATTTAATTATTAAGTCAAATTTTATTTAGATTTATATGTTTTGAAGATATTTAAATTTAAATATATTTGTTTAATTTAATTACAAAAATTATATAAAATTATTAAGTAAAATTATATTATTTAAAATTCTTATTATTAATTAATTTTAATTAATTAAATATATAATATTAAATTAACTTATTCATAATTATGATTAGAATTTAATATTTTAATTGTTTAAATAATATATATGTAGTTGATAGAATTAAATTATGAAAAAATAAAACAAAAGCATTTTTTATAATTTTTGAAAACTGAAAAAAACTAAAACCAAAAGCAAAAAACTCAAACATGCAATTTTTCATTAAATTTTCAAAAAACAGAAAATTAAAAATAATAGTCGAAACAAAAGGACCCTAAAGGATTTCTTGGTTTCATATCTATTTTTTGTTGTGATTTTTAGTTTTAATTTTTAGTTTTTCTTTTAAATAAAAACAAAATTTTGTTTAACTGTTAATATCAATATAATTATATTTTTATTATAGGTAAAACTTAATGATAATATTTTTAATTAATTAAATTTATTGAATTTCTTGTATAATATTTATTAATAAATTATGAATAAAATTTTTTATTTTATTAAAATAAATAGTTTCTAAATTAATATTTGCTTATGAATTAATGTTTATTTATAAATTAATATTTTGTTTTTAATATATTTAATTATTAATTAAAATTTTTATTTTTGAAGATGTTTTAATTTTAGTTGTATTATTATAATCAATTTAATTTAATTTAATTACAAAAATTAACAAACTTATATTATTCATAATTTTATTAATTAAGTATAAAATATTAAATTAAATTATTCATAATTCTTATTAATAATTAATAGATTATATTATTAAATAATATATATTTAGTTGATAATAAATTAGATTATTAAAAAAAACCTGAAATTTTTTATGGTTTTCATAAATTTTAAAAATTAATAATTGATTTAGTTGATGACATTTGAAACTATTTTTTAAAGTGTCATTTCTCCTTAGTCAATTATTTTTCCATTCAATACTAATTAAGAATAATGGAAGATTATTCCTAATCATTTTAAGAAGATGAATCTCTATATAGTTCTTGCTATATCTAGTTATTATAACTGGGTTATCCTTGACTATAATAGGTCATAAGTAGTATTAAAAAAAAAGATAGTCATATATGAGATACTTTAGCAATCTCAAATCAAAAGATTACTTATAAAATCATGATAATGAGAATTTTTGGACATAAAAACAATGTTTCAAATGAATTTTTAAATTGAGGTCATTTTAGACAACTTATCCTCTAACAAGCATCTACACATTTATTTAAATATCTTCATACTTTAACCTATAAAATTAAATGTTTCCTTCGTAAGAAAGAAACATAACATGTTAATTTTTCTTTTCTCTACTCATATTCACTGTCGATAGAACAATAATTAAGAATAATTTAAAAATAATATATATATGTAATATAAATTTTATAATTATGGTTTTATCATAATTTTATTTTTTATATTTATCTCATAAATTTTAGTGCATATAATAAAGAATACTTTTAAATAATTATGTAACTAAATAACGATCAGCGTAAAGATAATAAATTAACAAATTGACTGTAAGGAGAATGGTTTTGAGAGACAACGAACGAAGGCGGAAGATGATCTCCATGCGGTGGCTATGGATGTAACCCTCCCCAGTATCCTTAGTATCCTAAATGTTGACGATTCTAAAAAGCACCTAGTTCTACTGAGCAACCGTCTTTAACTTCACAAATATTAATGTTTTTTAGTTACTATTAGCACAATTTAGCTTAGATAAATAGATGTTTAAAACTAAAATCTTTATTTTATGATGAGAAAATCCTGATTTGGCGACGAAGGGTAGAAACAAGCAACGATAGTTGAGGATCCTACACTTGAAATTTTTGATCCAATCCGAGCACTATAGTCGTCTAACGTAAAACCTGCCGATTTTCATGGCATCCGAAATTCCACCACCAGATCTTGCACAACACGGCAGATTTAATAAAGCTGCCCCTAAAGTTCAATATTTTCTAATTGTTGGTCCTGCTCAGGAATCGTTGTCAATTGGCATTTAACAGTTCTGAATTAAGCACTATTCTGAATACATCAACCAAAACCTTTTCAGGCACATTATATTTACTCCTCCACAGACACAGAGGAGTGGCGGGGGAAATTTGACCACACATCAGCCCATGTCCTATGTCCATCAGTTACAGACTTCACGACTAATGCTGCTTCTTCCACATTAACACGGATTTGATCTTTACTATCCCTCTCTCGAATCGTCACAGAAGATGGTGAATCAACAGTTATCGCAAAGGGGACACCAAATTCATCCGTTCTTGCATAGCGTTTCCCAATTGAAGTGCCTGCAACCATCATTGGCATAAACAGGTTAGCAAACCGTTAAAACAGAAATACAACTGCATTAATAGCCACGAATTCAGAAACTTGCTCATTAACATTCACTTGGCCACTAAGAATTAGAATAGTCATAATATTCCACCTGTAATATCAATCTTATGCGAGATTCCAGCAGCCGTCAATGACTTCGAAATGATCTTGGCAACTTCCTCATACTGTTGATTCTGGACAAGTGGGAAAACTGTGCATTTAATTGGTGCAACCAGGGGAGGGAAACGGAAAACATTTAGCTGTTCATCCCCAGCTTTACTGGGTCTCATGTAGAAAGAGTGTTCGTAGAGGCAATAAATTATCCTTCCAATGCCAAAAGATGGTTCAATTACTGATGGTGTGAAAACTCTCTGGTGTTCCTTCTTCTTTTCCTTTGAAATTGAGACCATGTTCTTTGTGATGCACACATTTTTCCCCAGAGTGCAGACATAAAAATCTACCTCTCCCTTGGATTGCAAAGATGCCTTCATTTCCAGAGCTTCTTTTTCCTTCATAGCCTAATAAATAAAAAGGAAAATCATGAATCAAACCTACACAAAAGTTTTCACGAGTGGTCAGTGAATTCCACTTTTTACCTCCAAAGCCTCAACAACCATTTTCTGGCTACCCTTGAATGCAAGTCCCAACTCTTTCTTCACTGGCGCTATAACCAATTTCTAAAATCATAAAATATCAGGTTAACCACTGGCAACCACAAGAAATTAAAATGACATTGTATAGTGAGGATGCACATATGAGTTGACTATCACGATGCAGCCACCGGTATGGAGATATAGAATCCCATTTTTTTTTTTTTTGACAGATATGTCTAGAAATAGCAATCATAATGAGCATGATTAGTATAAAACATACCTCCACTTCCCTAGGTTCTGAGAACTTTTCATGGGCCACAAGAGGAACTCCACTTTTTTCCTGTTCAACAAGTTAAACAATTAATTCAAGTTTACTGTTACAGGACATAGCTTTACTAATAAAGTATGCTGCAAGACATGTCATACGATACATAGGTACTAACGGGAATATGTTTTTCAAAAGTAGACATGTTTGTAGTTGGCAAACCTTGCTATCTCACTATTCTTGTCATAGGGTATCCAGCATTCAAAGAATATAGGTCAGTTTCATACACAACAATAGATGTAATCTTCCAAACAGGTTCTCACCGAATGAGCACGCAAGTCATAGGCAGATCTATCTGCAATACCAACACACTCAATCCAGCCATAGGAACACTTAATCTCAGCATCCCAACAGTCTGCCGCATAGTGAGCCATTTCATTTGCAAGATGCTGGCGAAAACGTAGACGATCTTTGTCTATACCAAGACTGGTCAGGAAGAGATATACTCTCCCAATGAAATAGCCAAGAGTTTCATTGTTGACAATCCCCTGAATGTCATGAGAGCATGGCAATATACAGGAGTATGTAGATAAATCCAAACTTCATAACTAACTGATCAAAACTTACTTTTGAAACTGCTTTACCAAGCTGAATTTTCTTTGCAGACTGACCAGACATTTGCTCTTCCCTGGGAAACATGAGGAATTCCAGATCCACAACTTCAGAGTATTTTGGGTGAGATTTGTCTTCAGGATCAACAAAGTGCTCAATTTCTGCTAAGGTGAATTCACGAACTCTCAGAAGGCCTTGGCGAGGAGAGATCTGCAGGTATAGAACCTTGTTAGAACAGAAGCCTCACAATATCTCTCACAAGCATACCATACACATTATTTGCAAGCACCAACAAGGATATTAATGCTGTTAAAACAACCTTAAGCATCAATAATAAAAGCCATTAAATAAACGATCAACAAGGCAATGCCAATGATGGGAATAGGACTTAGTTTCAGAGATATGTCTACTGTTTATGTGTAAATTGTCAAACCTCCTATTTATTGCTTTTACAGTCTGCTTTGCTTTGTTATTTTCTTTAACGGTCCGTTTATGTATTATTTTTATATAATTGCCAGTTTCATTGACAGGAGCTAAGGATTGACTTTTTGCCGTACTAGGAGTATGTGGGTAAATATATGATTCTTTTCCCAGGGATACCTGGATTACCTACTTGGTAATTGTGATGCTTCTTTCTAAAGTACTTAAAGAGTTATTCCTAAAATCCTAGAAATGATTTCTACATACCTATTGGTGTGATATTAACACTTTGCTCACTCCAAACCTAGGAGTGATTTCTATAACTATCCTTTTCCTTTTACTTCTTCAATACTACAGTCCAGCAAGCCTAAACACTATTTGCAATATAGCAGTCCTAATTTACAGCATATGCGTGTTATGTTAACAACTTATCATTTTCTATGTCATCAGTATATCACTGAAACCTTACCTGAATGCAATAGACTAGTACATCACCCAAACCTTACTAGAATATAATAGACTAGTCATCACTACATCAACCAAACCTTACCTGAATGCGACTTGTATAAACAAATGGATAAGCACAATTAAGAAATAACAAAACATCAGCGTGTGCATAAGCGCTTGAAATCCAAAAGTAGCCAATAAACCTCATTTCTGAATGCTTGGCCAATCTGGGCAGCCGCAAAAGGAAGCTTGTTCCCATTGTAATAGTACAAATCTTTAAAATTAACAAATATGCCCTGTGCTGTTTCAGGGCGCATGTACCTGTGGTGGGATTAATGAGATCCAAACTGAAATAGGGGGATTCTACGGACTCTATAGTGAGAATAATTGGTTCAATAGCAAACTTACGAAATACACTTACCCAGGACTCAAACCAGAAGGACCAATCGAAGTCTGAAACATCAAGTTGAATGGGTAGGGATCAGATAGAGGATTCTTTGTGTCTGGAGCAGTAATGCCATACTCCTTGATTTTTGCACCAAGCTGTTGAGCTGACAGATCATCCAAGATGGCAAGCACATGTTTCAGTTCTGCAGTCTTCTCTGAAGTGATGCTGAAATCCTTTTGGAGTTTCTCATTACAGTAATCCTTAAGCAAGTGATCAGCTCGGAAGCAAGTCCCTGTTTTCTCATCCTTTACCATAAGGTCCGTAAATTTCTCCACATGACCGGATGCTTTGAGAGCAATCTCGGGAGTCACACATGGGCAGTCAACCTCTAGCATGTTCTCCTCCAGAACAAAGTGCTGCAAACAAATGCAGAAGTTAACTCTAAACAGTCTAATTGAACTCAATCACTCAGTTAACCCAAAAACAAAACAGAGAAGAATAAATATGTACCTGACGCCAGAAAGCAAGAACATTGGCCTTCACGGCACAGCCGGGAGGCCCATAATCGTATAGCCCGGCAACACCTCTATAGATCTTGAAAGACGGAATGTAGAACAGACGGCGCTCAAGAGTGTTGGCCAGGGTCTGACGGAATGCCTCTCCGTTGATGGGACCGTCAACGCCGGAACCAGCGACTGCAACCGGAAGCTGCTTCTCGATGGATGACTTCTCCAGCTTCAATTCATTTAGGATCTGAATTGCAGCGTCGATGTCGGGCTTCGAAGACTTGGCGGCTTTCAGTGCACGGACTGCATTGGCTTGGGAGTCGAGGGACGACTGCTTCTGGGCGAGAGCTCTCCGGAGCGAATCCTCATTTGCGTCCATCAATGAAGAGTAAGCTCTGAAGGAGTGTATAAACGAAGATAATTGAGCTTTGCGTAGAGAGGATAACCTGTTGGCGATAGAGCATGAGGAAATGAGAGTAGAGAAAACTCGCATGCGAGCCCCTGCCAAATGGACTCGTAGATTTTGGTAACACTAGGGTTTTAAGGACTGGTGTTTCGATGCCACCTAGATTTTTCTCCGTAGAAATCCTATTTTTCCATTGACAGTTCAATGGTTCTTTTTGGCCATTTCAATGCTTTCTTAAGCATTTACAATTTGCACCAAAAATTGCAGAATGGAAAAAACTTAGCACCGGTAGTTAACGAGTTCAGATCACCTGTTCAAGTATCTCCGTTCCTATTATGTTCCACAACTAATTTGACGACGTTTTAACAGCTGATACACAGATGTCGACTTTGCTCTTGCCTAATCTAAGCTAGGGCATTCTCTTTTCTTTGATTTTGCTTCGTGCCTTTACTTCTCCTTCTCAACTCTTAGCCTTTGTTTAAATAGAAGGAAAGTAAGAGAAAAAAAAGAAAGAGAATTGCACTTCTCTTAGTTTTCATTGTTTGGGCAAAAATAAGCAAAAAGAAAGTGAGAGAATGGAGAGAAATAGGAGAAAAATTTGGACCAAATACATTTCTCATCAAATTGATGAAAAAAAAGGAGAAATTCAAGATAAGATAAGCCTAATATAAATAAATTATCATTGTATCCTTATTTAACAAAAAGACACAGCCATAGTTCCCACGCTTAACACAACCTCCTGCCTTTCTTCTACACAACTCCCACCTGCCTTTCTTCTGCTATTCTTCTGCATAACTCCCGCCAAAGAGGTAAGGTTGTTTAATTGGTTGGAAGTTAAGTCTTAGCAAACATTCTCTACGGGACAAGTCTCAAGCTTTTGATATCCTTGTATGTATTTTCTATTTGATTGTACGCATAAATAGAAAACAGAAAACCACATAAAAGCAAATGGGTTTTTCTGTTTTCTATTTCCAATATTATACGTGTAGATGCTTTCAGACCTTCTGAGATATACCGGGCAAGTCTTAAGCTTTTGATATCCTTGTATGCGTTTTCTATTTGATTATACGCATAAATAGAAAACAGAAAACCGCGCATAATCAAATTGGTATTCTGTTTTCTATTTCCAATATTATATGTGTAGATGCTTTCAGACCTTCTGAGATATCCTTGTATTGGCTTCCGGAATTTTAGCATGCTATTACATGATGAGCTGGTGATACTATTAGGACAGCAAGAAATTTTTCAGCTTGGGTTCTATTTTCTATACCATAAAATGGGTTAACTTGATGGTTTTGTTGCTTTGATCATCTCTAAATAAACGACTTATAATGAGTTCATAAAAGTGAGGAGAACAGATAAGAAGAAAAGGAAGAGACAACAGAGGAGAGGTGAGGGGACAGGGGAGTTTGGGGGAGAATAAAAAGAGAAAAAGGTAAAGGTGTGAGAAAACATGTTCCAGAGGAGAAAGAAGGTGCGAGGAACATAATTGGATTGATATATCAAGCGTCCTCCTTTTGTGTTTAGCTTTTGTTTTTTTTCCCTATCTGCTCTGTTGTTCTAAATGTAACCTATATTACTAAAAGAATAGAAAAATATGTTTCTAAGATAACTTTTTCTTGTTTGTCCCCGCTGATCTTCCCAACAAGAAAAAAAAATTAATGGATCAATCTCATATGGGTTTTTCAGTTCTTGGTAAGTAATTAAATTATTTTTTCCTCTTCTTTATTTGCAATGAATTGTGTAGTTGTATAATAATTTGATAATCAGATTTTGTAGTTGTTTAATAATTTTATATACACCATTAACATGTTGCTATATGGGTTTTTCATATTGTTTAGACGTTATATACATATAATGATATTTTCTACATTGTTTTACATGTTGAAATGTTGAGTAGAAAATGAATAATTTAGAACAGAGATTCACTGAAGAAGATGATTCAGAAGATGAGTGGGATAGGACAAGGCGAGTTGTCGTCGTTCAATTAATATGTCATATAGTCCATCTTCTTAGTCTTTGTCATAGTTTTATGTATGGATCCTTCAAGTAAAAAAACTTAGTAGCTCAATATAAAGAACAAGTTCGAGGAGAAATTATGCATCATTTGCAAACTCACAGTAAGGATTGTCATGATCTCATTCGTATGACACCGGATACTTTCTTACTTCTTTGTATAAAGCTTCGCAACACTGGTCTTCTAAACAGTAGTGTTCGAAGTTCGCTAGAAGAAAAGGTCATCACATTTCTTATGATTGTATCCCATAATTTAAAACTTTGTGTAGTGGCTGTCTTCTTTCGTCGCTCAATTGAGACGATATATAGACAATTTCACTCTTTTTTACGTGCTATCATGTCACTTGAAGTCAAATATCTCAAACAACCTAATGGTTCTCAAGTTCTGTCAGAAATTGCAAACACTTCTCGATTCTTCTCGTACTTTAAGGTGAATATTGTCTTTGTTAAATGTTATTATTAGGTACTGTTATTATTAGGTACTTAAACTCCGTATTCATAATGAATTTGTTCTAGGATTATGTCGGTGCACTTGATGGAACTCACATTAGAGTTAAGGTGTCAAATGCAGATGCATCAAGATTTCGTGGTAGGAAGCACTACCCAACACAAAATGTTCTTGTTGCATGTACATTTGACCTAAGGTTTACTTATATTCTGGCTGGATGGGAAGGTTCAGCGTCCGATTCCAGAATTATTTAAAATGCATTAACTAGGGAGGATAATTTGAAAAATTCCTTCAGGTAATGTTAGGTTTATTAATTCACTAATTTTTAGCTTAATGAATTATGAATTTTAGAAGCTGA
>JAOTAX010000001.1:7725054-7746788 GCA_025629825.1 Erythroxylum guanchezii
AGCTTTTGTTTCATTGTTTCGAAACGTTAGTTTCGATTTGCTTCCGTTTCTGTTCGGTCCTCTGCGACTTTCGATTTTGTTTCCTTCGTTTTAATGAATCATGTATAAGTATGAGGTTTCCGGTTTAAGTAGTTGGGTCTCGGTAACGGGATCCAGCACAGAGAGACTTTAGAAACTAAATTCATGTTTTTTTTTAACAATTCATATTGAGCTTTATTATTGCTACTCATGTGATTGCCGCATTTGACATTACCACCTGTTTATTCATTGATGCCATATACTATTGCTTAGAATGCCACAGATCATTCTTGTGAAGCTAGCCATGTGTTACCTAGCCTCACAAGTATGGTAGCATGTTTATATCTCACTGAGTCGTGCGGTAGACTCACCTCTCATTATCATCATTTCAGGAGATTAGCAGATCGTACGAGAGAGAAATCCAAGCCTTCTGAGACTCGCTTGGGTAAACAGTCAAGTAAATTTTTTTGGCATGATGTAAATTGCAGATGCTTATAGCTGCTTCATAGTTCGTCATAATCATATGTACATGACACATGTATGCATATGCTATGTTATTGAGAATGATATCAGTTGATGATATGAGATGATCATAGATTAGCATATTATAAGTAGATAATGTATCTGAGAATTGCAAATTGGGATCCTTACTTCTTTTTTAAGGTATAAGGATTAATCAGACAAACGAATGGATCATGTCGGATTTTCAGTAGAATATAGAAAAAAAAATTAGGCTTATTACGAGTTTTGGTGACATTAAGCCTACTCATTCCCTAGTGTCAACAAGGTCCAAAAGGCGAGTCGTGTCATAATGTTATCTGCAACATCAGCAGAGTTCCCTACATTCAACAAGTTACCTCAAGCAACTTATCCAGATTAAGCTTGCTTAAAGGACAATGAAGTTTGAATGTCCTCTTAACAAGACCAATTAATATAAATAATACTCTTCTACTGGTTTGGGCTTTAGAGAAGATGAAGAAAGTTCTTCACTGTTTAGAAGAAACCAGTCAATTTTCAATCACAATGATCTAAAGTAAAAATCGAATCAAAAACTAGTCTCATTCGCGCTTAATCTAGTAGAATCGATCGATTCGGTCCAATTTTTATATCATTTGTATTGATCATGCTTGTTGTGTTAGGTTTGGTTCCAAGTATTAGTATGAACTTTCTTATTATAATGTCCATTAAAAAGTGTACCTTATTTATTAATTAGGTCAAAAGGATCCAAACTAGAGTAATGAATTTCGTACCGTATTGGCCGATACTAGGCGATATGTATCGTACTGGTCGAAAAACAGTACAAAAGAAAGTGTTCTAGTACCAGTTGTTAGTATTGGTCTGTATCGGCTTATTTTGCCTGGTACTGCAGTATTCAGAATACCGATTAGTACCAGAAATTTAAAGAAAAGCAGGGACTAGTATGAAAAAAAATCTTAAACCCCCCACCCCGACGATGCCACTCTCTCACCCTCTCTCACTCAATCTCTCTCTCTCTCGCTTCTCCTCTCCAGCGACTCTCCACTGTCATCTCTTCCTCCGATTTTGTTTCTCCATTGTTGTCGTTGGTCTACCTCTCCATCCCGCCATTGCTTCTTGTCACAAGTAAAGCAAACAAGGTTGAGCATTTGTGACGTACAGAAGAGGAAGAAGAGCGTTTGTGACTTGTAGTTGGAGCAAAAGTCGGAAGATTGAGAGAAATAGATAATTTGAGACATGCAAAAGAGGAAGAACCGAAGAAGAGCATCATAGAGTTGAGCATAAGTTACAAAACAAGCAATTGTGGAATTTAAGTTTTTAACTGTTTAACATGTCAAGAGGCTAGAGTAACGTGTCCGTTTTATACCCTATAAATTTTTTAAAGTTCTATTGTTTAAATATGATGTATGAAAATAAACTTTAATTTTATAGGTTTATATATATGAATTTTTCATTTTTAATATATTTTATAAAATTTTATAAATTTAAAAATAAATTATATATTATAAATTTTAAATTATTAATAAAATTTAATATATTGTTAATTAATTAATTTATAAAATATAATTAAGATGACAAAAATCATTTATTTTTTAATTTAAAATTATAATTACGATAATATTATTTATTGTCAAAATTAAAAATTATTATAATAATTTTATGGTGTATATAATTGTATTACTTTTAATTAAATTGTAATTATTATTTTTTGTTAACCAAAATATTTTAATTTATTTGATCTAAATTCTTATATTTAGTATCTATTTAATTATATTAATAATATAAATTTATTTTAAAATTTTTCTTTAAGTAATAATTGAAGTTATTTATATATGGAATATGTGAAAATAATATTAAAAAATAAAAAGATTGTTATTATTTGAATTTTATATTATTATAATTTTTGAGATAAAGTTGGTGTAAAATTATAAATTACAATATAAAATATACTGATGATCTATTTTATAATTTTATAAAAATTCAAGAATTATTATAAAAATTAAAAATTATCTAAAACGGTAATTACTATTAGTCGGTATCAATATAATATTATAATAGAACGTAATTCGATGCCAATTCAGTACGGAATTTCTAACATTGATCAAACAAAAAATCAAAACCGCAAAGCTCGTCCTGTGCGGTGTATATAAAAGAGTGAGAGAAGTGAAGGGGAGGGAAGTGGCAATGGCGTCCAATGCGGCGGTGCCGTTCTGGAGGGCAGCTGGAATGACGTACATAACGTACTCCAACATCTGCGCCAATCTTGTCAGGCAATGCCTCAAAGAGCCTTACAAGACCGAAGCCCTCTCTCGCGAGAAAGTCCATTTCTCTGTCTCCAAATGGATCGATGGCAGGCCTCAGAAACCCAGTATGCCTATTTATTCCGTTTTTTTTCCAAGATCTGAAAATGCTCGTTTAAGGATTGTAGGTTTTGTTTGTCTTTTGCTTTCGTATTGATCTTAGGCATCCTTAATCTCTTTCTGTTAACCAACTCATGCCCATTTTGACGTGCTTCTTCTTGCGGTACTAATTCTGTAGGTCTTTGAAATTCCAAATATGTTTTTATTGTGTCTTTCTTCTATAATTTCGTATCTCATTTTGATATTTGGGAACGTATGATGGTTTGAGTAGCCTCTTTATCGATAATCGGTTAACAAGTTTGTGTGTTTGTCAATGTAGTATTCGAAATGTTCTTAATGTGCCTATGTCATAGTAGTATCAGAATTTTAAAATGGAGATTTCATTGATTATTATCATGAGTAGGTTTTATGATAACTTGAAAGAAAAATAGTTGGCAAAATGAGATCCATTCCTTCATTTTGTCTTTATCATTATTGTGTCTTGGAAACTTTTTGGCCTTTTCTACCATTTACGTATCCATTCCCTGCACATTTTACCATATAGTTAGCATTTTCATCATTTCACCACTATTGACTTTTGATTCTTTATCCTCCTACGACTTTTGCTGAAGAGCTTTTGCTATTCATAGTTCTTAATGGTTCAACGACTACATTACTTGCTCATATATGTTTCCCTGTATTTCACTTTCAAATTTTCTATGGTAGTAATAACTCTGTTTGTCCTTAACTGTAAGAAATAGAACTTTTGGATCAAAATTGAAAGAAAATTTGATTAGACCTTAGAACCCCAACTAGATCCTGTTTTATAAAACAAGATGATTCATCTAGGTTACAGAAAAATGCAGACGGAAGGAAGTGCTGTGATTAGAGTGGCCAAGATATAAGCACTGATATTTTGTTATCTATTGATAGCATCTTTTTACTAGCTGCAACAATACAAGATATTGGATGACTTAACAAACGTAGCTTTCTTAATGCATGTTCAGCTTCGATTGACTCCGTCTCAGCTTGGAATCTTCTAAATCTCGAGTTACTAGCCAAGTTGAGTCCATGAGAAGTACCCCTCACCTTTGGAGTCTGTGCATTCTCTCAGTGAAGCTCAATATGAGCATTCCATCTCTTAACGACCTCCTTTGCCTACTTATTTGATCTTGTATTGTGATCTGAGTTGATCTTGATCAATCCTTATTTACACAAATTCTAGCTCCTGCAAAAATAATTCCATATTATTTATAGATCATCAGGAGAAGATTCATACATAGTCTTATTAGTCCAAAAGTGTAATTGAATTACGGTTTTTTCTCCTCCTGCTTCCCACATCTAGAGTACTTTTGGATTTGCCACCAACAACCTCTTAACTTGCCTATTTTAACATACTCCAATGTAGCTTTACCGTTTGCTTACCAGGATGTTTCATAATATCTGTCTCCATATAGGTAGATTGTTCTCTGCTTGATGTCAAAACATATGTGCTTATTTGTTCTTAATTGAATCATCTGCTGGAGGTCCCCAGTATGCTATCTTCTTACTACCTCATTATTATGATTGGACCCCATGTAATTGATCCAACCCACTCAAGGGTGTAGAGAACTGAGTGTAGTGCCAGCCTTCTTCGAGGGTTCTATAGTCAACACTTCTTTGTGTAGAGCTTGAAGTTGGAGATCAAAAGAGCTGTTAGTGGTGCTTTCCTGTGTGAATAAATATTGCTTGTAAACAGTTCGAATTAGGAAGGAAGATAACTGCTATTGTACATATAGGTTGTTTTAGGAAGAAGGTTCAGAGGCTGCGATTTTAATAGTTGATTTGTCAGGCTGACTTGATCTTGGTCTCTTTCGTTGATCGCCAATTATGTGTATAGCGAATACTTGGGAAATCATACTGAATTCATGACAAGCAAATTCTTCAGTTTACTTTACCTGTTGTGGATGTATATATTTCTCATTTTTAGTTGGTCATTTTCTTTGTTTTTCTCCGTTCATGACAAATATATTAATTGACCTATTGGTTATTTTTTAATAGCAATTCGCTCAGATGCACCAGATGCATGAGTTGAGAAGGATGTTTTCCAAGTGATAGGATGGAAGTAGACTTAACAAGATGTTCGTTTGTTTGGATATGTTATTCCTGAAGACCAGAATTAGGTTTGCTTGTATTCAGCTTTCAATAATGTAATAGGTATCATCCCTACGCTTGGTGTATACTTGAAACATGTGTGAATTTGACATGGATATTCGTAGCTTTCAAAGCTGTCATAACCAAACTGTTACGAACTTATTTGCAAAATCTCAACCCTTTCAATATGACGAAAATTTAGTACTGCCGGATTTCCAAGCAAGTCTATATAATGCGTGCGTGGAAAGGGGAGGTATTATGTAGTCTTTGTAATTTTGTCTTCAGTTTGGAAAATATGCTTTAGAAAATAACTACTATATGCTTTTACATAGTTGTTTTAAATGTTATTATTATGTCCTCCATGTTACCCGCGTTTTTATTATTGGCATCTATAAGCAAAAATAGAATATGAGTTGAAAAAGATGATCATATTCAATTAAAGAGAAGAAATATATACACAAGAGTTACAACACAATTTCTATAAAAGCTCCTACAAAAGTGGCGATAAACTCAAACCAAAACAAATCTAAAACAAACTATAAATTAAGGAACTGAATAACAAGACACCAGAAGACAAGGTCAATAAGTAATAACTATTCCAAGGTGTGTTAATAGACCCCCCTCAAGCTAGATGGTGAGGAACAACACATAGCTTGGACAGATGACTATGGAAAGAGGTTTTGGGAAGCGGTTTCGCAAGTGTATTAGCAATCTGATTTGAACTGGACATGTGAGTGATATAAAGCTGCTGATTTTGAATGTGTTGCCTAACATAATGGAAGTCGACAGCCACGTGTTTCATGCGACTATGAAGGGCAGGGTTATGACACAAGTATGTAATTCCTAAATTGTCACAATAGATTGTCGGTGGTCGAGAAAGAGTAACAACAAGTTTTTTGAGGAGATTTTGAACCCACGTTGTTTCATCAAGAACACTTACAATTGTTTGATATTCTGCCTCGGTAGAGGATCAGGCAACTGTTCTTTGTTTTTTTGAAGACCAACTAACAGGATTAGGGCCAAGAAAGAGAATGTAACCTATGGTTGAACTCCGATCACTGAGATTGCTAGCCCAGTCAGCATCTGAGTACATGGATAAGTTTAGATTATTACTAGTAGTAAGTCGAAGGCCATGATGAGCTGTGCTTTTTAAGTAACGGAGGAGGCATTTAACAGCCTTCCAGTGAGCTTCAGATGGGACATGCATAAACTAAGAGAGCTTGTTGACAGAGAATGAGATATTAAGTCGAGTAAATGACAAGTATTGAAGCTTGCTAAGCACCTGTTTGTACTCAGTTGGTTCCTGTGAAGGAGTGCCATCATTGAGTTGTAGACTCTGAGTAGAGCTCATAGAAGTTGATAAACCTTTGCATTCATGCATATTGAGATCATTAAGTAGTTTCGAAATATATTTTGTCTATGAAAGAAACAGATTATTTGTATCACGTTGAACTTCAACACCAAGAAAGTATGTCAATGAACCAAGATCTTTGTGAGAGAAATGGGATGACAAAGATGAGATAATATGTTTAACTATCTAAGGATCAGTACCAATAAGGATAACGTCGTCCATATAAACAAGTAGATACATAATACCTTTGGAGCAATGATAAACAATGAGAGATGGATCTAATTTGGATTTAACAAAGCCCATAGAAAGTAGATGTGATGTTATCTCATTGTACCAAGTACGGGGAGCCTGTTTAAGTCCGTAGATGGCCTTGCGTAACCAACAAACATATGTTGGGTGATTAAGATTTGCAAACCCAGGTGGTTGATGCATGAAGACTTCTTCTTCAAGTGTGCCTTGGAGAAAGCATTGTTTATATCTAGCTGATTCAAGACCCAATTATTTTGGATAGCAAGGGAAAGAAGTATGCGGACTGTGGTAGGCTTGACATCATGACTAAATGTGGAGTGATAATCAATGCCAGGACATTGGGTGAAGCCCTTGGCTATGAGACGTGCTTTGAATCGATCATCAGAACCATCAACTCTCCTTTTTATCCTGTAGATCCACTCACAATCAACAACATTATTGTTAGAATTCAGGGGAACTAATTCCCATGTTTTATTCTGAATTAAGGCATCAAATTCAGCTTGCATTACTGATCTTCATTCAAGGTGTTGTTGTGCTTGCTTAAATGTGTGAGAGATTGGTGTGACAGGAACATAAGCAAGGTAATCAAAGGGCTTGCGAGGGCAGAAAATATTGTTTCGGGATCTGGTGGTGGGATGGTGAGATGGTGGAGGCAAAGATGTTTGGGTGGGAGCTGTCGATATTATGGAATTGGTATTTGGAGAGGGAGTTGGAGGTCGACAATGATAGGTCAAAAGGGGTCGGTTGTTGGCAGATGTAGTTTGTTGAGGTGTAGGCTGGAAATTAGAAGAAGCTGAGAGTGAATTACCTGAACCCATGAAACTCGTCGGATTGTGGCTGGAAGAGATAGATGAAGTCGGTTAATGGCAGATGCGGGTTTGTTGAATGAAGATAGGCAGCGGGAGTGGAAACAAGGCTGGTGAAACAGGTGGGTTAGGTGAAAGTGGAGAGTTGACATCTGTAATTTCCCAAGTGAAAGAAGAATATTGATGTTTAATGTTAGAAAAGATGGTTTGAAATGGGAAAGGATTTTCAATAAAGTGGACATCACGTGAAATATAAATTTTAGATTTAATCGGATCAAAACATTGATGGGCATGATGGGTTGGTGAAAAGTCCAAAAAAACACAAGTGTGGATTTGGGTTCTACTTTGTGTGTGGTATAGGGTTTGATCCAAGGATAACAATTGCAGCTAAAGGTTTTGAGAGAATGATAATGGGGTTGGACTCCAAATAACTTTTCAAAAGGGGATTGAAAGTTTAAAAGGGGTGTGGGTAATCGGTTTATGAGATATACTGTATGTTGGCAAGCAAAGGACCAAAAGTTTGAGGGTAGAGAGGCTTCATGTAAAAGGGTTTTGGGTATTTCGATGATGTGTCGATGACGACATTCGGCTATAGAAACTCTTTGTGGGATATAAGGAGGTGATATTAAGTGCTCAATTTCACTGGAAAGAAGGCAAGGATCAAGGCTTTTAAATTCTCCTCCACCATCAGTATAGAGAGACATGATTTTAGTCTTGAAAATTTTTTTCATTAATGGATGAAATTTGGAGAAAATATCTCTGACCTCATTTTTATGTTTAAGAGTATACAACCACATGTATTTGGTGTGTTGATCAACAAAAATGCAGTAATAACATTTTTGGTCAATAGAAAGAATGGGTAATAGACCCCATAAATCACTAAATAAAGTTTTGAGTGGGCCATCACTAGTGAGAGACAAAGGAGTGAATGGAAACCGATGAATTTTATTCGAACAATAAGAGTTACAAAAGGTAAATTTGTCTTTAGGGAGAACAGGCAACGAAAATTATTGAGAATAATTTAAAAATTTGAGAGTGAGGATGTCTAAGACGATTATGTCAAGTACGGCAAGATGGAGTTTTTGTGGTGGTATTGACGATAGGCTTGTTGGTAGTGAGGTCAGGCCACTCGTAAAGTTCATTTCTATTCCAGCCGTAAACCGGCAGATTCCACTTGTTCAAGTCCTTCACATAAAAAGCAGATGGAAAAAATTCAATAGAAGTAAGATTATCTTGACAAAATTTGGAAACAGAGACAAGATTGCATTTAATTTCAGGTACGTTTAATTTCAGGTGCATATAATGCCCGAAGAAATTATGTCCAAGCATGAGCATGGAGAGTTGAGCTTTCCAAGTTTGAAAGTTGTGGCTGCCAACAAATTTTATTGGTAATTGAGATACTGAATTGAACTGGACAATTGTAGTGTTGCTATTGGTAGCATATGCATTTATGACATTCACGTTGGTGGTCCTTTTGTGGGTAGATAGGCAGAGGATCACATTCGCAAGAGTTAAGAATGGAACTCTAATACCATATAAACAAAAACAGAATATGAGTTGAAAAGGATGATCGTATTCAATTAAAGAGAAGAAACATATACACAAGAGTTACAACATAATTTCTGTAAAAGCTCCTACAAAAACTAAAACAAATCTAAAACAAACCATCAATTAAGGAACTGAGTAACAATACACCAGAAGACAAGGTTAACAAGGAACAACTATTACAACATATGTTAATAAAACATACTTTTGGTAAGGGTAAACCGTAAACCTATTAAAACTAACTTCAAAACTTTGGACGTTCATGTTCTTAGGTATACAAATTTACCAACAATTTTACTTAAATTACTCAAATTCAATTGCTAATTGTTTGTTTAGCTGAATTTTATATTATATATATTTTTTGTTACAAAAAGAATCAACTAAAAATCATGTCAGGTTAGCCTTTTCTGTAAAAATGAAAAATAAAAGACGATGTGAATCTGCAATTATGGAAACCAAAAGTCCAAGAGATTATCGAATAAAAAATACCTTCTTTCTTTTTATTTTTTATTTTTGGTTTTATTGAGAATGAATCAATAGTATTTAGATTTTCACTCTTTTCTAGTTTTGAGGATTACTTCTGCCTTTCTACTGTGTTTTTTTTTTCAAATAAAAAAATGTTTAGTTGATAATGTTAATGTAGTTATATTTTTGCGTTTTTTAGTTTTAGTTTTTCTTTCAAATAAAATAAAAACTTATTTAGTTATTAATGTTAATGTAGTTATATTTTTATTACTGATGATAATTGTATATTAGACAAAATTTAAAGAAAAACTTTTGTAATAAATTAAATTTATTTTCAACTCTTATATAATATTTATCAATAAATTATAAATAAAAATTAATTTATTTTATTGAAATAAATAATTTATAAATTAAAATTTATTTTAAATATTAAATCCATTATTGAATATTTTTATATTTAAATATATTTTAAATTGAATTAATCTTTCTAATAATTATCAAATTAATTTAACTTAATTTAATACAAATTAAATAAATTATTTACAATTTTTATTAATATTTAATTTTAATTAAATAAATATATAATATTAAATTAAATTATTCATATCTCTTATTAATAATTAATATATTAAATAATTATATATTATATATTTAATTGATAGTAAATCATATTATGAAAAAAATGTAAACAGATTGTGGTTTTCATAAATTTTGAAAATTGGAAGAAACTAAAAACAAAAATAAAAACCAAAAACTCAAATAAATTATTTTATTTTATTGAAATAAAAAAACACAACACAACGTACCCATAGGGAGTGAGTCATCAATATACGCAATTTTTCTTTTGCATTTTATTACAAAAAGGTTGTTTATGTAACTTGAAGTTGTGACATTCTAATTATAAAGGAGCAACCTTTACTAGTTGGTCAACGCTCACAACTGAAATAAGTAATTTATAAATTAAAATTTTCTGTAAATTAAATTTTATTTACTCAAAAACACTTTCGACTTGGCAACTAAGCGACACGTAGGATGCTGGTGAAGCTCACTAGTGGCACAATATACTAATGAAAATAAAGGAAAACGTTGTCGCTGCCTGTGTTGCATGAGTGCATGTGTGGCAACGTCTGGCAACAGATATGGTTCTTCACCTACTTCTTTACTGTTTATTCGAAACTTCAGTTTACACTTGCATTTAGCTTAACTTCCTTCATGCTTTCATTGTCTGCACCCTTTAGCTAGCTTTAGCTCCTCCAGATCTCCCATTATTCTTGTGTCAAATTCGATTTCTTGACCTGATATATTTGCTGCCTTTTACTCAAAAGACTTCAACTTACTCCTTTAACTTAAATACTTTCATGCCTGCACGTTTACCGTGAACCTTTCACCCATAAACACCAATAATTCCCAGCTAGCTGCACCCTCCACTACCTCTAGCATTGCTACTTCTTTTATTAAGCAAAATTTAGAGAAAAACCAAGGTATTTGAATGATACGAGTCCAGGTTGCTAAAGATCCAAAGCCTGAGAAGAAGTTGAAATTCTTTCCACCGAGTAGACCGGTGAATTGTATCTCCACCTGTTGAGATTCCAAAAGAGATGGACGTTGACCTTATTAGGTTTTTTCTGAGATAAAAGGGTTGCATTCCCTGTCATGAATCAGCGGGCTCAACATCACTGGAAACAACATGGATTTGTATTTGTAAATAATGATGATGTTTATCTGTTTAAAATTGCTTCCCCTGAAGATGCCAAGAAGATCATACAAGCTAGTCCACGGCATGTGCTTAATAAACCCCTGTTTTTTCAACTTTAGAGGTTAGGTATCAAGCTTGAAGAGCTAAAATAAGAAAATAAACCTATATGGATATGCATCCATGAAGTACCGTTGGAATATTAGACAACAAGCAGGTTGAGTCACCTAGCAAGTTATATTGGTAAGCCTATATCGATGGATTAAGCCACTACTGAAACAAAAGTAGTTAATTTTGCAGAATATGTGTTCTTGTCACTGATATGGCTGAATTACCTGAAGTAATACCTTTCATAAAACTTAATGAAGAGTTACAACCTATGGAAGACCAACTTAAGGTATCCTATGCATGGAAACCTCAACCTATGGTTAAGAAAACTTGGCGCCTGATAGGTAAAATATTCCTAACGGGTAATTTTCAGGAATTGATGGAGAATGAATAACAAAAATTAGTCCCAAAAATTAACGATACCATGCAACTACAAGGTAGTAGCAAAAGTGTGGGAAAGGATGTGACAGATTGTGTCAAGAAAGTTGCTGGTCATTTAATTCTAGAAATGGATGTACAACCACTGATTTAGCCACACCCAAATAAAGTTGATGTTGCTGATAATCAATGTGGCAATGTAAATCAACACTTTGAAACCGTGAATAGGAGGAGGTCTAATAAATAAAAAAAGAGGACTCCAAACAAAGTACCAGATCAATGATAATTCTCTCATGGAATGTCAGGGGTGCTAATACCCTAACGAAGAAGTTGCTTATTAAGAATTTGTTTATTCAAAATAAAGTTCAAGTGGCTAGTTTTTTTCAGACAAAAATACAAAAAGGATGTGACAACTTGCTCAAATATTTTCCAACTAGTTGGAAAGAAATCACTAATCAAAATATGCATTTAAATGGAATAATAGTTATACTCTATGATTCATCCATGGTTTTTGCTTGCAAAACTTTCATGTCTGAGCAATTGAAAAATCTGGAAGTTTTAGATACGCACTCAAATAAATTTATCCACATCTCCTTTGTGTATGCCTTTAATTCATCTTACCAAAGAAGTTTTTTATGGAACCAAGTAAAGAACCTAGCATCTTGTATTACAATTCCTTAAATTATCATAGGGGACTTTAATTTTATCTTAAAGTAGGGGTAGAAGGCCTCAGATCTATGGCAAGTCCTTGTTTTGATTTAAGGAAATGCGTTGATGAAGCTCATTTGGTTGACATTCCAGCTGGTGTTAATTATTTAACATGGAGCAATAGGTAGCATGGAGTAAACTTCATTTGAAAAAAACTTGATAGAAGCTTAGCTAACATTCAATGGATGGTGAGGTACCCCAATTGTTATTCTACTTATCTTACTAATAGCCTTTCGAATCATTCTCCTATTATTACTCAAGTAGGTGAGATTTCTCCAAAGAGGCCGTTTCAATTCAACAACTTTCTGTGCGAGCTAGTAGATTTTGATGATGCTTTCTGGAAAGCATTAAGGGCAAGGTTTCGGGGGACCAAGCAATATATCCTTTTCATGAAATTAAAGTTGATGGAGTTGGAAATGAAGACATTATTCAAGAACAATATAGGCAACACACATCATTTATTGAATACTGCAAAAGGCAATCTGGAGAGCATTCAAAAACAAATCCATACCAATCCCAGTTCTTTTCTTTTGCTGGAAATGGAAAAGGTAGGTATTTACAATTACTCTAAAGCTTTATAGTTTGATTATTCTCTCAAAAAACAGAGATTAAGACTCCAATGGATAAAATATAAGGATAGAAATACCTCCTTGTTTTATAGATCAATCATTGAAAGGAAAGCTATCAACAAAATTGTCTCTTTTGAATTAGATGGTGTGCAGATAAATTCATAGGATGAGCTGTTACAAGGGACTCTTAATTATTTTTCTGAATTAGTGAATAAACCCTCATAAGCACATTCTTCAGTACATCTTCTTCAGTAGAATTTACAAGATGGATTGTCCTCTCAAGAGGCTGATCTTCTCATTCAACCTGTCACAATTGTGAAGATTGAACATTTCTTTATGAAGCCCTGGCCATTTACAAGGAATATGGTGATTGAAGCAATTCAGGATTTCATTAACAATGCCCTCAACAAAACTTTTATCACTCTTATTCCTAAGAGTGGGGATCTCCAATACTTTTCTGATTATCGACATATATCATGCTACAACTCCATTTACAAGTTGATTTCTAAGATGTTGGCTCATAGGATTTTGAAAAATATTCCTGATCATATTAGTGACTCATAGGGTGCTTACATCCCAAGTAGAGCAATTGGAAATAATGTAATGATACTTCAAGAGTTGATTAGATCTTACTCTAAGAAAACTGGGAAAGCTAATTATTGCATTAAAATCAATCTCAAAAAGGCATACAATAGTATGGATTGGGAGTTCATAAAAAATGCTATTTTCACTGAATTTTTCAGGTCTATTTATATAATGGATCTCTCAGTGTATTTCAACACCTAGTTTCAATTTTCTTATCAATGGTTAGCCTACTAACACGTTCACAAGCTCAAAAAGGGATAAGACAAGGTGATCTCATCTCATCATATCTTTTCGGTTTGGTAGGAGACACTTAGCAGGTTGCTTCAAAAGGTGGTTAAGGTGCCAAAGGATTTAAATTTCATTCAAAATGCAGGAGATTGGGATTAACTCACTTGTGCTTTGTTAATGACCTTATATTGCTTATGAAAGGCCTTAAAATGTTCATTAGGATATCAAGTCTTATTATTAATTGCTCAAAGTGGTTTAATCTTATGTCATAAGGTGTCCAATCTAGAAATAATCTTATCCACTATTTCGGGAATTTCTAAACAACAGCTTCCTTTTATGTATCTTGGCATACCTATGACAGATGCTAGGATGAGTGTAAGGGATTTTGTTTGCGTTGTTGATAAAATCAATGTCAGAATTGCTTCTTAAAGATCTACATATCTTTCTTTAGTTGGTAAAGCACAACTCATCATATCTATTTTTAATTCCATCGATCAATTTGTATTGGGCAGCTTATATCACTTTTCCTATCGAAGTCATAAAAACTATCGAGAAGATCCTTAATAGATTCTTGTGGTCAGGTAGCAATGTGAAGATGAAGTGGAAAGATGTTTGTATTCTTAGAAAGCAACAGGGAGTTGGAATTATTTCTCTCCAATCACTCAATAATGTTCTACTTAGGAAGAGACTATGGAGGTTACTCATAGATAAGCAGTGTTTATGGTGCAGGTGGATCCACACTTATTTTATAAAAATAAGTGCTTGTTGGACTTCAAATCTTTTGCCTCTACTACATTCAAGTTTACCATTAAAAGCATAAGGGAAAGAATGAGACATTTTATTTATTTAATTGAAAATGGGAAGAACATCTTCTTTTGGTTTGATAATTTAGGCCTTTGATTAAGCTACAAATAGTTGAACCTCTTAAATCCTTTTTGAACTTACAGAGTCCAGTAACAAAAGCTCTCACTGAGAGGAATCATATAACATTTGCTAGTATACTTACAGAATTGAAGAATGAAATTAGTTAGAATTTTCTTACTTCAGATGAGGATTGTGTAATATGGAGAAACAATGCTGATGAAAGATTCACCAATTTAACTTGTAGAAAGGTCATTGTAGGTGAATTACTAACACTTCATTGGAAAGATTTGGTTTGGTTTGATCATCATCATCCTCGAGCCTCTGGCTATGTTGAATAAGCTACCAAATCTTGATAAAATTGTGAAATTCACATAACTTGCTAATTGGTGTAATCCTTGTAAAAGGGATGAGGAAAATTCTTATCATTTATTTTTTTATTGCAGCTATGTTTTTAATACTTGGAAAGCTTTGTTGTGTAGAGGTTTAATCTCTGAAATTCCACAAAATCTACGTCAGATCAAGGAGTTGTGCAGTGATATGAGATACTATAATAGAACTTCAAGATGGTGTTTATGCATTTCCTTATCATTCCTTATAACAGATGTGTGGGATGAAAGAAATGCTCGAGTTTTTCATGATACATACATTCCTAATTGGCAGTTTAGTATCCTTTTAATGCAAACGATTTCTCTCCTCATTATCTCTACCTTGCCTTTGGTTGTTAATGGCTTATTTCTTGAAGCTTTATTCCCCTTTAATCTCCTCCTCCAAGTTCCTTAAGTCTGGCCTCCACTTCTACTAACTCTCTTCATTGCTCCCCTCCTTGGACTTGCAAAACATGGTGTATAGTGTTAAACAATGGAAATCAAAGGAAGTTCTCTTACTTCTCCAATAGTCAATCATTGACAGTCAAGTTGTTTCTCCTCCTTTAGAAGTTTTACAAGTAGGTGCGACTTACTAGAGCTCCTTCTTAGTAGGATACTTTTTTTATAAAAGGTCATCATTCTCTCAAATGAAATAATGACTCCTTTGAGATGGGAAAATTAGGGCTAGAAAAACCATTGATATCATCAGAGGATTATTTCATTTTTTTTTAAGTTTATCAATGAAGCATGCTTATTAAATATTCTAGAGTAAGGATAGGGATGGCAACGGATCGGACGGGCTGGGACAACCCAGACCCAAGCACTGCCCGTGGCCCAATCGAGCCAGGCAATCTTAGTCTATGGCTTGGTCAACCCAGGCCAAAGTCCGGTTGGGCCTGGCCGAGCCACATTTTTTATCCCTAAGTAAGGATCATTGCATTCATCTAAAAGACTAATTATGTTACTCAAATGGAGACTATGATTGGTCTTAGACAAGAACAAAGGGAGACATATTCCTATTTGGAAAATTTTGAAGTCTAAGTTACTTGATAAGTGCCCTAGGAAAATCTCTATGTCTAGATTCTCAAGTCAAACTAGATAGAATTGGTTATACAATAATTTTTTTTAAAAAAAAGTGGAAAGTGACAAGGAATTTCCTAATTCACTAAGAATTAACATATTATTTGGTTTGGAACCTTCAAACTTCTCAATTACATATGTATGAAAACCCCTTAAACTCCAAGATAAGTAGGGAAAACCTACTAGAAGAGTTTTTAAATTTGGATGTTACAATAAGCTAATGGGATTTGAAGAATGTGTAAAAGTTTGGAGCAAATTGCCACTGTTACTTCATTAATACTAATTCTAATAACATTAAGCATAATTTAACCAATTCAAATAAAACGAAGTCTATTTCTATGTCGGACAATTGTGTATTTACTAGCAATACTGAAAGAAGAAGCCTAAAGAGAGTTCTTTTGTTTGTCCTCATAAGGCTCAAAATTTGTCTTTTGTTACTTATGCCAATGATAATATTATGGAGTCCCAAAAATTTGCACCTGATGGATTAGCAAGTAGCTCTTCTTATATTCAGGATGGTTGTACTAAAGGGGCTCCTTTTGTCTCTATAAAAAAGAAGCATAATAGAAAGCCTAAGAAAAGAACCATCCCTGATAACTCCTCCCCTTCTCCTTCATAATGTGTTTCCTCACCTGGAACAATAGTGAACTTAATAGCCTCAATAAACAACAAATCTGGAAGTACCTCATCATAGAAAGGAAGGTTGTTCTTTTAGATCTCTTGGAAACTAAAATAAAAGATTGTAATCTTGGTACCAATCTTTAGTTTCTAGAGAAGAATTCAAACTGTATTTCCAATCATCAACATCATTATAATGGGAGAATCATAGTAGCCTTTAATCCATATATCATTTAAGTTATTGTCACATTTTTCTACGATCAAATCATCCATCTTAATTGCACCTTTACCTCTTCGCCCTTGTCTTTAACAATTTCCACAATATATGCTACTAATTATACTTTTCAAAGAGTGGAACTTTGGAATGATCTAAAAAGGTTGCAAGTAGGAATTTAGTGTACTTAGCTACTTTTGTGAGACTTAAATGTATCAGGAACTTTCAAGACGTTGAAGGAAGAAAACTGACTGTGAGACCACTAAGAAATGAGCTCAACTTTATCGTTACTCTTAGGAATCACAAATTTAAACTTTAGTGATTAGTTCTTTGCTTAAAGCAATAGATAAAATGAAGATTGAATTATTAGGAAAGCTTGATAAAGCTGTAGTAAACCATTGATGAATGAGCAAATACCCCTTTTTCATGCTTATTTTAGTACCTCAATATGCTTTAGTCGTTCCATCATTAAGGTCTCAGGTAATGAATCTTCCAAACCTATTAAAAAGCATCCTTAAGATTTTTATAATTTTTTAACTTTGCTTGAGGGATTTAAGAGGATTATTATTAAAGGTTTGCAAGTCAAAGTTGATAGATGCAAAGCTTTTCAAGATACTCAACTATAATTCATTTCCTAATACTTCAGTTAATATTAAAATTTATTAGACTCTTTTTATAATATCCACTTTAAGTGCTATAAGAATCCTTTTGATACGTCACTCAAAACTGTAAAAGCACAAGGCCTTATAAAACTATATTCAAGCCTTTGAAAAACACAATTCCTTGCCAATGCAAAAATCAAAACTTTATTGCTTAGAGAGGGTGATTAAAATACCAAGCTCTTTTCGATCTACCAAGTATGAGTCATAATAAGATTTGTGTTCTCACCAATGACCTTGGGAAGCTTTTTTATGATTAAAAGGAGCTTAAATCCTTCTCCTTTAACCATTTCAACAAGCTTTTAGGTGTAGCCTCAAACTATTCCTCTTCTGTGTAAGAGCTTAATTACCTCATTAGCATAAGTCTTGACTCCTCTCAAGCTAAGCTTCTAACTAGACATTTCAATATAGCTAATGTTCATTCTTCCCTCTTTAGCCTTAACCCTAGTAAACCCCCTAGGTCTTGATAGATTTAATGCATTATTCTTCCAAAAACTTATAGGTTAACCCGTGAGCTCTTTTCTACAACTTCGTTGGAGTTCTTTGAAAGTAATAAAATGCTCAAAGAACATAATAAGACTTATATATGTGTAGTTCTCGAAAAGATAAATCTGCATCCTTATATGACTATAGACTTATTTCTTGTTGCACTAAGGTTTATATATTTCTAAATTGATTGCTCAAAGATTGAAGAATGTCATAAAACTTCTAAAAAATCCCTATCAGTCTGCATTCATTCAAGGCAGAAATATTGGAGATAATATTCTCCTTATTCAATAATCTTTAAGTATTACAACACCAAAACTTACAACTATGGGTTGAACTCTTAAAGTTGATTTTAATAAAGCCTCTGATTCTCTAGATTGGAATCTTATCAACAATTGTCTTTTTGCTTTTGTCTACCCTAGTTTATTTGATAATTGGATACAAGCTTGTATTACCTCAACTCCATTTCATGTCCTAATGAATAAGGAGCCAACTAAGCTATTGCAAGGAGCTAAAGGTCTTAAACAAGGTGACTCTTTATCCCCTTACCTTTTCACTCTTTCAATTGAAGTTTTTACTAAGCTAACTGCTGGAAATGTAGAGATGAGCGGAAGATTTAGGTATCACTACAAATGCAATTGTCATAAAATATTCAATATGTAAAATTTGACTGCGCGTCGTAATGCTAGTCAAAATAAAATAACTAGACTACTATTGTAACAGTAGCGAGTCTAGGTCAATCCCATAGAGAGTGTGTGTAAAGTTTATGGAATGAAATTAACCGGTGTTTAGGAAAAACATGGGATTTTGGATTTTTCAAAGAAGAAAATAAAATGAAACTAACTAATAAAAACAAATTAAAGAAAATATGCACAAATGATAAATGTGGGGAATTCGGTAGGGACTCGGTTCTTTGGTTCAATCTCGGCCTACACCTTGACAAAGCATATTGTATTAATTTGTTATTCTTTAACCTCTCTTAGAAACTATTAATCGTGGGTTAATAATTAACCCGAGTTTTTCCTTAGATTTTGTTTAATCAAAATACGATCGTTAATTAAATCTAACCACTAAACAATCTAGGATACGATTTCTAGATTTAATTAGGCAGTAGTATTACGAATTAGAAAAATCGATTAATCAAGGCAACAATCAAATACGATGCGTCATTTAACCTAGGTTATGTTATCCTTAATGATTACGAATCATTAGTCGCTACGCATGAATTTCAACATAACAATTATGGATTATATCAAAATTCTAGCAATGAGTTTGCAATTAGCAATTTAATGAACGCATTAAAATCATCAATTCACAATACCCAATGGGTTGATACACAAATAACCGAATAATAACAAAAATTCGATTATCCATACATAATATCCAAATCAATTAAAATAGGATAATACAATTAATTCTTAATGAGAGAGAGAGAAACAATGAAATAATTAAAAAAATTATTTAACCCGGGTCATCGTCGTCGATGTCACCTTCGAATCGGCGTCGGGATGTTTAGTCGTTCATAGGTATTTTTCGAAAAATTACTTCAGCCCTCATTCTAAACCCTAGCCAAAAACCGTTAGTTTATTCTTTACTGTCGCAGCTGTTCACGCATGTCATTGTGCTGCTCTTCACTATTCCCTGATGTGACAAATAAGGTTTTGGGTTTAATGGCCACCGCTACTGTTCACTGCTGCTCCTTATGCACTATAGCGTCTGTGCCTGCGTCCACACTAGCTCCCTTCAGCTGCAAGTCGTAGCAGCTCCAAGCCTCACTAGCCCTGCTCCTGCACTCTCTCTACTGCGCCATCCCCTCTCGCTCGGCTGCTCCTTCTTTTTCTCCTGGGACAATTTAATTTTGCCTCTCTAAAACCCTCTACTCTCTGTGCTCCATGCTGTGTTTAATGCAGCTGTCTGATTTAAACGCAGCATCTTTCTGCGCAACGATGACGCTGTCTGCGTTCCGCAGACAGTGCGTTTAACACACAACGCTGCTTCAACGCAGTGTTTTCACCAAACTTAATTCTTTTTTTTAAGCAAGCACTTTTAATTCTCCTATTTTAATTTTTCTTGTCTTTCTTCTTTTTTTCTTCTTCTTGCTCCATAAAGACAAGCAAAAATAAATCTTCAGAAAATGACCCAGATGTAATGCTTCTAGCTCACTTTAATTTCTTTGCTCCCAAATTGTACCTAAAGTCATATATGAATTAAAATGAGTATCTTAAGCATTTTCATGTCAATAATCACTAAGTGTAAATCATTAAATATATCAACAATTAAACACATAAACATCCAAATTAAGCTCATTGACCTAAAACATTGACTCAATTCTCATATTTTTCCAAGACTATATAATCATAAACAAAGATAAGTGACTTTCAAAAATCATAGCAAGAAATCAACATTTCAAGCTTTTACTCATGATCAATCAACATTCAATATCTTCAAAAATTGAGTAATCTAATGGTAGACTCGGAAAATGTGTTTAACTAAAATATATCAAAGGGTACACTGAACACCATTCACGATCATGACAATCCACAACTTTGCATATCATTCCATTTCTCTACCACTAATGTTCACATGCAAAATCATGAATCAAAGAACTTTTTAGGGTTGTAATGTGGGCAAAGGTGAGGTGAGATATATTTGGGTTAATTAGCACGAAAGCCATCAAAGCTAGTGAAACAAAAGCAACACTCTCAAAAACTAGGTACCGTCAGTTATGACAAATGTAACATTTATATTTCACAACCCCATTCAGCTCTCACACACAAACCACATGAAGCATATACCAATTCGAAGGAATCATTCGTACAATTTATGCCAATGAAATCACAAGAGTGAACCTTCCATGCCAACCTCTACCTCATATTCAACATACTTAAAATAGCACATCCATTACAACTCTAGGAAGATGCATAAACCATAAACAACTTTTCAACACATATGCAATCCTTCCTTGATACATTTATTTTAAGCACTTTTTTTCTTTTTTCTTTCTTTTTTTATTTTATTTTCATTTATTTTCTTTTTCTTTTTTTTCTTTCTTTTCCTTGTAAAAATTAAAATAAACTACATCAACGTGGAAATTTCAATGATAAGACATAAAATAATATCCCAAGATTATAACCAACCCTCACATATGTACATCCCTACATTTAGAATTTTGTATGTCCACAAACTCAACTGTCACAAATGTTCCACTAGCTTTATAACTTGGGTAGGACATTTGGTTAAGTTTAAAAGGATAAAATGTGGTTTATACAAAAACAAAGGATAAAGCTTAAAGGGGTTTATCAAGGAAAAAATCATGTCAATAGGATAGGTTATTTGGCTAATGTAGTTTATGAAAAACAAAGAATGCCTAATCATATCCATGTTAATGCATGTGATAAAAATGTGGTCTTGAATAGAAATTTAATGTAAAATCAGGATGTACACGTCATGAAAGTCACACATTATCAAAAGGTAATGAGACTAATATGGATGTGTCAGTCAAATAAGGCTCAAAATCTCACCAGTTTTGTCTATCATTAGTCACTACTCTTCTAAAGACAATGCATATCGACCAATCACAAGAGCAAAAGTACATGTTAAAGTTGCCATGAAATTTTCTAGTCAATTCACACTCTAATAATGATTATATAATCTCAGAAGCAATAAAGAACGAGAAAATGTTTGTTTCATTTATTTTATTTTTTCTCTCATTTTGATTAAAAACTTAAAAATAAGTAAAACAGACAAATTCAAAAACACACATGCATATAAAAAGTAATGCGGAAATGTAAAGGAA
>JAOTAX010000001.1:7746888-7761221 GCA_025629825.1 Erythroxylum guanchezii
TACGATATGTAATATATATGTGTGGGTTTGAGTTTCTAAATAAAATAAATATCAGTGTGATGTTTGGTTTTGTTGTTTTGTCTTGGGTGGCATCCATGTATCCTCTCAGGTGGTATTTGGGTGTTACAGAGCTAAAAGATGTGTCCTCTTCAGCGTCGAGCTCCTTCTCAACTTCTTCGACACAAACAATTCGTTAAGGGTTGACCTCAAAATTCTCAAGTTCCTCATTACTTTGTAAAGTTTCCGCACAGACTTCAATTTGGTACACCTTGGGTTGATACGGCTGCTCCTCTTTACTTTGCGATTCTAAGCGATCGAGGCTTATTGCCATCTAACACATTAGGTGTTCCATCCTCTGTTGGCTTGCTTTTGTCTCTTGTCAGAATTCTTGCAATTCCTGCTACATATCCTATAGAAATTGTAAATTGTTAGCAGTCATATTATTAACAAGTTCTTCTAAAGATGCAACTGAATTATGTTGGCTCTCCGGATCTTGGGCGCTAGAACATGTATTTTTTGGAAATTGCCCTCCATCCTTTTGGAATTGTAAAGTATTCTCCTGCAATTGCAACATCAACTCTTCTAGAGATGGACTGAAGTTGTGAGAGGAAGCTTCTGGTTTGTACAAGAATTGTTGTGCACCTTGCAAACTATCATGGAAGTAATTCTAATAATTATCCCATCCATAACAACAGTTAGGTTGATCAGTCCAAACATTGCTATAGGATTGAGAATATGAATTATAAAAGAAATTACTTCTGTCCATATCAATTTTTTAAAGCACAAAATAAAAATAAAAATGAAAAGATCACCAAATAACAGAAAAGAAATTAATCACGAATAAATATATAGAAAATACCAATTAAATCACAAACAGAAACTAAAACACCACACTCCCCAGCAACGGCGCCAAAATTTGACCACGCATTGTAACGTTAGTCAAAATAAAATAACTAGACTACTATTGTAGCAGTGGCAAGTCTAAGTCGATCCCACAGATAGTGTGTGTAAAGTTTATGGAATGAAATTAACCGATGTTTAGGAAAAACGGGGGGTTTGGATTTTTCAAAGAAGAAAATAAAATGAAACTAACTAATAAAAACAAATTAAAGAAAATTTGCAAAAATGATAAATGTGGGGAATTCGGTAGAGACCCGGTTCTTTGGTTCAATCTCGGCCTACACTCTGACTAAGCATATTTTATTAATTTATTGTTCTTTAACCTCTCTTAGAAACTATTAATCGTGGGTTAATAATTAACTCGAGTTTTCCCTTAGGTTTTGTTTAATCAAGATACAATCGTTAATTAAACTTAACCACCGAACAACCTAGGATACGATTTCTAGATTTAATTAGGCAGTAGCATTACGAATTAGAAAAACTGATTAATCAAAGCAACAATCACATATGATGCGTCATTTAACCTAAGTCATGTTATCCCTAATGATTACGAATCACTAGTCGTTACACATGAATTTCAACATAGCAATTACGGATTATATCAAAATTCTAGCAATGGGTTTGCAATTAGCAATGCAATGAACGCATTAAAATCATCAATTCACAATACCCAACGGGTTCATATACAAATCACCGAATAATAACAAAAATCCGATTATCCATACACAATACCCAAATCAATTAAAATAAGATAATACAATCAATTCCTAATGGGAGAGAGAAACAACGAAATAATAAAAAAATTACTTAACCCGGGTTATCGGCGTCGATGTCACCTCCAAACCGGCATCGGGATGTTTATCCCTTCATTGGTATTTTCCGAAAAATTGCTTCAGCCCTCATTCTAAACCCTAGCCAAAAACCCTTAGTTTCTTCTTCACTGCCGCAGCTGTTCACGCATTTCACTGTGCCTCTCTTCACTATTCCCTAATGTGACAAATAAGGTTTTGGGTTTAATGGCCACCGCTACTATTCACTGCTGCTCCTAATGCATTGTAGCATCTGTGCCTGTGTCCACGCTAGCTCCTTTCAGCCGCAAGCCGTAGCAGCTCCAAGCCGCACCAGCCCTACGCCTGCGCTCTCTCTGCTGTGCCACCCCCTCTCACCCTGCTGCTTCTTCTTTTTCTCCTAGGACAATTTAATTTTGCCTCTTTAAAACCCTCTGCTCTCTGTGCTCCACGCTGCGTTAAACGCAGCATCTTTTTGGGCAACGCAGACGTATACAGCTTGTGAGTTTAACGCACAACTGCGTTGCGCACAACGCTGCTTAAACGCAACGTTTTCACCAAACTCAATTCTTTCTTTTTAGCAAGCACATTTAATTCTCCTATTTTAAATTTTCTTGTCTTTCTTGTTTTTTTCTTCTTCTTGCTCCATGAAGACAAGCAAAAATAAATTTTTGAAAAATGACCCAAATGTAATGCTTATAACTTACTTTAATTTCTTTACTTCCAAATTGTACCTAAAATCATATATGAATTAAAATAAGTATCTTAAGCATTTTCATGTCAATAATCACTAACTGTAAATGATTAAATATATCAACAATTAAACACATATCAATGTCCTTTACTGATGATTTGCTCATATTTTATGGAGATGATGCTCACTCTTTTGGCATCTTTATGGATTCTCTTAGCTAATTTTTCAAGTCTCTCTATAAATTTAAACAAAAGCCTGTTTTATGTGTCAATTGGAGTTCAAGAAATTGATTCTCTCTATAATATTTTAAGACTCCCACTTCAGCAAGCTCCCTTTAAATATTTAGAACTTTCAATCACAACAAAAACATCATCTTTCAGAGCTTTTACCTATACTTGATTCAATCAAAAATAGGATCAGTTATTGACAAAATAAATCTTTATCCTATACAACAACACTCCAACTTATTCTTTTAGTTTTAAACAAGCTACAAATATATTTGAGTTCTCGTGGTCCTTGCCAAAAGCCTTGTCAAGGATGTGGAGAAGATTCTAAAAAATATTCATGGTCAGGAGATATTGGGAAGTCCTCATTTGTCAAAGTGAAATGGGATAACTTCTGTTGTCCTTAAGTTTGAAGGAGGATTAGGTATATTGTTTCTATTAGAGTTATGAATTAGTGCTAATCACCAAAAGGATATGAAGATTATTCAGTGATAAAGCAGTAATTTAATGGATGCATGTCTACTGCTTAAATGACAGGGCTTTTGTGAAAATGATACCTAGCAAAAAGCAGTAATTAATTTTAGATCAAATGCATAAGTTAAGGAACTTTATCTGTTAATAATTCAAATACTTGATAAGAAATGGCTTAAATACCAAAACTTAAATAGAGCTCTATAAGACCTAAGATCCTTAAGAATGTTAAGGTACAAGAAATTATTAAAGAAGAGGAATAGAGTTGTATGAAGATTGTCTTGGCTTGAAGCTATCTTGCCAAATTACAAACTTAATCTTTCATCCTTAGATTCCATAATCTATTAGGAAGATAATTCTAAGAGGTTCACTAACAAATCATGCTTAGAGATATTTAGGAGGCCTTGCCACAAGATCAACCGGTCTAAACTAGTTTAGTCTAAGTATACCTCTCCAAAAACCTCATCTATTTTTTGGTTAGCAAATATGCAAAGATTAAAAACAAGAGATAATATCAAAGGTTTTCATATCTCACTTGTCACCTTGAATCCTTTAATCACTTGTTCTTTTACTACCAATTCTCTAAATCTTTGTTATGCTCAATTCTCCAACTATTTGGTTGTGCATGTTTTGAAAAGGATCTATTAGGTGTAATAAAGTGGGCAAGGAAACAACTAGAAGTCTTACACCCTAATCTCTTCAAATTATAGATGGCAATGGAACCTATGGGTGGATCTCACTATTTTTTTAAAATTAAAATATAAAATATCGTCTTTTTTTAATTGAATCTAGTCCTGAGTTCCCCGGGCCTTGGCTGCCCAAGGCCTAACTTTTTTAAGCAAAATGATATCCTTTTGCCTAAAAAAGTTTAGCCTCAAATCGATATTGACTTGACTTGGCGTACAGGTTGA
The DNA here is from genome assembly GCA_025629825.1 of Erythroxylum guanchezii. Lineage (NCBI taxonomy): Eukaryota > Viridiplantae > Streptophyta > Magnoliopsida > Malpighiales > Erythroxylaceae > Erythroxylum > Erythroxylum guanchezii. Next base: position 7,750,877 of record JAOTAX010000001.1, read on the forward strand.
CCCATTAAAAATACATATATTTAGGCCGATGAGTCAACAAATTACCATCCTTATTCAAAATTGCCTTGAGTTATTGCATTTACACTCTTTGTGAAAGGAACCCAGGAATTCATCCGAGGAAAATTTTTAAATAGCCTTAAATTTATTTCCAATACTCGGTTGAATTATATGAATTATAATTTTCTCTACTACCTATGACAAAGCTTTAGACCTAATTGAAACCTACTAGATTCTTAAACTAAAGTTTCTCAATAATATCCTTAATCCCAAACTGAAGTTACTCTCTTAGCTTTATGAACCCCTCAAGCGCTATTATTTGAGTCTCTTTTGTTTACTTGGCAGCTATTTGTTAGCTGGAACTTTTTCTTTCATTGCTTCCTAAGTTAAAGGATGAATCCTTTTTGTAAACTTGGCACAGCCTAGGCTTCTTTTTATTCTTAATTCAATCCAACTTTAAAACATGAAAATCCTAACAATGTCTCTGTCTTTAAAGCATTTTAACGTCTAATCCTAAATCAAATTAGCATTGCAATTATACAGTTGTTGCTTGAAAATTCAGAACATTATACATTGAAAACGTGCTTTTCAAAGTAAGAAAAATAAGCATATTAACACATTAAAATATGTTTTAGCATATTATATGAGCATTACTTGCTACAATATTACATCTTTAAAGGATTCTAAATTTTAATTGTCAATTATATATCAAAAGAATTTTCCTTGGGGAATATACTGTTCTACTGCAGTAGTAAATATTTCCCCCTCTTAAGCATGTTTGTATACGAACTCTTGTCCAGTAACACCAAGTTTACCAAGTATTTATATCAGGAATCTAATCCAGTATATGATCATCCACATCTACAAAATTTGTGCTGCTAGAAAACTGCAGCAACATGCTTACAATCTGATTGCCTTTTACATATTACTTGAATCTGGTTCAATACGTGATTGCAATCCATTACGTATCATCATCTGTGCATAGAACTCAGCATGCTCCTGACAACAACATTAATTTTTATGGTGATACAAGGTGTATTTGAATAGGGAAGATGATAATGATTTTAACAGCAAACAGTGGAACAAAATAAATAAGCTATAAGTTAAGGATGCAATCCAGAGGTTATTTTAGACTGCCATTAAAATACCGAAAGCACAACAATTGTTTGATAAATATAATTAAAAAGTTGAAGGATGTCATTGCCTGGTAACAGATGTCGCTTAAAATGTCAGAAATGTAAGCATGTCATTCAAACGATGCCATAAATTCATACCTTAACAGCCACAATGACAACGGCCACACCATTTTGGCAGGATTCATGAAATAGTCTTCTAGCTTCATCAGGCGTTACAGATGGAACAACACGAGGAACCACCTTGGCAACTGCATTCAGAAGTTGTTAAAAAAAAAACAATGAGGCATAATTTTCCAATTTCACATTCAATATCAAGAAAAGATAGATAAAGCAACAAGAACTGTCTTCTCTATTTAGCTGAGGAAGAGTTTATTTTTGAACACATATAGACTCAACTTCTATTGTTGAGAGCTTTAAAGCCCATTAGTTGAGAGGATTATAATTACGTAATTGAAAAATACTTGACTGCAAGAAGAGAATTACCATTAAAGGCATTCACAAATTTTAGAAGGATCCAACGTTTTGATATATAAACTCTCAAATGTAATCAGATATTACCTAAGTTCTCAGTATGACGGATGTCGTCAAGTAGTAAAACTCTGTAACTATCTCCACTCCCAATGCCTGTCTTACGACTTTGCCGTCCAATATCCCCTCCTGCCAGAACAGAACACATACTTTGTTTTAGAATATATAACAAGAAATAAAATGGAAAATAAAGCAAGTATTTGAAAATTGTGAAGATTTTCTCATCTTGTTCCTGAGAACCGACGAACGAGCAGATAAAGGTTTTGAATATATAATGGTTGGTAAGTTTATTAGAGTTGTTCAATTCCCACATATCAACTAGGGATAACGATAAAGGATGATCAACACACAAGAAAGCGACCATAACCCAATGCCTCAGACTGAATAGAGATTAATGAAAAATTTAACAGTATCACCCCATTAACAAGGTCAAATCCAAGTAAGTACACGGGTGAGGGTGTGTGAATATGTGTCTGTACAATCCTTTTTCATTATGATATGCAGATGGGAAACTTGCACCCAAAAACAGATAATAGAAAGCACAAAGGAATGATTGGACACTAGATATGACATTATCAAACGAAATTTCCTCAAGTACAAAATCCCACATTCTTCTGAAGTTACAAGAGCCCAAGAAAATTAAAGCATAAATAAATAGAAGTATAGATGGGAAAGTGGAGTTCTTGCTTTCAATGATTCCAGTAGACATACGCATTCTATTTTTATAACAAAACAAAGAGAAACAATAACTTCCAAAGCTTTTAATAAACAGTTCACTAAACCGAAACAAGTAGAAGAAACTCAAAACTGAGAGATTTACAATCTTCCAAACAGAAAACACTCAACCACTCCCCCACCAATCGATCAAACAAAAATTAAGAATGTTTAATTTGGGTACGCTTATATATCAAACAAAATGTGAGTTCTCTTTAACAAGACAGCTATTGAACTCGGGTGAGAGAGAACAGACCTTCAAGAACTTGTAAAGAAGTGTCCATCTGGGATTGATCAAAATTTGGTCGCTCCAAAATACCAGCACCTCCTCCTTTCGAAGATCGAAGACCGCTTTTTGCCGTCAATCCCATTAAACTAATTTGACACTGTGACCTTATTCCCATCCCGTGAATCTCGGGGAGTTTCCGGACGAGACGGAGCTCTTTCGTCATAATAAGTAACGACGCCGACGATGATCCGCTGATAATTGCCATTCCCACCCCCTAACAATCTGGCTTTCACCTGATAAACGAGGCGACGATATTGCTGAGCTGCTCCGTTAAGGAATGAAGAAAGGATGAAGTTCATAACCTTATAGCCATAGGGCTTTTATTGGCCACTTTGCACCTGCACTGCACCGCACCGCACCGCACCGCAGAAAAGGTGAAATTGTTGCCACATGTCGATCCCTGACTCCTCAAGTTTTGATTTTTATTTTCATGTCATACGTCAAGAGGTAGAACAAATATATTCTTCTTTAATTTACAGCAAATATGTTACCATTCAATTTAATTTATTAATTTATAATGACGATAACTTATCATATAAGTTATTTTTTGTCCCTATCATCAATATTAAGAGCTATAAATGACTTTAAAATGCTAATTACGATTTTAATCTTATTTTCCATATTAAAACGATTGAAAATTTATAACTAAAAACCTTTTTTATAATTATTAATATTATTAAAAAGGAACTTTAAGTCATTTACATATTTAATGTCTTTTTATAATGTCTATTAGAGACACGTCTTCTTTGTCCCTCTCTAGGTCTGGGCATTCCATAAATACATTGGAGATTCTCTTTGGAAATACATGGCAGTTAATATCAGCCGCATCCAACTAGGTTTACTGTCAAGTAGGCAAAAGAAAAAACTAACGTCGGCTATAATTTGCATATGGAGAAACACATATTACAATCAACTTCTGAAGTTATTATACACAACATAGAAGAACCTATAGTCCGCATAGATGATCAACACAAACTGCAGAAGGAAAACCATGAAAAACGTCAAATGGATCATAAGAGAAAACCTTTCTAATCAAAGTGGCGGGTCCTGGTCATATAACTTGAAAGAAAATTGAAGTCATGCACAACATATGTGGCCGTCAAAAGGATTCTGTACTGTCCTGCCTACTTGCCAAGCATAGCTCATGCAATTCATTTAAAATCCATTCCTCACCAGTATGTCCACCCAATACCAGCACTCTAGTCCCTCCAACAACGCAGGTGCTATGACCCCATGCCAATTTGGGAGGTTGGCCAGGCACGTTAAGAATCCTCCATGTCGGTTTCTCCTCAGAAGGGTCCAACAAGAAAAGCTGTGAAGGTGAATGCAGCCCAGCAATTGAACCTCCGAATATTATGATCCTCCCACAAGGCATGCTAACAGCAACGTGATCAAGTCTAGGAGGTGGAACCACACAATTCTGGCTTCCCAACCCAGTTAATGCACTACACTCCAACTGTCTCCACTGTGGTTCTTCGTCCTCTAGATCAATAGTGTATGCTTCACCTGATCTCAATCGTAAATGTCCGCTCTTTGCAAGGCCACCAAACATTAGAATTTTGGTTCGTCCGTAAACGGAAAGCGAATGTCCCAGCCGAGAAGGAGGTGCCCAAGAAGTTGGTATCTCTCTCCACTTTGGTTTGTCCGTAGTGAGATCCAGCAAGTACGTATCACTAAGAAACACCCCGGCATCAGTACACCCACCAGACACAACCAATTTAGAACCTTCTATTGTGCACGAGCTGTGCCATGATCTGGGAAGAGGGGGAGTTCCTCCAGAAACTTCTTTCCACGTGGGCTGTTTTGCATCCAAGTCCAGAACAAAAACGTCATTAAGCAACCCTTGACTTCCGCATCCGCCGAATACCACCAACCAGGAACCATTGAGACATGAAATAGTGTGGCCCCAGCGCCCTGGGGGCGATGATTTCACACTCACTCGCTGCCATTCTGGATTTGCAGCATCAAGATTGAGAACAAAAGTATCATCCATAGGCTGCATGTTAACCCCTTCTCCACCAAATAAAACAAGTCTATTTCCTGCTGCACATGCACTGAAATTGCACCGTAAAGGCTCAACTGATCCTCCAACTGTCAATTTCGTCCAACATACAGCCTCCAGGGTGGTCAGCTCCCTAGCCAACTGCCCCCATCCTAACTTCTTAGTCATCAACTCTAATGTTCCTGTGACCTCTCTTCCCCATGCATTTTGACAAACCATCTTCCTTACATACTCATTCTTCGTCAATTGACGGATCCTTCTGCAGACAGACCCAATAGATGCAACATCCCTAGGTGTCAAACGTGATAAAATATTGTGTGCCAAGACTTCATCTGATAACTGCAATATCCCACAGATTTCTTGATGCTGAATAAATTGTGATTGTTCCCTTAGGGAAGAATAGTTGGCCTGCTGATCACACTGATGGCTGCAAGTCTCTTTGAACACTGGGTAAGATACATGGTTCAAATCTATTTTTGCTTCTGAAAACACTTGAATTCCTATTATGTGTGTAGTAGTTCCATCATCATCATGTATAGGAGCAAGTCTTAGATGGTTAACCAATGGAGTTCCATCCTTCCTAAAATTAACAAGCTCTCCTTGAAAATCAACCCCTTCCTCAAGACATCTTCTGATTTCAGAAACAACAACAGGGTCCACTAAAGGATGCCGTCTTTGAGCATGCAGGTCCCTATATTGCAAGAAACGACTGAAAGAAAAGAAACATCTGTTTAATAATGAATTTCTGACATTTATTCTTTAAAATAAGTGACAAAATGACATGGTCTCATGAAAAAGTAATCTTGCACATTGGTTCCAATCAAAGTGTAGAGTTTTGGTAAGGAAAACAGTTTCAGAGGAGGAACTAATCATTACATACTTTGAATCAGAAATAAAAGAAAAACAGAATGTCAAGTTTGGAGTACCACTTGATTCTTAAATCAGACTGAAGAACTAACTCTCAATGTTGGACCGTCATGATCAGTTTCAAGAGCTCAGAAGAACTAAACATATTGACGTGACATATACAGCCTGAAAACACTAAACGAACCTCCATTTGCCAGCAATCTGTTACTTTGGTCCTATTGTCAATAGCCATCCGACTGTTGTTAGTTAGTGATTGTCATGCATGTGTTGCCCCACCTCAAGTTCATGGTTGCATAGGTTTTATGACAAGATAGTTTTAAAACTGTATCTAGTCAGCTTAATCTCTTTCGAACTGTTGACGCACAACTTCTCCAATTAGTTCCAGAATGTCAGACGTTTCTGAGAGGAACTTATCAAGCACTATTATGGTCACCTAGTCCACTTACGGTCTCATCCACATGTAGAATCTCTGGTGACCTACCAAATATGATAATATCAAGTTGGTTACATGGAAAGAATTACGTACGGTTGTCTCAAATGGTGAGAAATATCTTCAAAGGCAGGAGAAACCGGGCACTTGGAAGGCCAAAACCAGATGATCTAGTGTTTCAAGCTTGGATGAGAAGGATATGATTATGTCCTAGATGTGGATATCAATGCAACTATAGATTAATAAAAATCTCATGTTTCTCACTATTGCAAAGGAAATCTCAGGAAACTCTCGGTCAAACCTACTCAAAGAAACAAGGATATAGTCTCTGAGTTGAAAACTAAAATTTCAACAACTTGTCAGTCGCAGAATCCTACAATCAAATCAAAGGATAATGGCTTGAACTCAACCACTACTGGTGCATCCAAGTGAGAAATAAGAAAACCGTAAAAAATTTACATGAATTTGTGGGAAAAGAAGAATATTTGAGTTCCAGCCTCATACTGAACATTATATAGTGAGGATCCAAATCCTTGGAAAGGACTCATTAGGTTAGGATAAAATCTAAGGAATAACAATGGTATTAAAACGGGGAACAATTCCAAGAAAGGCCTGACAGACAAAACAATCCAATAAAATGATCAGTGGCATATTTTATGTAAGGAACTTGGTTTACTAGGGACATTAGAAGAAGAAAACCAAAGGAACAGAAATTGTATCAAAAGGGAAAAAATTTTACAAGAAAGGCTGACAGATAAATTTCACCCAAAAAAGTCCAACAAACATGATTAGCAGAGTATTTCTATGTATCAAAACCTCTGTTTAAAAAGGACACTAGCTAATTCTGTTGTGGTATTGTGCTTCATCTTGAGGCTCGTTTGGCACAGGATTTCATGACTGATGGTTCAAGTCTGGCAAAGAAATGTGTAAGTCTGGTTTAGCAGACACAGAACATTGTGTAAAAGAAGAGAAGGTATGGGGCAAATGCTCCCTTGGATAGCCAAAAAAAAGGACTCAACCATCATTTAGGTAAATTTTATTATGACCAAATCTCGTTATACACGATATAACTTATATAGGTTTAAATTTCATATGATTCATTGCACCTGAATCAATAACCTAAGATCTAGACTGGAATCAATTTTGAGTCAATAAGGACAAGGAAAAAAGAAATAATACCATTTGAGACAATTAATGGGAATTAGGAAACTTAGACAAGGCATTTAGGATCAACATAATTGTTTAATTTCTCCAGTAGTAAGGTCATTTCATACTCAAAAGATTCTTTTTTATTTTTCTTATTTTTGAAAGGCTCGGCACTTTGGAGTAGTCTACAAAGTTGAAGGTACAACAGAGTGGAGGTCTGTGGTGTTGTCAAAGTTATTGGCAAGCTATAAACATATATTAAAGTAGCAATTGGTGGTGAGACTTACAGTAGTAATGCAATCAACATGCATCAATGATGGAAATAAAAGACCTATGCAAGTGATTTAACCAATTAATTGACTAAAGTTTGACCATAGCTGCAAGAGTTTCCTGAATGTGATCATAGTTTGGTGATAATTTGGCCAAATACTTAAACCCGGCCTAGGTTTAACCAAATTTAAATACGCCTCTATGGATTGGATGCGAGACACAATGAAAACAAGCACAGAGCCTTCAGTGGTGTCAATAACAGTCAGCACTACATAAAAAGAAAGGTTAATGACAACTAACAACAGTAGGTCAGTGAGATTTTCAGCATGAGATGCCTTCTTTTCCAGCACTTGAAGGCTGCTGGAGGATTATTAAGGTACAAATGGCACTGAAGGCTGTCTTTTAGCACTAACAGCTGGTAGAAAGTATGCAAGAGCTTTGATACCAAGTAGAATTGAAGAAAGCATTATTACATTGATGCACTTAAGCATTTCATAATCGGGCCTAAGTATATAATTAGATGCTATATATATGGCATAGAATTCCAGTTTAGTCAATCCTACTTAAGAAAAACAACTGTCTCATTAGGTGACAACTTGTCAAATGATGCGTTTGCTGTAGATGATCTTGTGATTATAAAGGATTTGATGAAATCCCTAAACTTTACGGATTAGCTCCTGATCTTTAGGGATTCTGATGAACTGTATATACTGGTTAGGAAGGTAAATATTGATAGAGATTAACCTCCCATTTGTGGGGGCTGTCTGGTTAATATATATGCGCATGTACATAGACCATTAGTATAAATGAGAATTTTGTCCGGATTTCTTGACATGGTATCAAAGCTTCTGGTTCTTTCCTGAAACCCTAATTCTATACTGTTAGTCTCTTCATTTGATTCTATTTTCTTCATCCAATTCCTCTTATCCATCATATACTTTCTTTCTGCTCTATCTTTCCGAGTAGCCATGACAGAATCCACCGCCAATCAGCTTTATCTTGGATGCTCCTGCATCTCATAATACTGCTGCTGCTACAATGTTCTTCAACAAAACTCGGCAATAAATTTACAAGCTAAATGTAAAGAGCAAGGAGACAGACTATTGAAAGCCAAATGTACAGCCTAATCAATGAACCTCGACTTCGAAGGTGCGGCTCTTATTTGTACCTTAAAGCTAACACAACACACCATAATCTAGCAGTTTCAAGGGTTGCCCTTGTACTAAAGCTTTCTTCCGATCCTAAATATGTGTTTTTCCATCATGTAACTAACTAAACAAAAGTCACAAGTTCCAGGGTGAAGCACTTCGATCATGGGTTTATGAACATCAAGCTTGTAAAGAACTCTCTTTTCTAGCTTCCTCCCGCTATAAACCAAAACTTACGTAAGAAAGCTGCCAATTAATTCCCGTGTCATTTCAAGGATATGGAAGATTTTTTCCTTCAGTTCACAGCAGCTGCTTAACTCAGGCAATGAAAAATTGAAAATGGCATTATTTAGATAGCTTTATCGGCCCAAGTAACTCAACCATCTCAATGATCTAGCTACTTGATGCATGTTACGGTTCTCATACATGAACAGAAGAATAATTAAAAAAAAAAAGGCTCCCATTTTGAAGTGACTGAAAAACGTCTTCCTTTTGAACATTTGAATTGTTCAATTAATTCACTGCGATGACGTAAACCAAACACAGAATTCAAGAATTTCCTTCTTAGTTTACAAGCTCTACGCCTAACAATTTTTTTAAACTGTTGGTGCTTTACTTTCCATATAGGACTTTGTAAGAGATCCAAAACAAAGCATGCAAATCCAAAATATTTTGCCATATCCATAATTAATTTACCGTGCCAGCAACAGAATCAGAAAGTGAAGCTAGGAAATCACCAATCAGAAAGCAGAGAACCCATCAACATAAGAAAACCCTATCACTTCCAACAAAAAGAAGTAAAGAAGTACCAGTTTCGACCGAGGACCTCGTGAGCGCGGTAGCCAGTGAGGGTCTCGAAGACCTTGTTAACGTAAATGATAGGAAAGTCGGGGTCCAGAGCATCCGAGACGACGAAGGAAGTAGGTGTCGTGGGGTAGAAGAACACACCTGACCCTCTCTGTTCGTCCATTGAATCCTCGCTACTCTCTTCTTCTTCTTCTTCACCTTCAACAATGGATTCTTCATTATATTTTGAGCATTTCAGCCTTTTGCCTGAGCTGTGATGGTTCTCCCCATCACCTTCTTTCAATCGTTCTAAATCTTCTTCTTCCATGTTTGGCATCTGATTATGGGTCCGAGTCTACTCAATAGAGTAGTATTGCATCGTTGTGTGAGGTGAGAAAGAAATGGTTGTTGGACATTGCTAGTGTGGTTTTTGTCATGGTATGATATTTGCCTTTCTTCTCTTCCATATTACGATAATGCCTGCCCCCAAAATCGGTTCTTTTATATCTTCCTTTTGTTCAAATCATTGAATAAAATACTACTCGTTTACTTAAACAAGCCAGTCTAGAGAAACAATATTCACCTTTGTTAACATTTTAGATGTAACAGTTTTTTTGATAATGTAATACAATTGTCTACGTAGTCGGTACCGAAGGAGCAATGGCAATCTAGTAGTTTAAAGAAAGCAAAAGGGTGAAGAATAGGGCCGAAAATGCACGTCGGTCAAGTGGCAAACTCGTGTCGAACATGATATCTGAAAATATCTAGGCACCTATCAAACTACCGGTGAACATCCACGTCACCTTTCTATTAAGATAGATATTTTGTGTATGCCTGTCCTAATCCTATTGTATGAAAGAGATAAATGGTAAACTTAACAACCGAAAGACAAGTTCGATGACGTATAAAAGTATTTAATTTATTAATCATTTAAACTGAGAATAATAATAACTTATTACTCCCTCTGATTCATAATAAGTGTCGTTTTAGAAAGATTTTAATTATTCAAAATAAGTGTCGTTTGTGACTTTT
>JAOTAX010000001.1:7779394-7830015 GCA_025629825.1 Erythroxylum guanchezii
CAAACACTCCATCATCATAAATTCACCTCTTCATCACATTCAGGGATAAACACCACAATATATTATCCAATCCCACTGAACAGATGCATTGACTCATTACCTGTCATCTTTGACCATGTACTATTTCTCACTTTCATTTATCCACCACTTTCATTTTTCTCACTAATTCGATCCGCCCAAACTCTTAACAATGGATCTTGCGCGTAACTTATACATATGCGCCCATGTAAGATCTCAATTCCGGCGTTCTGATATCACAAATGTTGGATCCCGTTTTCGGAACCTAACTCTCTTGCTTACTTATGAAGCCTTAAGCTTACTCTGAATCATGAAACGTGAGCGTGCATATAACCTTGAAGGGTTATAATTTTTTATAAAAAAAATCCATATGGACATCATCAATTTATCTTTATGCTTATAACGATCCAAAAATTTCACTTACAATAGTCCCGTAGTGTGCCCATGCTAGCTAATCACCATGCTTGAACTTATTTCTCCTACGCGTACACCGAATTTGGAAAACTTAAAATCTTAAATTCATTTTAACTTCTTCATAGAAATCATAGCTTTATATCTCTTGTTCAATTTAGTGAAAGAATTACCTCAATCGGAGTTCTACAACTAAATCTAAAGAGCTTGTTTTAGGTTGTCCGATAACTAAGTTTAATTAAATAGATTATTTTAATTAAACACGACCTAAGAGAAATTCGAGATTAACAGAGCTTGTTCTTCATCTATGATCAATAGTTGCTATGAGAGGTATAAGAATAACAAAACAATGAAGTATGTTTATTTGTGTGTAGGTTGAGATTAAACCGAAGACCAGATCCCTAATGCATTCATCATTTTTATCACTTTTTGATTGTTTGCTTTAACTTACGTTAGTTTAATTTCATTTTATTTTGTTATTCGCAAACCAACAAAACCCCTCAAATATCCTAAACACCAATTCGTTTCATTACAAAAGCTTTACACACACTCTCTGTGGGATCAATCTAGACTTATCACTAGCTATAATTTTAAGTGTAGTTATTTTGTTGTGCTACCAATTTTGGGGCTGCTATAGGGGAGGGTGGTGCTTTAGTTTTTGTTCTTAATTTTAATTAGTGTTTTGTATATATTTGTTTATGATTAGTTTTTACATTTATTTCTTGATATTTTCACGTTTGTTTGTCTTTATGTATAAAAGGACGTAGTGAAAGAAGTATGTCACTGTTGGATATTATCAATCCTCTTGGTGGAAAATTTTCCTATAACCCATATTCTTAATCTTATAACCAAGCTTGGGGTGATCATACGAACTTTAGTCATGAGAGGAATAGCCAGTAAGACTACTTTCTAGATAAGCTGCAGGATGCACAACAATTCCCATATGAACCATAAGCCTCTTATTACAACTTAGGTACATCTCTGAAAGACTCGGTTAATACTATTACTTTGGATTTTCAGCAGAATGTAAGATAATTTTCGCAAGATACAAAGTATAGCGTCCAAAATTTGGAGAGTCATCAAAACTCAGGTGAATCTCTAGAAGACTTATTCAAGGCTATTGCTGCTAATACTCTGCAATTTTAGTAGGACGTAAAACGGTTCTAGCAAGATGTAGTGTTTCGATTTCCAACCTATTGTCATCTCTACTTATTCTCGTTTCTTTCATGCCAATTGTGTTGATACATGGCTCAAGATCAAAGCATTTTGTCCACTTTGCAACTGCAGTGTTGACAGGCACATTGCAGATTTACCATTAGAGCTTAACTCCAGGCAACAACAAAGTTAATTGGTATAGAAATTCCCTAACTTGAGATGTATATTTAATTGTTAACAAACAGGCCTCTACATTTTATGAGAAATCAATCTGTGCAACAAGCTTAATGGATGTGGATTATGTTCTACCGATGTAAAAGCGAATTGTTTTTTATTCAAAATATCATAAATTAACATTTTATCTTTTTTGGTTTGAGGTCAAGCGGAGAATTGAAATATCACTGGCATTAGCTGGGCCATTTCGGTTTCGACGCGAGTGGATACAAAGCCCAAATTTTGAAATATCGAAACTCAAAAATGTTCAACGCTAGGGTTTTATTACATTTTCTATCGAACAGCATGCTATAAATGCTCATCCAAACTACACGCCATCTTCTGATATCTGCGAACTCTCCTTTCTCTCCATCTCTCGGTAATCTTCATTTCACGTTCCATTTTTTTTCGAAAGATTCGCTGTTAGTAATAACTGTAATAAGATTAGTACTAGTGGTTGATGTTGTTTTCTTTATGTTATGGGCGGAAACTAATGATTAGGGTTTTAGATCTACAAGCTTTTGGTGTCTCTAATGATGATTAACCTAAAAACTTTCGTTCTTCTGAAAAATTTCCATGTGGAGTTCTTCTTGGAGACCTGAACTGAAGAGACATCCTTTCTTTTGTTATCTTTTCTTTGAAGGGCCCTCTGGTTTCTCATTTTTGTGATTGCATTTCTATTTTGGATACAGATATTCTTTTTCTTTTGGCTGGTCGCTTGCTTTTCTTTCCCTTCTGCTTATTTTTAGTTGGCTGTTATGGAAGCTAGGGTTTGTTAAAGGCATTCTACATATTGTATTTTTTAGGGATAAATGTATGCCTCTGGTGATGATTAAATAAAAACTTTCGTTCTTCCGAGATGCACCCTGCGGAAAACATTTTGGAGACCTGAACTGAAGAGGCTTGACTTTATCTTATTTTAAAACTTTTGTGGATTTATTTTTTCTTTGTACCCATAAACTTCGAGAGAAGTTTCTACTGAATTTGATGCATAACAACTGTTTCTGATCCTTGAAGTAACTTTCCCACAGTCAAATGATGCTTATTTGTTATATTTTTTCGCTAATAATTTATACTAACGACTTCTCCATTGAAGTTTGCGACTTTTGATATGCAACAACCAAACATCTCTATTTTCTAATTTCTCAGAGTTCGTGTAACATTTTATTTTGAGCCCTTGAATTTATTTAAAGGATATTGCACATCCATTTGACATTCAACTTTAGTCTAAAAGATTGCTCAACCTGTAAATATGTAATTTCACGGTTTCTGACAGTTTTTCCTCACAGTGAAGATTGTATTTGTGGTGAAGATATGTAGTTTCAAATATGTTGAGCACATTTCTTGATGAGTCTGTATCCTTAACATTCTTAGCAAAGCTTTTATCTGCATATCATTGAAGATCTTGTTTGCATTAAATTCTCTAGTGATGAGTGTGATAGAAACTTTTGTTCTCCAGAGATCGTTAATGCTGAAAGATTTGGAGACATGAGCGGAAGAGTTTCATATAAGATCTTTTTTGTTTTTTAAATTATGCATAAAATTTAATTTGTTAGTGAGGTAATGACCCACTTTCTATATTTAAGTTGAAAAGCTCAAAATGATGATTAATTTTACTTTGCTTTGGTAGCATTCATTATCAGTACGAACTTTAGTTGCATTTGATTTTTTATTATCCCTTGAATCATGGCATTGTTACTGTTTCTTTCAAATAATTTCATATGAACATTTAACAAACAAGTTGTTCCACAATATTATTGTGTATTGAGCTCTTCATATTGTGTTCCTGATGATTTGTGTTTTTACTGATATTTTGTATGTGGAAATGTTTGTGCTTACATTCTTTTATTTATTCGTGTATTTTGATACTTTTGTAATCATCCATTGTGCTGCTTTCAGGGTGAGCTATTTTCTGAGGAAAAATATTGTAAGACTCGACATTTATGCAAGATGAGGTGCTGATTTTATGTTTTTCTTTTCTTTTCAATAAACAAATTTCTATTTGTTATCCTAATGATACCTGTATGTGGTGATAAATCTTATGTGTTTTAACTTGTTTCCTTTTTCTCTGTCGATGTCACATCTTTTTCAACAGCCGACCAATGGAGGAAGACGTAAGTTATACTGCCTTGTCTCTCATCATTATCATCACTGTCATCAATGACTTGTTTTTTTACCTGCATGTTTTAGATGTTTTCAAAGGTGATACTTTGGTCTTTGTCAATAGATGCTAGGCAAAACCATTGATGCTTTCATCTTTATTGTTGATGGTAAACTTGTGCTAATTGCAGCAAAATAGCAAAAAGGAAGAAGAAGAATTTAATACAGGGCCACTTTCTGTACTCATGATGAGTGTCAAAAACAATACTCAGGTAATGTTGTGGTTTCATGGTTATATATTCACTCACTACCTGTTACACCGTGTTAGGATATTTCTTCGTGAAGGTTTATCTTGGCTACTCACCACAATTATATGCCTGGATACTGTAGGTGCTAATTAATTGTCGAAACAACAAAAAGCTTCTTGGTCGTGTGAGAGCTTTTGATCGACACTGCAACATGGTTCTTGAGAACGTTAGGGAGATGTGGACTGAGGTTCGTTAGTACACTACACTTTTCTTATCTTAGTTCTTCAATATGCATCTAAGTGATGTCTTTTTTCATGAATTAATAGGATTGTGCGATATTCTCCTGCACAGGTACCAAAAACAGGTAAAGGCAAGAAAAAGGCTCAGCCAGTTAACAAAGATAGGTTTATTAGCAAGATGTTCCTCCGTGGAGATTCAGTGATTATAGTTCTGAGGAACCCGAAGTGAGCTAGATCAGCCTGGAAGCAAATCTCCGATATATGAGAAGTTAGGATTCGTACGTGGACCTTGTGGTGTAGATTGTATCTTCGTAAAAGATTGTTTTGATCCGTAGAAGCCAATTGGTGGTGTTGAGACGTTTGAACCAAATTTGTCGATTTGGTTGAGCTAATCATAGGTTCTAATTATGATTAATGTTTGCTTAAGACAAAAAAAAATGTATAAAACTGGTTTTCAGGCTTTGAGGCATTACTTGGGCTCGTGGGTAATTTGGAGTTAGGTCGGTGCGTAATTATGAAGTGCTTTTTGTATGAAATACATGTCAAGACCAGTGGCTTAGTTTGGATAAAATAGTGAGCGCTTAAATAGTTTGTACTGAAATTGCAGTTATTTAGGGTGGAGTATCGTTGATTTTTGTAAGTTGTATATTTGGCTGAGGAGAAGCTTAAATGGCTTCATATCGATGAAGGGTTGATCCGTGGGAGCCATAATGATTAGAAAGGCAAAGCAATTTGATTATTTCGGTGGAGATTATTCCAGTGGAAATCAACCCAACATTTAGTATTAAAGAAAACAAAGAGCAAGAAAATTGAAGTGTTGGAAAAAATTTAAAATGATGGTTCTCTTAAATTGGAAAATATAACAGTTTTAATTAAAAAAATTCAAATTATGGTATGGTTACAATTTTTGTTGCTCTTCAAATGACATAAAATGGGAAGTGAATTATGTCTACGAAATTTTTTATCTTTTCAAAATTTAATTTGTAAAATGTTCATACTAATAAATGTTGAAAAGTTTGTATAATATAATTACAGAAGAATCATAACGATAATAAAAAGTGCATAAACTAGTTTATAAAGAATTGTTAATTAATACTTGACCTATCTATATTCCAAACTCTGAGAATTTATTGTTATCTTTTTAAATATATAAAAAGGAGCACTTTGTACACGTGTCTTATTATTTCTTAAGATGAAGAGTTATACAGGTTTTGTTATGCTCAGTGAGTAAGGATACCTTGTTGAAGAATTCTAAGACAGCATGCATTACCACTTGCTTGATCAGAGGCCATGATTTAACAAAAAAGTTCAGATTGAGCCATTAAGTCTAGGAGTCTTACGAGGGTTTAATGATTCTAGAACATCTTCAAATTGTGCCACCAATAGGTTTACTTAAGATTTCTATTTCTTAAGTAATTTGGCACCGTTTAATGATCTCTTAAGGAAAAGAATGAATGAGTGAGCATTGGTGGGCATGTTCATGATACTTTAGAAGTGACTAAAATCCACATCTAGCAATTGGTGTTGAGAGTCCACCCTAAGATCATCAATCTGTAAAGATGTTATTCTATTATTGTTTCTCTTGGATACTACAATCCTGTGATAGAAAGATGAGTTCTTATCTCCATTTTTCATCCATTTAATGTGACATCATTCTTTCGTAAAAGAGAAATTATAGGTTAGGTCCTTGGAGAAATTTTGCATAGTTACCTTTTCCATCTTTTATTAGTGCAAAGAGGGTTGTCACAGAGATCTTGTTGGACTTTTAAAGAACATTCCTTGTAGTGTTTATGAGATTATGGTCTTCCCTATATTCTTCATGAATAGCAATTTCATCTCATACTTATCTGTTTAAAATTTCCTAGTATAGATGAACTGTTTAGAGCCTTTGATTCTTACCTTTAAGCCACTCCAAATTCCATCATCAAAACCTACTAAACCAGTTAAGAAATTGTTGAATCAGAAGGGGATTTTAGGAGCTGCTGATGATAACTGAGTGATCAGAAAGGTTACTATTTGTGAACATGGAGAAGCTATTTGGAAAGGCTAGAAACTAATGTTGATTAGCAAGGTTGTAATCTAGCTTCTTTTCAACGAAGTTGTCTCCATATTGATTATTTCTCCTTGTGAAAAAGTTTCCACCATAGGGAAGATCAGTACGTTGAACTTTAGCTAAACATTTTCTCAAGTTAGGAAATGGATTTCCTATGCATTTGTTTCCTTTAGCTTCCTCTAATTTGATAATGGAGTTGAAGTTACCAGTTAAGAACCAAGGTGTTGAGACATTTATAGCCATATCTTTGAGTAGATTCCATAAGAAAGCCTTGATAAGAGTTGTTATGGGCATATATAAATAAGATATGTGCCACTTTACCTGAACTCTTGATCAGTATTTCTAGATGAATAATTTGGTTTTTTTATACAACTTGTGGATACATACAGTAAGGAAGAGTTATAGTACACCAAGATTCTACCATTAGGGTGATGGCTATGATTTGTGATCTCACTCCACTAATTATAAAGCACCTTGAGTATATTGCAATTCCTTTGTTTCATGCGAGATTCTAACATTCCTACAATTTCGTTTTTATTTTGAGCAATCATGCATTTAATCAATTTCATTACGTTATAAATTTTTATCTTTAGGTGTCATCATTTCAACTCTCTTAGCTTGAAATTCTTCATGAATTGGATTTAGGCCATGACCATTCACTTTAAGTATCTTCCTTATTTTCAATCTCTAAATCTCTATTGCACCACAGGAAGAAAAATTAGAAACTATAAATAACTGAATCAATAAGAACACTACTTGCTAAAAATAGTTTTAGTCTAGAATAATAGATAAACACTTTTGGCCAACAATATAACTTTTCTTCAAAATCTTCTTATCATAGGCAGCTTTAGTCTTCTCCTTAGTTATAACTGATTCCAATTTATCTCTACACTTAACTAATTCCAATTTATCTCTGCACTTACACTTAAAAGCTTCCTATGATAAAGGATAAATCACATCAATTTGAAAAATAAAATAGTCATCTTGGGGTGTGTCATGGCATTAAATATATTTAAATGATTCATTTTCCCATCAAATTCCACTACAAGGGTGCCGTCACAAACATGTATCTTAGTTTGGGCTGTGTTAAGGAATATTCTATCTAGTAAGATAGGTATGAGATTATACAAAGTTCCATTATTCATATCCACCACATAAAAATCTACAAGAAATATTGGTTCATTCACCTACATAAGCACATCCACAACCACCCCATCTAGATAAGCACTAGTGTGATCAACCAATTGCATGATAACACTAGTTTCTTTCAATGTGCATAAATTTAAAGAAACATAAATGGAACAAGGAATAACATTAATTGATGCTCTTAAATCTAACATGGTTTGTTTAAGTGTTACCATTTTTACAAGAAATGGTAAACATGCTCAGGTCTTTACACTTAGGAGATAATTTCTTTCTGAAGAATGTGGAGACATTTTCACTCATCCTGATCATTTCACTACCCTTAAACTTTCTCTTGTTGTACAAAATTCCTTAAGCAATTTTACATACCTTAACACATGCTTGATTGTATCTAGCAATGATATATTTACCTTAACATTCTGAAAAGTCTCCCAAATCTTATTATCCTTATTCTCCTTGCTCGACTTTTCTAACCTGCTAGGAAAAGGTAGAGGATTAGTCTTAACCATATTTGGAGATTTCACATTTACCTTTGAAATAGATAAGGTATCACTTTCTTCTTCTAGTTCCCTCTCAATTTCCTCCGCATTGCCCATCCTTTACATAGTCCACTTTAGGTATGATTTTGGCCTAGAGAGAGTGCTCATTAATTAGGAGGATTTCTTTCTATTTTCCTTTGGCTAAAAAACTCAAGCTAGTAAGATTCTTAAGTTAGGTCCCTGGCATTGTAATAGAAAACCTATAATTTTACAACTTTAGAAGACTAGCATAAACTTTGACAAAGCCAATCTAAGTTAGTTCCTATTTGGGTCTAATTTCATAATATTCCTAGAATATTGGAGCATAATACGATTAAATTACTTGGCTAGTTCCATTCCTAATCCTTTATTCATTGATGAAAACATTATAGCTTTAGGCAGAATTGGATTTGTAAAAATTTGCATAACAGCTGAGATAGGCAAGGAACTTTCAAACACACTCAAACTTAAGAGATTGGAGGCTTATGGCAACTTAGAAGAGTGCTCCATTTCAATTACCTATTTATGGAGGCTACAAGCAAAAAGACCAATAAAATGAAGACCTATAGGCAGAGTTTTTGAAAAAGGAGATCATATAGAGCTCATGGTGAAGAAAGGGAATACCAATGAGCCTTTGAGCCAAGAGGGATGTAATGGTAAGACTAGGATGTAATGATAAGACCAGGGTTGTTAAGCAAATACATATAATCCAATCTCAGTAGGATAATGAAATTGTGACATTGCTAAATGGAAATGACACTATTAGGACAATTGATGGTAACTCTCCCGAAGTTCAGACTAATATAATCATGAAGTTAATAAGCCAAGAGCCTAACTAACATGTTGGGGGGAGATAGGTAGCTCAGGAGGAGGTTATTGTGAGTGATTAATTGAGTAATATATATAAGGCTTACACTCTAGTGGTGAGAAGATTAGGCATGAAGAAAGAAAAAAATGGGGAAAAACACCTCATAATCTTATTATTTTTATTTTTGCATGGAATGTTTGGAGATTAAATGACCAAAATAAACAACAGGTTGTTAATTTTTATCTGAAGATAATAAATTCAATTATCTTTAGCCTTTTGTAAAAAAAATTAAGGAGAAAATTGCAAGAATCTTTGTTTCATTTAAAATAACTATCCCCTAATTACCAACCATAGTTTGCACTATAATAGAAAGATCATTATGGTTTTGAATCATAAATTCATTGAAGTAACTAGTCATTGTTCTACTGCACAAGCTATTCATACATCTTCTGCTTTGATAATGACTGGACAAAAGTTATTCCATAGCTTTATGTATGCTATTAACCATTCCTTTCAGAGGAAGTCTCTATGGCAGGAACTATGCAATGTACCACTTAGAATCAATGAACCTTGGTTATTTCTATTGTACCCTTTTAAATTCTAATTCTAAAGGAAGTTAGAGTCCAAGCCACCTTGCTTTGATTTCAAAAATTGGATTAGGAAACTAAATGTCATAAATCTTAACTATAAAGGGAATTATTTTACCTATTGAGTTCAGCTCCTCAGAAGAAAACTGGATAGGGGGTTTGGTTAATTAGAACTAGTTAATTGAACTTATGGAGTAAAGCCATCTTCGACAGACCCTTCACATTATATCATTCTATAGTGCAATTTTATAATCTGCATAATGCCCTGGCAAGAATAGCTCCTGTTAGGTTTTTCAACATTCTAGCTAAGTATTAAAGGTTCTATGAGGTAGTGGAAGCTAGAATGAGCTTGAATATGGAAGGCTTTGAGTAGTTTAAATATGTGAGGAAGCTCATAACAGTGAAGGAAAAGATAAAAGCCTTTCGTAAGATTCTCATGGAACCTAAAATCTTAGACATTAAGGAAGCTAAAAAGATATTGGACTATACACAAAGCAATCTTTATATGGACCCTTATAGTGATAGATAAATAATCAAAGAGACACAATCCTAAGAGGATTACATTAAGGCTTTATATGCACACAACTCAATTATAAGATAGGAATTAAGAGTTCTTTGTCTACAACAAAGTGACTAGTGCTAATCCTTCTTCTTCAAGGTAATTTTTGCAAGAAGGAATCTCAGCAAGGTCACTTATCTAACTGAAGATGATAAAGAGAGAGTTTGGGGGGTAAAAAGACATCAAGGACCTAGTTCTCCAATACTTTAATGAGTTACTAGGTTCATGCCTTAAAAGTAGCTCCTCTATATAGACACTTAATGCATTCATCAGGCTAGTCATTTCTCCTACTCAAGCTATTGATCTTTTTAAGTTAATTGGTGTTAAAGATGTGGATAAAGCCTTGAGGAACCTGAACTCCAATAATAATCAAACCTAAAAAGTAGTCTTAGATTTCTTTAACAGTGGGATATTGATATAGGGAAATAAACCTGAGATACATTTATCTAGTCCCTAAAGTCCACAACCTAAGCAACTTAAGGGATTTTAAACACATTTTTCACTACAATACCTTATATATAATCATTTTTAAGATATTGGCATGAAGGCTGAAAGAGGTGATAAGCTCCTTTATAAGGAAAACCCAAGGAGCTTATATTGAAGGTAGGAGTATTGATATGTGTAGTTTATACTATATTTGATAGGTGTTTTAGTGTGTTTTTAGGTATTTATTAGATGATTATCCTATGTATAGGCTTACAATTGTGTTAATGTGAGTGTTTGTATTTGTTTGGTTTAGAGCAAGAACTAGATATTAATTTTTTGTTTCATGTGGTGTTTGATGTGTTTGTGAGTGTATGGAAATAAGAAATTGAAGAAGGGAGAAGAATTTGGATGAAAACGCAGCATAAAGCGAAGATTCAAAACACAAAAAAGATGCAAGATCGTGCATCATCCCGTGCACATCTTTTAGGTTATGCAAATTCACGATTTTTTGCAATTTTGGTGATGCACAGTTTTATTCATGGCCATGCATCTGCTAGATAGCAATTCTAACGAATTTCAACTTTTCTAGCCTGTTAGTTTCTTCAGTCTTTAACGCTTTGAGGTCATCTTTGGAACCAAATTAAATGGGAAGCCCCTAAGATCCTGAACTATTATTTAAGAATGTGAAAGACATAAAACGATGTAGTCGTCATCTTGTAAAAATGGATCAAACAAGGAATATTGAGAGAGACGTCCATATTTCCAATTTTCAAGATCAAGCTCTTAATAGAGTTTTTCTTTCTTTCTCTTTTATTATTTTCATATTACTTGAAATGTAAACTGAATTTTCAGATGTCTATCACATTTATGACGTTCTAAATTTTAGATTAGGGTTTATTCCGTATTTATTTTGTTACTTTAATCTTTATGGATTCAATACATACTCTGTATTGTGTTAATGGTGCATGTTTGTACTTTGCCAATGAATTGAGAGCGTTAGTAAAAAGTAATCTGATTAATTTACGCAACGAGAGTTGGAGAATTAATATGTAACATGCTTAACAATTCAACTGTCATTGGAAGAGTGATCTTGTGTGAGAATTTGGTTATTCAATTGATAACTTCAGAACTAATTGAAAACGTTAGGGAAGAGTTATGAATTGAGAGACTGCAATTCTGGAATTTTCATATTCAATTAGGCTTAATCAATTAGGGTTAATTGGTTAGGTCTTGAGCGAGAATGATCAAACCCTTCAAAAATCTGGAATCGTTACATAATTAAATTAGTAAACATTATAGGAACAAAAGAATAAATCCTATGCATTCATACTTAATCATCCTTACTTAATTTTGGCAATTCATTTGATATTTGTTATTTGATTGCTTTAATTTAATTTCTTTTAATTTTATGTTATTATTTCACTCAAATAATCTTTTATTACCTTAGACAAAGTTAGGTTCAATTCTTTTTATCTAGCTCCTCATGGGATCGATACCTTTCGATAATACAAGTTTACGATCAGTACACTTACAGATATTGAGAGTTTTAATATAGGTAAAACTTGCTCAATAAGTTTTAGGTGCCGTTTCTAGAGAACTTAGTATATGGAAATTTAAAATCCTTTGATTTAAGGAACTATTACCCTTTCTTTTGATTGTGGTACTCAATCACAAGAAATTAAAAATTAAAAAAAAAATTGGATGCCAAGTAGAAGACACATCAATTTAGACATCATAAGGCAAGAATGAGGAATCCGAAAAGTTAAATATCAAGAAGAGGTAGAAAGAACTATAATGGAGGAAATATATCACAAAGACCAAAGGACTGTATGGACTTATGAGGCTAGGGTTCAATGTCTATCATTAAGGAATTACATGACTAGCAGTGCAATCGACATACAACTTATTAGAAGAGATGGAAAAAAATAGTCCTTGGACATCGGAATGAAGTAGACATCAGTCAACGTTCCTAGATCTAAAAGGAATGATTGCAGTAGATTCAATGACAGTAACATAGGCTAAAATTGACAACCTTACCAAGGAATTAAACAACTTGACAGTCGTTTCTCTCTCTCCATTTAAACAGTTCAGTACGGATGCAACCTGTGTGGATAAGAGAGCTATATCACAATTGATTGCTTCGTAGTGGAAAACAACAATATGTAATAATTCAACTTCATGGGTGAACAATAGGGTCTAGGAAGTAAAAATCCTTAGTGGAACATATATAACCCGAGGTGATAGAACCACCTAAATTTCTTTTGGTCTAATAATGAAAGGACTCAAATGGGAATTCAAAGCTTATTAGGATTTCAACAAGATGAGTCCAGTTCATGGGATTCAAAATTGGACAAGATCATCAGTATGGATAAGGCCCAGAAGAGGTTAGAAGGGAAATTTGAGCAAGTAGCAAAAGATTATACCTCTTATATTCACAACCTAGAGGTTCAAATGGGTTAGTTTGCCAATGAATTTTGTATGACAAGAGTGGAAAGCTTTCTAAGCAATATGGAAGTAAATCCAAAAGATCAATTTAAAGCTATCACACTTAGGAATGGGAAAGAGCTAGAGCAACCAATAAGTAAACAAACTAAAACCCACCTTGTAGAAGACTAAGAGAAGAAGAAAAAATATGAAGAAAAGAATAAGGACTTTCCTTATGTTCCTCCTCCGCCTTACCCACCGAAAATAACATCCCCACAAAGACTTAAAAAAAAGAATTGGGTAAACAATTTGGAAAGTTCATAGAAAAACTGAAGAAATTGCAAATTACCTTGCCCTTTATAGAAGTTTTGAAAAGGATACCCACATACACGAACTTGGGATGATAATCAAATGATAGCCATAACAAAGAGTTGGAAATCCTTAATTACTAATCATATGCCCTCAAAATTTACAGATTCAAGAAACTTTACGATACCCTATGTAGTTGGTAATTTAGAGATTTCAAAATATTTATATGATTTAGGCATAAGTATAAACCTTATGCTTTTGTCAATTTTAGGAAACTATAGCTAGGCGATGTGAAGCCAACGTCTATGTGTATTCAGTTGGCGAACCAATTCATAAAGAAACCGTTACATGTGGTGGAAGATGTGCCTATAAAAGTGGATAAGTTTATCATTCCTGTGGATTTCGTCATGCTAGACTTTAAAGAGGATCAAAACTATCAACTAATTCTTAACATGCCATTTGTGAACCCTTACAAAACTTTGTTAAATGTCCATGTAGACAACCTCATCCTTTAGATTGGTGATGAATAAGTGAAATTCAATATGAATAAGCTATTAAAGAATCCAAAGGAGGGCAACTCCTTCATGACAATTGATGTGGTCGAATCTTTCAAGGAAGAAGAAGAGAACAAAGGAACATATGATAAAGGATATATAGGTTAAAGAATATATAAAAGTCTTTATTCTTGAAGCAGATAAAGAAGATGGGACAAAGGTGAATGAGGAAGAAGAAAAACTATTCACCCTCCCGCAATACAAACTGTTGGAGTCCATTGGCGATCCAGGGAGTTTCATCGTTCCTTATTTTAGTGACAATTTGTTATGGAAAAGGACATTAGTGAATTTACTTGGCCTTTTTAATTTGATTAAATATTTCCTTCTGATTATATTGCAATATGTAGCTTATTTATAGGCTACTAAACTAAAACTGTGTAACATATGTAGAAGTAAGCCACTCATTATGGACCCTGGTTAAGTGTAAATTTGAAGAGTACGTCAAGCTAATAAGTTAACTAAGCGTTACTTCGGAGGCAACCCAAGAATTAGGATTTTGTTATTTTATTATTTTATTTTCGGTTTAATTTATTGGTACTTTGTTACCTTTGGTTGAATATGTATGTTAATTGACGTTGAATATACATGTTAATTAGTATATGACATTCATTTTGTTCACTTTAGGAAATTTGTTATATACATTTATAATTATAAGTTAATTTAATGAGTTAGCATCATTAATAACCTTTCATGAGGATGATCGATTAAAAAGAAATGAGGTAGGCTATGTGAATAAAAAATGTGTGTGCTAAATAAATAACTATTCCACTGTTCCTTTTGAAATAAATATTGTGTTATGAATAGAGCTATTAGCTAGTTGAAAATGTGATATGGCTAAGTAAGCGAGGGCATTCAAGACAAAATGTTTGTCTTTGCATCGAAAGGCTAGAATGACATTCCAACCAAGTTAATTAATAAAACGTGACCTAGTTGAGTAATTGGGAGACATTCATGACAATGCGTTTCCCTTCATATCAAAAGACTAGGTTAATGTTAAAAAACTTAAAAGTGGTGTTTCTATAAATAAATCACATTTTTCTTCAAAAATAGCAAAAGTTTTCATGAAGGGATACTTAGGATAGTTGTAATTTTTGATCGATAGCTAGTTATAAATGTATGTGTACAAATGATATAGGTGAATGAACATGATATTAATGTTTTGATTAATATGTATATTCAATTTAAAGTGCTTAACCATGAAATGCACAGGTTAGTATGTTGGCACATTATTGTCTCATTATTGCATGATTCATGAATCTATGGCTTGTGTGTTTTATGTTTAGTTTGTTTGGTTATGTTCTTTTTTTTTCTCGAGGACAAACAAAAGTTTGAGTGTGGTTATGTTGATAGGTGTAGTTTATACTATATTTTGATAGATGTTTTATTATGTTTTTAGGTTTTTATTAGATTAGTATAGTATGTATAGGCTTAAAATTGTGTTAATGTGGGTGGTTGTATGTATTCTAAGTGTTTGTTTGTTTTAAAGCAAGAATTGGATCCTAGTTTTATGTTTCATGAAGTGTTTGATGTATTTGTGAATGTATGGAAATAGGAATTAAAGAAAAGAGAATAATTTTGCCAAATACGTGACATAAAGCAAAGATTCAAAGCACAAAAGAGATGCATGATCGTGCATCATCCCGTGCACATCTCTTAGGCCATGCAAGTTCACAATTCAGCAATTTTGCTGATGTACAGTTATATGCATTGCCATGCATCAAATCGTGCATCTGCCAGACAGTAATTCCAACAAATTTCAGTTCTTCTAGCACGCGAGTTTCTTCAACCTTTTGACGTTTTGGGGATATTTTTGGAACCAAATTAAGTGAGGAAATCCTAGAAACAACCCTAGGACCCTAAACTACTATTTAAGAACGTGAAAGACATTAAAAAAATGTAGCCGCAATCTTGTAAAAATGGATCAAATAAGGAAGATCGAGATAGATGTCCAGATTTCTAGTTTTCCAAATCAATCTCTGAATAGAGTTTTTCTTTCTTTCCACTTTGTTATTTTCATATTAATTGATGTGTAAACTGAATTTCCAGATGTTTGTCACATTTATGATGTTCTAAATTTTATAATAGTGTTTATTCTGTAGTTGTTTTGTGACTTTAATCTTTATTGATTCAATACATACTCTATGTTGTGTTAATGGTGCAAGTTCATACTTTGATAAGAAATCGAGAGAATGAGTTAAAAGTAATATGATTAATTTGTACAAAGAGAGTTGGTGAATTAATATGTCACACGCTTAATAAATCAACTATCATTCGAAGAGAGATCTTATTTGAGAACTTAGTTATTCAATAGATAACTTTATAACTATTTGCAAACTTTATGGGAAGAGTTATGAATTAAGAGATTACAATTTTGGAATTTTTAGATTCAATTAGGGTTAATTTGTTAGGTCTTGAGAGAGAGTAATCTAATCCTTCAAAAATCTAGAATCGACAGACAATTGAATCAGTAAACAACAAGGGAATAAAATAACGAAAGAATAGATCCTATGCATTCATACTTGATCATCTTTACTTAATTTCGGCAGCTCTTTTAATATTAGTTATTTGATTGCTTTTATTTAATTATTTTAATTTTCTATTATTATTTCACTCAAATCATCTTTTATTACTTTAGACAAAGTTAGGTTCAATTTAATTTATCTAGTTCCTCATAGGATTGATAACTTTCGATACTACAAGTTAATGATCCGTACACTTGTGGATATTGAGATTTTTATTATAGGTAAAACTTGCTCAACAAGTATAGGAGACAATAATCTCTTTTCTTAGGAGCTTTTTCAATACTATTAAAGGAACAACTTAGGGAAATTTTTTACATTGAAAATTGACTTAAGAAAGGCCTTTGATCCAATTAAATGGAGCTTCTTGCTTTATTCACTTAAAGCTTTTGGCTTCTAGTTAAATTCTTGAGTTATATTATATAATGTGTGACCATTATTTCCTTTAGTATGCTCTCAATGGTTTAAAGGGAGAAGAGGGGTTAGGTAAAGGGATCCCCTATCCCTTACCTCTTCTCCATTTTTTTGGACATCCTACTAAGGATCACAACTTCAAACATTAAAAAGAATCATGCCTTTAAGTACTACAAAAAAGCAATATAATGGAGCTATCTTGATATTGCATTTGCTAATGATCTATAGATATTTTGCAAAATCGGCCATAAGTCACTGCTCACTCTCCTCACATCCATCAACCAATTATGAAAACTCTCTAATATTGAAGTAATTACTAACAAAATCTTTCTTATGATATCCAGTGATGCATTGTATTGAATCAATGAGCTAGCCTCCTTAACAGGTTTTAGAATTTTATAAACCCCCTTTCACCTATTTAGTAATTCTCTCACAAATGCTATAACTTCAGATAAGGATTGGAAGGCCTTATTTAATATGGTTGAGAGAAGAATTAACCAATGGTGTAATAAGAGTCTTTCCTAAACTGTAAGGCTTCAGCTAATCAAATCAATTTTGAGCAATATCTACATCTACTGGATATCCCATCTAATTTTACCTCAGAAATTAGCCAAGGACATTAAGAGGATGTTAATGAACTTTATTTGGAATGATGATGCCTACAAGAGTTTAGGAGCCAAAGTAGTATGGAATATGGTATGTAAAATAGTAGATTTAGGGGGACTATGAAAAAGGTCTATTCAAACCTCACGTAAAGTCCTCCTTGCAAGAATAGTTTGGAAATTACTGAATGATAAGGAAAATTTATGGGTCTAATGGATGCATACATTTCACTTAAAAGGAATAAGTCTTTGGGGTTTTATGCCTAACTAAAACATATCTTAGACATTCCACCACATCATCAAATTGAGGGAAATACTATGTAGGGAATTTAAGTATATAAATGGAAATGGCATGCTATCATTTCTATAGTTTGATAATTGGAGTGAGAAAGATCTTTTACACCTAATTCCTAGTATTTTCCATATTAAATACACGTTGAAACTTGATGCCAAATTATAGGAGCTAATTAAGGATGATGAAGTACACTAAGTTTAAAGGCGATGAATGCTTGAAGGAGTTATTCTTAGCTACAATCCAAGGTAGAGTGTGGAAGATAAGGTAATCTAGATTAGGCATACCTCAGGTAAGCTCACTAATAAATCAAAATTTGAACTTTTTAAGGGACCTACTCCTAAGGTGTCATGGTATAAAGTGATATGGTTTAAACGTAATATTCTAAGGATTGCTTCATTATATGGCTTGCTACACTAAATAGATTAACTACATTAGACAAGGTGAATACCAAATCAACTATTTTCCCCTAATACAGTCTTTGTAGTCTTGAGCTAGAAACAGGGATCATATGAATACCAAATTAACTATTTTCCTCTAATACAGTCTTTGTAGTCTTGAGCTAGAAACATGGATCATCTCTTCTTCCACTGTATCTACACCAAAAAATCTTGTCAATAATTTAGATGAATTTTAATTTCTCCTCTTATGAAACTACCTTGGAGATTATGATTACCAAGGTTTCCAATGCTTCACTACCAGGGGACAATCATATTCTTATTAAGCTAGCTTTATCCATAGAATTTTATAAGGTTGGAAGGAAAGGAATCAAAGAAGGTTTAGACTAAAGAAAACATATATCTATACCTTCAATTTTAATACTTTATCTAAGAAAAAAGAGCACTTCCTGAGCGACTTTGGAGATTCTCAAATTTCTAGGATTTTAGAAACTAGGTAGGGGTATAATTGAACTAAGGACACATATAGTTTTCTGGAACCTAACTAAATTGTAAACATCTTCATTTGATTGTTTATTATGATCCTTATTCCTCATTGTATGTGGTTTTGGTTGTTTTGAATGGCCTAGGTTTCTAATGAGATTACTTAGTTTGTTTAATCTCTTGGTTAATCTCATGTAAGACTATGCCTTTTATTTTTTAATATACTTCATTTAATTTCCCAAAAAACAATATGAATTAAAGGATAATCTCAGTTATCTAACTTAGTATTCTTACCATTTTTGTTAAGCATAAGTCTCCTTTAATCTAACACATACAGACTATTTGTATAAACTTGAATCAATTACTTTTACTCAATAATTTATTTCTTATCATGCTTTGAAAATTGTAATAATGTTAAATCTGAATTCAGTATCAAATACTTAAAAGCATAAATTAGAATTATATATAATCTATATCATATCTTATATTGGCAAGAAAAGCCAAGTAACCATTTTTCTTCTAATGATAGCTATTATCATACTATAGCCAATGCCTTCAATTGTGTCCATATTTATACATTTATTAGGCTTAATTAAGTGAAACAATTTTATTAAGGCATTACACCTTTCAGGCTTACTTTATTCAACAATTTGCATTATACTATCTTGGTGTTGACATCCATCTTACATATTGTTATTACAGTTTATAATACATTAATCAACTCAAAATAACCTCACATTTTGCCTTCTATATAATATTGACATATCTATAAAATGTTGCCACCAAGTCCTCAACAGGATTATGACGTAATTATGTATGGCTTTTTTAACTTTGAGAACTCTTCTAAAGCCTAATTCTATGTCCAAGAAATTTGTTTTACTAAAAACTTTGCATCAACTATACTTAACAAAGGTAATTTCTACTTAAAACAAAATAAATGTAAGAAAGCAAGTAATTAGTTATATGCCCTAATAACCAAATAGCATCGTGACTTAACTCATTTATTTAGTTATTGTCATTATTTTATTCAAAATAATAGCCCTAGTTACCATTTAAAAAGATTACTCTAATCTCTCTAGTAATATAGGATATATTTTAAATTTAGTTGATCTTAAGTTTGCTCAATAAAACTAAAATTAGGTAGAGAACATCTTTGTTAATCACATCTTATGTGGCTCTTAAAGTCATTAGGTGACAACTTTTTCCCAAAATATATCTTATATATTATTTCTAACCTTACTTTTAAATTCATATGATCATGAGTTTTTCATCCAAATCAAATTTAGTTAAATAAGACCCATTAATTTAAGATAATACATATTCATGTTAAAGGGGCTTTAAGTTTGCTAACAAGTCTTATAATAAATAAAACTTTAGTTTTATTCTTAAATAATGAAAGACAACTATTATGTTCTTAACATGTATTAAATATTTTAATAA
The DNA here is from genome assembly GCA_025629825.1 of Erythroxylum guanchezii. NCBI lineage: Eukaryota > Viridiplantae > Streptophyta > Magnoliopsida > Malpighiales > Erythroxylaceae > Erythroxylum > Erythroxylum guanchezii. Next base: position 7,799,308 of record JAOTAX010000001.1, read on the forward strand.
AGGATTTAATTTTTGATGGTGTCATCAACCACATATTACATGTAAAATTTCATACATTTTGAAACATGCAATTTCTCATGCAAATATAATCAAATTATAAGCATGAAATATTATTTGATTCTAATTATCAATATAATTTTTATAATTTAAAATAATATTTCCAACTCTTTAATGAATTCAATTGAAAACAATTTTCAATAATTATTCTTCTTACTTATCATAAGATAGAAAATTTTCTTTTTCAAAAACTTATATGTATCACATTCTAAACCAATTTCATAAAGAAAAACAACTTTTCTAATTAATCAAGAAATTTATTATTCAAAATAAAGAAACAATTTCTAAATAAAATAATAATATCTCTATATCATTCAAATTGAATTAAATAATTTTAATTAAAAAACACCTTTCTTAATTACTTAGAGAAATTATTTTCTTAATTTTAAAGGAATCTTTTTAATTACTAATTTTGATCTAATTGAAATTGAAATTAACTTTTAGAAGATAATTTATAAAATATTAATTAGTAATAAATTTAATTATTAATCTTAATCTAATTAAAATAATTACTTTAATTTTAAATTTAGGTTCTCATCTTAATTAATAAATCTCATTATGTTAATTTATCTAACAAAATCGAATGATCAAATATTACCCTTTTAAAAACCTTTGCTTGATTTTAACTATTTATTTAATAACTACTTTTAATTTAATAATTCAACTCTTAAAAATTAAACTAAAATTAAAAATAATCTTGATAAAGTTAACCCTTTTAATTTCAAAAACTCTTTTTTAGATTTATTAGAAATTTAAACCAATTAAAAAAATTTGTTTCGGGCATGTCTGCATGTGTCGTCAGGCAACTGACGCTATCACTCCCCATTGTCATCTCCAAAATGGGATTACATGTTTTGAGACGCTACCATCCCATTTTCTCCACCATCAGTGCTTCTCATTCGGGTTTATTCTTCTTTCTTGTTTGCATCATGACGCATAATCTTCCAAGGTGATTAACTCGTCCTCCAAAGGTAAATTTCTCCTTTACCAGTGGTGACAATTAGTACTAGCGATAGAGGAGGACGATTCACCAGCGGCTAGCTCACATAAAGAACATAAACCCAAAATCACAACATTCAATTTCTAGAACATCCAATCAAGTTTTAGAACCTTCAATCTTGAATATGACATATAATTTTCCATATCTTTTAAAGATAAAGGAAACATGCATTGATAGTCTTTTATAGAAATCTTAAACTAGTGGGTTATGCATTGTATTTTTAGATCGAAGAACGTCTTCACATCGCTAAAAATACGGAAGCTTATAACTATTATTTTCAAGAACTAAATCAAGCACACAAACACAAAACCTAGAAACATGAAGAATAACAGGTGTAATGCGACATTTTCAAAAGGAGGAAACACATTAGACATATATCGTAAAGTTTCCAGAACGTTTAAACAAAATTAGGCATGCATTCAGCTATCAAGATGTATTGTTTGTAACACGTAGAATAAACCTTATTACGTATCCCAACTCGTTTATGAAAGAGTTAAAAATGAAGAAAATGTAGAATACCTAATTTTGGTTCCATCGGATGTTCCGAAGCAAATTTTGAGGCCAAAACGAGTTCCAATCTCCTTGGGACCCTTGCGGAAGTCGACCACAGACATTCGATTAATGCCTTTTTACTCAACAAAATGTCACTTCATATGCATGACCTGCATCTCTATTTCTAGCACCTCAATGTCGACTATTCGATCGAGGATCAAAACTAACAATAATTCTACCATAAGCATGAGCTTAATGATTAGAGAGAAACCGTCACTTATTACCTAACTTATTAAGAAACTTGAGATTCTCCGTTCTGATTTTTGTTTCCAAAATAGCAAAAATCAAAAATTTTCCTTTAGCCAAAAAATCCTTTAGGGTCAAAAGCTTTTTGAGGCAATTAAAGCTCCTAATATTCCACACTAAAATCATAAAAGAATGGCTTTGGAGCTTTGACCTTTGCTCCTAGTGCCTTTCCTCTGTTTGACACTACTAAACTGTTCTACAGACTCCTTTCCTTTAGCATTGCTCGATGTTGAAGGGGAGGAGGTTGCCTCCATATCATCACCTTTTTCCCCCGCATACGTAGTTAGCATGTTTTCCTTATAATCTTCTTTAGTTGTGCATATCTGCACTTTCTGCCTAATCTAGATTTCCACATTCAAATCTGGTAGTGCTGAAACAACTCTGGACACTTTGTGACTTAGTTTCAGCTTATCATTTCCAACCTTATCCACCTGGTTTTGATCCCTTATGACTGGTTCTTCCTGGGACACATTTTGACATAATACCTGCTCATCATTCCCATCCTTCTCATTTTGATTTAGACCCATTAGTTCCATATAACTCCCTTTCTTGAAGATTTTCCCAGTAGGCATCCACCTTTTGCCTTGCAGTTTCAAAGAAGGCTTCCAATGGTAGTCCACTATTATAGTATTTTCATACAATGTTCCATTCAACCCTAACCTCATAATTGGAATTTGGTCTGGTAGATCCTTAGAAATGTCTATAGTAATACATAGCCATGCATCGCCTAATCTTTTCCTTTTTGTTGTATTTTCATTCATACAAAGAGGTTGTATCAAATAACTTGCAATCATACTGAAGCCTTTGGTAGTTCAATATTCCAATGGAGTGTTGTATCTCCTTCCACTGCTATTACTTGTTTCCAGCTCTTCTCAAGATTCGAGAATGAGGGACCCTTTTATGATAGCTTGGAAACAGCTAAGGTGTAATAAGGAAAACTCAAAGTGAGAGTTTGCACAAAAGGTCGGAGGTTCAGGAGTAGACATAACTAACATACAAGGGAGAGGGATGCAGTGCAAAGACCAGAACCGACCCTAGGCAGGTGCAGCTAACATATAAAGGAGAGGGATGTAGTGCAGAGACTAGAACCGGCCCTGGGCAGGGGCAGCTAGGGAACTTGCCCAGGGCCCACCATATAAAGGGGGCCCCTTAAGCATTTAATGGGTATTTAATAGAGGAACATTGGTGTTGACTGGTGGAGAAAACGTTGCTCACCATATAAAGGGGCCCTCATAAGCGTTTAACGGGTATTTAATGGAGGAACATTGGTGTTGACTGGTGGAGAAAACATTGCTTAAGGGAGAAAATGTTGCTTACAACGTTATTAGCATTTAATGGTTGCAGAAGACTCTTTTCATCTGAGTCTTAAGCTTTGAAAGTAATAATAGTTGCAGAACCTAATTACAACGTTATTAGCATTTAATAAGTTAACGTTAAGAAATTAGAAGGTAAGAATATAACCCAAATGATTCAAAACTATTTATAATTAACAAGTTAACATTAACTAAATTAGAAGGTAAGAATATAACCCAAATGATTCAAAACTATTTATAATTAATAAGTTAACATTAACTTTCGATAAGAATATAACCCAAATGATTCAAAACTATTTACTTTCTAATTTATTTATTTTCATCAATATATGTATTTAAGGTACTCCAACTCAAAAATTAGCAGCAAAAAATTTCATGATTCTATCTTCTAAGTTATGAGTATAATTTAAAGGTAAAGCTTCTGATTTTTTTTAATGTATTTTTAGCTTATTAAATATTTAAATATGTTATAATTAATTTGTAATTTGTCATTAACGTGGACATTATATTAGCAATTTAAATCATAACAATTATATTAAATGATATTGTATTTATTTTTGTTTCTTCTTTTTTATTTTAAAATTACTTAATATATAATATTAATAAATAATTTAATTTTTGTAATTGTAATTTTCATTATACTTTGCCACAAATAATGTAATAATTGTTGGATTTGTGTTCTTGTAGAGTTCACTTAAATTTAGCGATAATATGACTAAATCAAATAATTTAAGTTACTCAATTCAATGACTACATAAATGGTTTTTCTTTATTATAAAAATACGTATGATTATATTAAACATGTCATACTAATAAAATAAGAATAATAATAATAATCAATCAATCATTTCCATAGCTTATAAAATAGGATAATATTTGACTTGGGAAACTTAGAATATTTAATAACTTAGAATATTATTTACTATATTTTTCCTAAGTATGTTAATTTCTTATATTTTTAGAAATTAGTTTGTCTCTATCATTAAAATTTGCTCTTTGTTTTTATTTTTAATATTAGATATTAAATTTTGCTATTTATTTTTTCTTTATCACAGACATAATACCATTTATATATTTTTGTAATATATTGTGAAGCTATTGGAGTTTGGTTGTACCTGCATACTTTTTCCAATTCTATACAGGTGCTTTTGTTCTTTTTCTAGTTCAACTGTGTTATAATTAGTTTATATTATGTTGCCTAAAAAGCATTTGTCTAGAAGTAAAAAAAGGGGGGAAAAAAAAGAAAACAAGTAGCACAGTTGATAGAGTCCCAAAAAGGAGCAATTAATAAATTTATTAAAAGAGTAGGCTCCTTTAGTAAGAGTCCTGAGGAATTAAGTGAACGTAGTTTTGAACAACATAAAGAAAACTTAAGTGATGAGATTCATTTTCATGAGGATATTAGAAATCTAAGTGAGCATGATCATGTACTAAATGCATCCACTTTAGAAAATTTAAAGGCAGATGAGCAAGTAAGCCTTGTATTGGACATTTATGATCCTACAAATTGGGATAATCTTGATAATAAAGCAAGAGATATTTTAGTTGAAAAAGGGTTTATAAGAGAACTAAATCTTATGTTTCCTTTAGACAATACCTCTCGTCATTTTTCATATTCTTATTATTATAGGAATTTGAGTAATGGAGAGATTAGTGATAGAAAATAGTTGGTTTATTCTAAACATGTAGATAAAGTATATTATTTTTGTTGTAAGTTGTTCAAATCTACTAACAAACAAAGTGGATTAGCAAATGACAGATTTAGAAATTGGAAGCATCTTAGTGACAGACTCAAAGAACATGAGAATTGCATTGAGCATATGACTAATATGAGAACCTGGAATGAATTAAGAGTAAGATTGAGCAAAAATCAAATAGTTGATAAAAATGTTGGAAACAAGTTTTGATAAGAATAGTTTTTATTGTGAAATATCTTGCTAAATGTAATTTAGCTTTTCGAGGATCCAATGAGAAACTTTACCAAGATGGTAATGGTAATTTTTTAGGATTGATTGAGTTGATTGTTGGATTTGATGTAATAATGCAAGATCATGTTAGACGTATTCAAAATCATGAAATTTATCATCATTATCTTGGTCACAAAATTCAAAATGAGTTGATTTCTCTGTTGGCCCATAACATTAGAAGTTCTATCATAAGGATCATTAAAGAGGCGAAATACTTTTCTATTATTCTTGATTGTATCCCAGATTTGAGTCATCAAAAACAAATGAGTTTGCTAGTACGATGTGTGAATATGTCCAATAATAAAATAAAAATAGAGGAGTAATTTTTTGAGTTCTTAAAGGTAGATGACACATCTAGATTGAGACTTTTCAATGAATTGTTGAATGCATTTATTATTCTTGTTGAATGCATTTAATTCTTAAAGGTTATGACAATGGTTCTAATATGAAGGAAAAACACCAAGGGGTTCAAAAGCGACTACTTGAAATAAATCCAAGAGCATTATATATACCGTGTGCTTGTCATAATCTTAATCTTACTCTTAGTGATATGGCACATTCTTGTGTTAAAGTTGTTTCATTTTTTGAAGCTGTGCAACGTATATATGCATTATTTTCAAGTTCTCCTAAAAGGTGGAAGGTTTTGCTTGATAATGTTTTAGGTTTAATTATGAAATCATTGTCTAACACTCATTCGGAGAGTCGAATAAAAAGTGTTAAAGCTATTATATTTCAAGCTCCTTAAATAAGATTGGCTTTAATGGAATTATCTAGATTTTGTGATGATGCCAAGTCAAAGAGTGAAGCAGAAAGCTTGATTAGTGTCCTTGAGAGTTTTGAGTTTTTACTTGGTATGGTTATTTGGTATGATATTTTATTCGCTATTAACATGGTGAATAAAAAGTTGCAATCTAAATCTATGTGCATTAATGCTACCATAAAACAATTAGAAGATGTGATGGTATTTTTTTAAGAAATATAGAGATGAAGGGTTTAGCTCTAGTATGAATATTGCCAAAAGTCTTGTGCTTAAGATGAATATAGAGCCAACATTTTCAACTAGACATTGTATTATTAGGAAAAGACAATTTGATGAAATTAACTATAATAGAGAAATACAATCAGCTGAAGATTCTTTCAGAGTTAATTACTTTCTAGTTATTGTAGATATGGCAATTAATTCGTTAAAGAATAGATATGAACAATTAACGACATTTGATAATATTTTTGGATTCTTATTTGATTCAAGGAAGATGAGGTCATTGGATGATAACAAATTAAGAAAATGTTACACTAATTTTACGACGACTTTTTCTCATGATAATCTGTCAAATGTGGATTTAGATGATCTGTTTTTCTGAATTAAAAGTATTGCAAATGATTTTGCCAAATGAGTTGATGTCATCAGTTGAAATTTTAGAATTTGTTAAAGCTGCAGATTATTATCCAAATGTTTCAATTGCTTATCGAATTCTATTGACTATACCTGTGACTGTAGCATCAGCTGAGATAAGTTTTTCAAAGTTAAAATTATTGAAAATCTATTTGAGGTCATCAATCTCACAAAAAAGGTTGAATGGTTTAGCTATGTTATACATTGAGAAGGATATGTTAGACAATATTGATCTTGATAATATTATTAATGATTTTGCATTTAGAAATGCACGAAGAAATTGTTTTTCATAAATTATGATCTTCTGTGTATTTGTTAGTGTAATTTTCTTAGTATTTTGCAATTTAATATTGTTGTTTGATTGCTGCTATTGCTATTTTGTTGTTATTGTTACTATTTTTAGTTATTTTATTGTTAATGATATTTGTAAGATATTATTAGCTGATGTTATGATCATTTAATATTTGGTTGAGTATGTGGACTTATAAATTGAGTCATTTATGTTTCATACAAACATGTAAACTTAAGTATATTATCAATTTATTGGGGCCTTTTTTTTATTTGCCTAGGGCCAAAAAAACGATAGGAACAACCCTGACAAAGACAGGAAGAAGATTTCAAAAAGTGGTTACCAAAAGAGGAAAAAAAACAGTCAAGGCAAACTGTTAGGAAAGACAGAAATGCCTTTAGCAACTAAAAAGGGGTTCAGAGAGAGACCAGAGGATTTTTGGAAAGGAGAGGAGAGACAACTGTTGTTTGTGAAGACGCTGAAGTGTTTGTGTCTTGAGGGGAAGAGGAAGAAGAAAGCAAAGAGCTAGGCAGAAGATTGAAAAAGTGTTGAGAGTTGGAATAGAAGAGATTGTGGCTTGCAGAGAAAATGAAAGGAAAACTAGAGATTAGAGGGGCTGGAGGCTAGGAGAGGAGAGATGGATTAACAGATCCCATCTCTTGAAAATGGAGAAAGGTGAGGAAGGAGCACGAGCAGAGCAAAGTTGTGGATCAGAAACAAAGCCATCAAATGGCTAGGATCACTCTTTATTTCTACCAATTCGTAATCGAAATCACCAGAGATCAACTTGTTAGCTAGGTATTTGGACACCAGAAGAAGACAAATGATGTTATTAAGTGAGCTTACTTTGTTAAACAATAGTCGTTGACCTGAATTTGATTAATTGTAATGCTTATACCCTTATCACCTAAAGGAATATAGGTTACAAGTGAACTCTGTATAAAATATTCAGACTTTAACTTACATAATTCTCCTTTAGATTAGAAAATGAGAGACCAAACTTATATAAAACTCTAGGAAGATTAAGATCAACCATATCAACACCATTGATTCAACGGTGTTAAATCCTGAAAGAACATCCGTAGAATCTTAGTAGATTGAAGGTGGCACAAACATAAAACATTTTAAGGATTTTTCTATCCAATGAAACATTTTAAGTTTGTGTTACCTTGAACGTAAAGTCCATAAAAGATCATCAAGAAAATAACGCCTTAAGCTTGATGGGTTAGAACTCTCATTTATAAGAAGTGATGAACCAGAGTTTGGGAAGGGGAAGAGGGCAAAGATACAAAAATCATCCCATTTGAAAGTTTCCATGAACCTTAAAATAGAATCAAGGAGCTCACATTTGGATTTTTGAGGACTTGATACTTTCAGAAAGTCTTAAATTATGCGTTTCAAGTTTGATGTTATTGAAAACTCTGAAAGTATAAATACAAATAAAATTATAACATTGCTAGCAAACTCTATATATTAATAGCTACTTTCTTCTCGAAATGAAATGTTGGACAATTAAATATTATGACATACATAAATTACAGGGCATAGAGACCTCTTCAGCAAGAAAGTACAATATATTATAAAATTAAAAAGACGATTTAGACACTTCAGTTCCCTCCCCATTGTAAGAAACTATACAGAAGAGTGAGATGCAGTCGCTATCAGTAGTATACATGTTTCTCACGTCCTAAGTCAAGTTAAAAGTTGGTCGGCAATGATTTCCCCAACCTGTTACTGATAAACTCATTTTTAACGTAGGAAACCATCATCAATTATCCGCCGGAGAGCAAAATAAACCAGCAGATGACTGAAAATTGCTGGTACTGACAACCCACGAAAACTCTCCACTCCAGATTTGCGAAAGGGCATTCACTTATGAATCCGACATGGGTTTAGCCTTGAAGAACTTGGAAACGGCTTGACACAAATTTTCTTCCTCAAAAGGCTTAGAAACATATCCATCCATGCCACTTTTCAAGCATTCCTCATATGTGGCATGTATGACGTCAGCTGTCATGGCTAATATTGGTACATGCCACTCTCTCTTTCTGGCAGCTCCTTCAGCTGTGGACTGAATATCTATCTGCTCATTTGCCAGGCTCTCCATCTGCCTGATTCTACGGGTTGCCTCAAACCTGAAATGGTACACACACATTAGTTATGATTAAGGAAGTCGTTTTCATGTAGACAATATCCAAAGCACATCTGCTAATGTTTTCAAATGTCAAGCAGTCACCAAAGAAGTATCTCTATCAGACTGAGAAGCAACTGATATAACGATGCATTATTTATTTAATCACCAGTCTAGCATGAATTTTCGCTGTAGCAGGATCAGTACAACCCACTCCATTTAATTTACCACCCAGAAATTTAACAGCTACACCTACCTGTTTGACATTTAAACTTTCCCAATGGAAAATACATAAAGCAACTCTTTTAACATACCCATCCATTTCTGGCATTTGAATGTCCATGAAGCATGCATCAAAATCATGTGGTACTTTAAGCAATTCCAGTGCAGCTTTGCCACTGTCTGCACACTCTACATCAGCTCCAAACTTCTTCAGTGCACCTGCAGCAACTCTGCGGTTCACTCTGTTGTCATCAACCACTAAGATTTTCCTACCACATAGCGGATTCTGAAGGAAGGAAGTACCATTGGGAATGTCTTTCCCCGGTAACCTCTTCTTCCCTAGTTCAAGAACCTGTTGAAGACAAGCAGCTACCATAGTTGCTCTTAGGGGTTTCATGATGACAGTATCTGCAAACCCTGCTGCTATTGCATTATCAAATTCAGTTTTGATTATATTGGTAGCTAGGAGTATCATCTTAGGCAACTTATACGTTTGTCCATTCTGCTTACAGTCCAGCAGCCACAAGTTCGTACCATTTCTCTCCCCAGTCATCCATGAGTCCTTCTCAACTAGAATTATATCTGGCTGGATTTTACTTCTGCCATATGAGATACAGAGAAATTCCAGTATGAAAATTGTGTTAATGAAGTCCAATTTTGAACCAAATTTAAATATAGGGAGCTGCAGAAAAACAGCCATCCAGAGATCATCTTCTCTGTCTTTTAGGAAGACTAGCAAGTATATCAGCGATATGGCATCATGGAATTTAGATAGGGCTTACGTGATGATGCAAAGATCTTAGAATTATTAACATGTTCAGTTATCCTCACAAATAAAAGATCCTTTGGTTTTTCTATTCAAATGGAATATCAAGATAATGCAAAAGATCAAAAACTTTCCACAGTAAATATTATAAAAACGATAATCAAAAGAATATGATGAAGTATGTCGAGTTTTTTATTAGTGATTAAAAAGAAGAGTAGTTCACACAATCAAGTCGTGAATGAGAAAGATATCTGAGAAGGTATTTGCAATAGCTAAATAATCCAATCTTGGGCCATAACCCAACAGCATAAGCTTTTAGGTTTAGTGGTTCCAGTATGTTGAATCACTTAAGCATTTGCAGTTCAACAGGGGGAATTTCTTTTGTGAAATTTGAAACCAAAAAACATGACATGTATGTTTATTAGATCGAAACTTTCTCAATCAACTAAGTTATTCATTGACTCTTTTAAGCAATAGAAATTACCTGGATGATAGAGAACCATTTTTCCCACATGTATTAGTAGCCACCTTTAGGCTATTTGAAACTTCGGCGACGATGCCTAGTCTCTTCAACTGGTATTTGGTTACGGCAGCTCTGACAGGTTTTCCATCAACTATTATAGCTTTTATTCCTCTGAAGCTGGAAGGAAGATCATCAGAATTACATTTTTCCTTCTTGTCTAATGAATTTTTATTGCACCTCCCCAAAACAGCAGTGAATGAAAATGTGCTGCCCACCTGGGGTCGGCTGATAAAATTTATCTGACCACCCATGAGTTCAACTAAGCACTTACTGATGCTCAAGCCAATACCAGTCCCTCCATAATTTCTAGAGGTTGAACTGTCTGCCTGCATGAAAGGCATAAACACACGATCCTGTGCACGCAAAGGGATGCCAATTCCTGTATCCTCCACACAAACCATGAGGGTAACCTTCTCAGAAGCCTCATTAACAGTCATCAGATCCAATGAAGCACCAAAGAAAAACTCTTCATCAGTAACTAAATGCTTAAATCTGTCCCAACTATTCCGGTCATCAGCTGCTTCAGAACCACTTAATGTTTTAAACTGGTGAGAACAAGATATATGTTTAGCTTCATTAGAATCCCCATCAACACAAATGTCACCTTTTGGGTCTGCGAAGACTTTAGAGTGGTCATCTAGATGAACTTTAATGAATATATGTCCTCGTTCAGTAAACTGCAAAAACCTTCTTATTTAAGTGAAAATATATTGCAAAAGCTGATTCATGAAGAAAATGATGAAGGTAAATATTGATAATCATTGAGTGACTCATTAGTAAATGTCAGTAAGTTATATTAAATACTTAAAAACATAATCATTTTAACTGTATGATAATGATGGAAGTGAATTAAAAAGAATTGAAATTGTTCAAATTATACTATATTTAGGTAATCAAATTTGACGAAGTGCCCTTACCTTTACAGAGTTTCCAACAAGATTTGTGATGATCTGCCGGAATCTCCCAGGGTCCCCAAGAACGATTTCTGGAACTTTTTCAGAAACAAAGACTGCTAGCTATAAATCCAAAATTTGATCCCAAGCGATTCCCAATAATTATTTCAGTGCGACCACACATCATGAAGGCCACAATGAAATGATGTCAGCATCCCCAGCAGAAAAAAAATAAAAGAACGTAATGTCAGTTTAAATAAGTAAAACTACCTTCATGCCTATCAAATGAAATAGAACATATCTTTTCAAATACAGGAAGACAAAATTAACCAATATTAGGGCCCTAGCGTCAACAACTCTTTTGGCAAGAATACCAACATCCTCATTTGTTAAGTACTAACCTCAATGCCTTTGTGTCTGGACTTTTCAGAAAACAGTGAAAGAACATCATCTAGTATGGATCGAATGTCAAATGGAACAGCTTCCAGCTCCAACTTGCCAGCTTCGATTTTTGCCCGATCAAGCACCTCATTTATTAATGTTATCAATGCCTTTCCACAGGCTTGAGCAGTTTGAGCATAATCCCTTTGTGTAGAACTTAAATCCGTATCTAAAAGCAATGCAAGCATACCTGCAATTACAACAGTCAGCATCAGAGACCTATAGTATCAAGGACATCTCATAATTCAATCGATGAGACTTGGCATACCAAGGATTCCATTCATGGGTGTCCTAATTTCATGAGACACGGTAGCTAGGAACTGCCATGAAAAACACGAGTTACATTGGTCAAATGAAGCTGAACATTTGAATTTGGGTTAACTATGCTTCATAAACATGCTGGAAAATATACCTGGGATTTAGCAACATCAGCAGCCTCAGCTCGTACTTTTAGCTCCTGCATTTCATGGAAATCATCCTCAACTTTTACTATATGCATTCCAGCAGCATACAAAATATAGCTCCCCAGTAAACCAATCACAAAGACCCCTACGAAAGCAGAAAGTGCTATCCAAGGTATGGGTGCCGTCTCACGGTACCTGAACAGAATCCAAATTAACGAGCATACACACTTAACGGACTGCTCAATATATGGAACTGTAGCCAAGGAGTTGAAGCACTTACCTACACTTCATCTGATGCTTTCTGAATGGATCTCCAAAGTCCAGCTTGCTTTCATGCAAAAGGGACATGTCACCACCTTTATTTTGGTGACCATACATGATCAACGGATCGGAAGAGTTAGTGACATCATAAACATCCACCAATATTTTCTCATTTCCCGCAAGTTGCCCAAGTAAATTCTCCACTAGGGACTCAACATCAAAGGCTCCTCCAAGGTATCTGCTTTCAATTACATGGCATGCTATACATAAGAGGAATTTGTATTTTATGAAGTTAAAAGTGAAACATGTTGAGACTTTAAGTTCTTTTGCATCATGTGTCTCTTGGCTGGATTCCTGACAATAGCATACAATATGGGAATTTGAGATTCTAACTGAAACTAGTACAAAAATCAACAAGTTTTCTCCATTATCGAACCCTACATCTCAGGCCTGCAGCAATACTGAAAAATAAGTTGAGCACAATCATTCAAATTTATAGTCAACAAATCATTGGATTCATTAAGCCAAGAATCAGAAGGAATGCAGTGGTTGTAGGGGTCATCAACAACAGTGTTGTTTCGGAAATAAAAAATTAGTGTAGCAACAAGAACAATGCCTATACCCACTGGGAAGATTTCAAAATGCATGTGCAATGGAGTTTGATGTTATCAAAGTATACATACAAAAATTACCAAGTTAGTAGTTAATGTTATCTTGACAAGTTTGGCCACAAATATAAAGATTAAAATATATTCTTCAGAGCAAAAACCATATCTACGTTACAGAATGTTTAAGAAAGAAGTGGATACTGGAGAAGTATTAACTAGTAGCTAAAACTCATAAATTTAGGAAATATGACTAATATTAAGCTGCTGGAATATCAAATTTCAGGTCCGGATTTTAAATTGGAATACTGAAGTTTCAGATTAAGTATAGTTCAGATTTTAGGATTTGATTGATGGAAAATTAGGCTAAAAGTTTAGGGTTTCATATGGCTCGAATTTAAGCTTAATATAATTAGAATTTAGGGTTTTGGTTGTTGGAATTTAGTGAGGGCACAAATAAGGGAGGTTAAGAAACTAGAAATCACTCCTAAGGTCTAAGAATCACTCGTAAAAGAAAGCATCACACCTAATTAGAAACTCAAATTTATTATAAAAAAATACAAGATATCTTATTATTGAAGGGCTAAATATGCACATATCTATAGAGAAGTTCTTAAAACCTTATACTAGTGGCAAAGGTTCCTAACAAATTTAAATCTTATTCTAATAAAAATTCTATAAATCCTAAATAACTAGGATAACATATCTAAAACTAGAATAACATATTTAATTTACTACTAATTCATATCTAATGAGGATTCCTAACACAATCCAAAATTTAGCCTTATTATCTTTATTGTCAGCTCAATTCTCATCCTTCATCCCACCAAATTAAGGCTTGTGGTTGACAAATTTTTCCCCTTTTATTTCTTCGATAAACTTAAATTCTTTTGTATCAATTATACCCAACTTATATGAAGTCGTCCTCGCCGTAAAATTGACAAATACTAATCTTATACGTCTAGATTCAACTTCTGAAATTCAAATTTTAAAATCGAAGTACCATTAAAAATTGATCTTTCTTTCTATTTGACAAGAAACTGTCCATATCCTCCAGCTCCTATGGCTACAATTTGTTCACCAAGAACATCCTCTAACTCCTCTTTAAGATGAAGAGTGGTTGGAATGCTTACAGCAGTAAGAGATTTTATACCATCATATCCATGATAAATAATTAAGTCTACAACATTAAATTTATGACTAATTCTCATGTCACTTAGTAATTCTAAAACATAAGCATTAGCACTTATCTTATCTTGAGGATCTTATAAGGTCCAACACTCCATGAATAAAGTTTCTTATATTTTCCTTTTAGAAAACACTCTAACAAACCATCACCACATCATTACCATAGAATTCCACCAATCGACGATGCTGATCGGTATGTTCTTTATAAGTCAAAGTTGTTGGTTGTTATCTTTCTTCATACCTCATCAAAGATATTCCTCACGTGCAAAATCTTCATCTTCAACACTAACTTGTGTTATTTGCAATAAAGAAGCCAGATCAATAAGATTTCTAGGTTGAATTCCTAAAACTAAAGGAGCCAGATCAATAAGATTTCTTGGTTGAATTCCTAAAACCATCTCAAAAGGACTATTACATGTTGACCTATTTATAGAACTATTGTATGCAAATTCTAACATGCGAAGAATTAAGTCCCAATTATTCACATTGCCTCTAACCAAACATCTTAACACTCCCAAACTTCTATTCACTACCACTATTTGTCCATTAATTTGAGGATGGAAAGAACTTGAAAACTGAAGCTTAGTGTTTAATGTTTTCTGTAGAGTTCTCCAAAAATAACTCATAAACTTCACATCACGATCAGAGACAACGATTAAAAGCAATCCATAAAGACATACAACCTCTTTGAAGAATAGTTTAGCAATGTGCACAACATCATAAGTCTTAACCATTATATTTGTTGATGGTTTCATAACAAAGCCACATGGTTTATCTACCACATAGGCATTAGGAACATACATATTGTTGCTTCTTGTAGTCAAATCCATTAACTTTATGTCATTACTAAATTTTGACTTTGCAAGTGCACTTATAACTTCTCCTTTATTCCTATGTTGTGTTAATGTTGCATCTCCATTCAAATCTACTTCTTCATCACCCACTATAACATAACCTTCATCAACAATACCAAGGATATCATCAAGTTTAAAGACCACAAGCTCTAGAACCCCAAGCAGTTGTTGGTTTAAGCCTATGGTTTCAATTTGTTACTTCTTGTGTTTTGATTTGTTGTTTAGAGATTTCAGCCTGTTATTTAGGTGTTTCAGCCTCTTATTTAGCCATTACAGCTTGTTGTTTAAGTGTTTCAACTTTTCGTTTAGTTGTTTCAACTGTAGGGTTTGCCAAAGAATCCATTTCATTTTGTTTTCCATCACCTTAAATGCCTTGATCTTCTCCCACTGTCAAACTCTCTGTTTCATTGCCAAACTCTCCATGTCATCAAGTATTTGGGCACCATCTACATGCAGGCTTGAAGATTGCGATTGATTAGTTGAAGGGGAAGTATCAATAATTTCACCATCCATAATATAACACTTTCTCTAAGGTAATGCCTATTAAATTTGAGGAATCAAAATCAAAATCAAAATATGAGTTTTTAGCAAAGCTTTTCCCATGCATTGCATGTTGTTGATCAATATCAATCTCCTCATCTTGCTTACCACCTTCTCCACATTTAGCATCAAATGTAGGTGGTTGGTTTGCATAACTTTTTCTTGTGGGAGTTTTCACTTTTAGGGAATATACATCAAGGCTGTCTTGTCTCTCCAAAATTGTCCAATATACTTTCTTGGAGTTTTTACATGTAAATTGGTTTTGAGAGCACCTTATGATCGAGAATCTTTTATGTCTAATTTTTTCATAATTCTCAAAAGCATTTCATCTCGCTTTTCGTCACTGAGTATTCTTCTATTCACCATTCCACTACATGTCATTCGGAACCAAAGCTTCAAATTGATGTAGAACAAACAAAAGAAGTGTGAAATAGTAGTTAAAACTTACAAAACTAGGAAATATAGCTAATATTAGGTTGTTGGAATATCAAGTTTCAAGTCTAAATTTCAACTTGAAATGCTAAAACTTCATATCAGGTATAGCTGGGTTTTAGGGTTGATTGTTGAAAATTTAAGCTAGGGTTTTAGGGTCTAATATGACTGAAATTTAGGTTTAATATGGCTAGAATTTAAGGTTTTGGTTGCTGGAATTTAGTGAGGACACAAACAAGGGGGCGTAGGAAAATAGGAATCACTTCTAAGGTTTAAAAATCACTCTTAGAAGAAAACATCATACTTCTAATTGAAAACTCAAACTTGTAGGAAAAAAATCCAAGATATCTTGTTATTGAAGGGCTGAGTATACACATAATCATAGAAAAGGACTTCTAACATTATTCTAGTAGGAAAGGGTTCCTAACAAATTTAAATCATATTTTAATAAAAATCTTACAGGTCTTAAATAACTAGGATAACATATCTAAAACTAGAATAACATATTTAATTTACTACTACTTCTTATATAATAAGGATTCCTAACATAATCTAAATTTTAAACTTTATTTGTCTTTATTGATAACTCAATTCTCATTTTTTATCCCACCAAATTAAAACTTGTAGTTGATTAATTTTTCCCCTTTTATATAGACTTAAAGCCCTTTTGCATCACTTCGTATTCTTCACTATCACCTTTGTTACATATCATAGATATTTCAGAAGATTTAAAGGCTTGATTAGAGGGATTAAGAGCCATTGATTATAGGGATTATAATCCCTAATTAATAGTCATATATGTGTATATATGTAGCTCCATTCTATACATAATGAATTGAGAAGGTGAATTTATTCTCTCCAAAATTACAGGTATTAGAGCCAGAGTATTTAGCTTCTATTTCTTTGTCATTTTTTGTTTGAAGTTCTGCCCAGGATAGTAGAACCTTACGCTTCTTGTGGGGTCACCATTTTATCTCACCAACAGCACCAATAAGAGCATCACTCACCGTCGAGCCACCACCTAAAGTCCAACAGTCAAAAGCCCTACAATGAGTCACATGCGCCGTTCAAAGCTTTTGGCTTTCTCCTAAGCATCAACGCATCTAGCATCAGTTCTTTCTTTGTCAACAAATTCCACAACCACTGATATTGATCTTCCAATTGCCCTCCATAAAGATAAATGCCAATGCACTTATCCAATTTCACCATTTGATTCTTATGATCATTTGTCATCTTCTTCTTGTTCTTTTGTCGCCTCCCTTGATGCTATCTCTCTTCCCAAAATTGTTCATGAGGCCTTGTCTCATCCTAGCTCGCAAACGACAATGATAGAGGAGATGAATGCTCTCACTGCTAGTGGTACTTGGAACTTAGTGAATTTACCTATTGGAAAAACAACTATTAGTTGTAAGTAGGTCTTTAAGTTGATCTTGATGGTTTTGTGGCTTGACTTAAAGCTCATCTTGTTGTTAAAGGTTATGCCTAAACTTATGGTGTGGACTACTCTGATACTTTCTCTCCTGTGGCTAAGTTGACATCTATTCGTTTACTTATTTCTAAGGCAACTACTCATTATTGGCCTTTCAATCAATTAGACATTAAAAATGACTTCCTACATGGAGACCTACATGAGGAGGTGTACATGGAGCATCGACCTAGGTATGTTGCTCAAGGGGAGTATGGGAAAGTGTGCAACCTTCGAAGATCTCTATATAGCTTAAAACAGAGTCCTCATGCTCGACTTGGAAAATTTAGTCGAGCAATTGAATGATTTGGAGTGAGCAACAAGAAGTCTGACCGTTTAGTCTTCTATAAACACTCTACATCTAGCATTATTATTCTTGTTATATCCGTGGATCATATTGTTATTACTGGTAGTGATATCATAGGAATTTCATCTCTGAAAATGTTCCTTCACAGCCAGTTTCAAACAAAAGATTTGTAGGAATTCAAGTACTTCTTGGGAGTAGAGGTGACAAGAAATAAGAGAGTTATTTTCTTATCCCAAAAAAACATGTGCTTAACTTTCTATCCAAGATTAAGAAATTATAAGTTAAACCATGTAACGCTCCTATGCTACCTAATTTGCAACTCACGAATGATTGAAGATCCTGAGAAGTATAGGTGATTAGTTAGGAAACTAAATTATCTTACAATAACTCGTCCTACTATTGCTTTACTATGTTAGTATTGTAAGTCAATTTATGGCTTCTCCAATAATTCATCACTGGGCCGCTTTAGAGCAAATCCTATGTCTTGAAGGGAGCTCCTGGACGAGATATACCATATAAAGATCATGGCTACACTCCTATACAGTGCTTCTAGATACAGATTGGACATGATTTAAGACTGATTGAAAATCAACCACGGTCTATTATGTCTTCATTGAAGGAAATTTGGTGTCATGGAAAAGTTAGAAATAGAATGTTGTATCTCGCTCAAGTGCAAAATCAGAATATAGAGTTATGGCACAGTCTACGTGTGAAATAATGTGGACATATAAGCTTTTGACTGAAATTGGCCTCGAAGTCTCAATGCTAGCGAAGTTATAGTTTGATAACCAAGTTGCTCTTCATATAGCTTCTAATCTTGTGATTCGTGAACGAACTAAACATACTGAAATTAATTCTCTCTTTGTTCGTGAAAAAGTACAACAAAATTTTATTTTTATAGGATATGTGAATACTAGGGAACAACTAGGAGACCCTTTTACAAAGGCTCTAAATGGGACTTGAGTTGAATATCTTTGCAACAAGTTGGGCGTGATCGACATTTATGCTCCAACTTGAGGGAAAGTATTACATATTATAGATGTTACATCAGATTTATAGGCTTGATTATAGGGATTAAGATCCCTTAATTATAGGGATTATAATCCCTAATTAATAGTGATATATGCGTACATATGTAGCTCCATTTTGTACATAATGAATTCAGAAAGAGAATTTATTCTCTCCAAAACTATAACTTTCAACCTTAAGAAACTTTTGAAGTTGTTAACTCTACTAGAATGATGTTTAAACAAAGATTATGGTTCATTGCTAATCTCGTTAACGTTTCAGGGTGCTCACTACACAAATCATGTGGTACAAAAATGTTAGGAGGTAAAGTTTAAATCTTTCAACAACATAACAAACACATCCCAAGGTGCCTATGTATTTGGTTGCATCCTTAGTATAATTTTCGATTCACATATGTCAATTTAGAAACTGAAAAAGTTAGTTATACTAGTAATCTTGCACTAATTACTTTAAAGGTTGAAACACAATAGTTCGAATAGAAGAGCAATCTTAGCACTTACCCTCCAGTTGCTTCGATGCGTTGTGTCACTGTTGGGTTTGCAGGGAGCTTAGATTTATAAACAGGAAAAGTCAACACAACGCCAAGGTGATGTGAGCCAAGCAATCTGAAGGGACTTGTCAAAACAGCTCTTCCTGTAGCCCTAGCCCTCAGTATATTTTCTCTATCCTCCTACAATTTACAATAGAATTACTCCAACCCAACTTCATTGAAGAAGAAATTATGAAGACTATTGAAACATAACAACATAAAGATAACCAATTTCAAATTAATTTAGAACTTTACCTCCCCTGACATCATATCGATGGATTTAAGGTAGGAAACAGTTTCTTGAGACAAAATAACAGGTGCATACTCATCCCTTGTAGGTGAAGGCTCTCTCTCCATTGTCTTTATTGCCCAGCCATGTTGCCTCTCAAATTCCTCCCTCTCTGAATGAACTACTTTTTGTGCATAGGCTACTCCACTTAACAAAGGCCGCTCAAAAGCAGTTCTGGCAGTATACTCAGCAAATGTTTCCTGTAGTTTGCCAAATTACAATCTCAAAAAATTGTCAAATAATGATAAGGGCCTTTAGCTCCTTAGAAATTGTTGTCTCATAAGCTCCAATTGTTCTCCAAATACGTTTGGCTAATGCAAGCTACTTTCCGAAAATTTGATGTAAAAGAAGACAATATAACCTCTCCAACTTAAAGACATCAAGCATAGAAAGCCCTCCATTTTCCCCTCAAATAGTGATAAAGCATTTGCTTTTTGAGCTCTTTTAGCATAATGGAAACAAGGAACAAAAAGGGTTATAGTTTCACCAGCGCCTGTCAACAATTTTAGGCTAAATCAAACATTAACTTTATAGAAGATAAGAAAAAGCGACATAGAACATCAGACTCTTCTTTTCCCTTTTCCCAGCAATAGAAGAGAACCATTTGAAGTGTCGAACACAAACGCAAATTAAAGTTATAACTAACAGAGAAGGGCACAAACCTGGTCTATTGCTGATGGATTCTTGTAATAATGGAAAGTGGAAACGAGAATGGCAAGGGCATGGACATGGTTAACGCTAACAACGAATCGGTCTTGCAACATTCTGGCCCTCTCATCACACATGCTCTCCAGAGTTTCCTTCCTCTTCAAATTATCAATTGCATTAAAGAAGTTGAATGCTAGCCAACTACCAAATACCACAATCATGGTAAGAAGTAAAAAAACTCTAGGAATCCAATGCCTGTGAGCTTGTATGAAGGTGTAACCTCTTTTGCTACCCATTTGTTCGTTAACCTTCACAGACAACGAATGATGGTGGTGGTGGTGGTAGCTCTGTTGCATCCTCACACCCATGCTCACGCAAACACAATAAGAACTAGAAACTCCTAGAATCTTCTTAAGAGTTCCTTGATCTTTGTCTGCTAACTAATTCATCTATAAGCAAGAAAAGCTTCAAGACACTGAAATGCATGCATATATGTAGCAGGAGTTAGTTTAAAGAACGGACAAATATGTAAAAGGTTGGCAAGCAGAGGGAAAATTATGATTTGCCATATTGTTTTTGCGTGATTAAAGCATGATAAAATAGGAAAACCAAGGAAAACGAAACAGAAAGGGCAAATAAACAAACCAACCTCTAATCTATCTCCCCTCTAAAAAGCTACCCATTACAAAGAAACAGAGGAAGAGAGAGGGTTACGAGAAAAAGGAAGCTTATAATAAACTGTCAGGAGAGAAGCATGGCTCTCAAAAGATGTAAAACAGCCCAAATTCCAAAGATCAGTCTCTTTGTATCCATCAGAAGGAGGTGTGAAGTAGGCAATAAAATAAAAAAGGAACGAACTTGCAGAGAGAAGACTAATGATTTTAATCTCCAAGCGTGAAGCTTTACCAAATTTTTTGGGTCCAAGAGGCAACAGGACAAAGAAGAAGCACGTTCACTGTTCTTCTTTAATAATATATATTATAGTGATCAAAAGAACTCAAGAAAACAGATTGACCCAAGACCACACACAGCGAAGCACAAGCAGGCACAGGAAAATGGCTCTAGGCGTAGGGAGAGGAAAAGAGAGATAATGAGAGCAAAGGTTAGTGCTTGTTGAAAGAACAAAGGGAACAAACAATCAACAATGGGTTACCTGTAGAGAGAGAGAGAGCTTCTTTGCAACAATGAGTTTAGTTAGCAACTGTAAAGTTCTTACATGACTTTTAATTTGTGTGTGATAAAAAAAAACAAAACAAAACAAAACAAAAAGCAACAACCAAGTCCCAGATGTAGATGACAGTTAATGCAATTTTGATCAATGCTACAAGAAGTTGATGAGTGAATAATGTAATTTTACTAAACAGAACAGAGCTCAAATTAATACATTCACTTTTTCTATGTCCTGTTCTTCGCTTTTTAAAGTAAACTGAATCGAATTTTTAGGATTTTTGAAGATACGCTAGTCTGCCCGCCTCCTACCATAATCTACAATACTATTAATTAATTCAACCCCCTCTCTCTCTCTCTCTCCGCTCCGCTGTCTTAATTTTAATTATCACTCACTCAACTGTTCTTTCTCCCTCTACATATATTGTTGGCATTGGCATTGACATGGATGCCTAGTTATCCTTTACTCCAATTTTGGACTTGAAAGAATAAAAAAGTGTTTTAACTTTGTTTTACATGCGGCGTGAATTGGAATAATGAGAAGAAAAATATATGAGTAAAATAAGTAGTTGAGAGCTCAACTTCAATTCGAGGTTTTATTCTATTCCCAAAGATTGTGCCGATCCCCTAAATAGGACAGATTACGACATGAAATGTAATAATAGGACCAAAGAAAATGTAATAATAGCCTCATGTATGAATTCCGCACTTTAGGAATTAATTAGGCACCAGTAGAAGAAAACCAAGTGCCTAATTCAAAGATCCTATTTGATTTTCCCCTGTTTCTCTCACTACTAAACTTTTATAAATATCACACTCACAAATCTTTCGGAAAATGACGGCTTGGACCTTTGTGCCCTTCACACTTCAATGCAACTCCGGTCCTGCCCTTTTGGAATTTTCTCTCCAGTCACATCACCTCAAAATTTCAATAACTGGTAATGATTCTCAGACTCCACTAACATGACTCATTCATGCTAACGCCTTAAGTGTACATTAATTAAGTTGATGATAGTGAATTGCTTGCACTGCATCTTTAATCTTTCATTTCAACTAATTTACTTTTCCCTGTGTGTATCATCGCTGATACCAGTACAAAACTCACAAAAACCATTGCTTGTTGCTTTCCTTACTTTGCATCCAAATAATTATTTCTTAATTAGAAATCCAAATCGAATAACAACATATTGGGACTGTTTTTAGGTATATTCAGCACCTAAAATTCTACTAAAGAGTGGGAGTGGGTCGATGCTTACACTCGAAGATGTAACAACAAATTAAAGCCAAAAAAAAAGGGCAGTATTGAAAAGGAGTAATATCTGCTTTAGTTATATCAACAATTTACGAAAACAAAGCAGATTGAAAGAGTTTTGAACATAATGCGTGAGTTTAAAAATAGAATTAGGCTTCTCTCTCTTTATAACTATTTGGTTAATTGGTCAAGAGAATGAAGACTATCTGGGGAATAGCTGAGCTACTTAGCCAAATCAATTAGGCATCAACCCACCAAAGTTGCTTAAAAGAAATCAAATATCATTTTCTAATATGATTTGCTATACAACATGAATATCAAACATGTTGTTAGGTTCACAACAGTAAACTACCCATTAATCCAATCAGAAGACGCTCATTGTTGTTCACCAAAATGGATTCTTTGAACGTCCTATCACCATATTTAAGTGTCTTTGTTATACCTACAGTACAGAGATGAACTTCAGTTGCTTCGTAATGAAATGGAATGACATAATAATAAACTTGCTTCCAGTTACCGGTTAAAGTATTTTTACAATTGCCGAAAGTAGTAGGTAGAGCGTCAACTCTACGATGCACATATATCAAGTCCATTACCTATTACTTATTTATATAATGTTGATCTTCATCAACTTAACCAAATTTATTAATAACTTATTTAAATTGACAACTATATGAATATGTACCATTCACTTTTGTACAACATGTTAATCCTACATTTACTTGATTATTTAAATTGATAACTATACGAATATGTACCATCCACTTTTGTACAGCATCTTAATCCTACATTTTTACTTGATTACAAGAATTAACATTAACTCAATACAATTCTGTCTACGTTGATTATTACAAACTTAAGTTAGTATTTCCAAAAACTTCACCAAAGTTTAATATCATTAAAAGGATTACGTTATCATTTATAATCAACTCACCCAATTTTAATATCACATGATCTAAAATATTTAATTTCAAGACTTTTTCTTCAAATAAACATTATAAATTATACAATCATTTTTCAAAAAAAAACTACATCATTAGCCCTAAAATATTACAACAAATTAATAAGTTTTAATAAATTAATCTGATTAATAGAAGGATTTGTAGTGTTGGCCTAAAAAGCACTAAAGGGAATAAATTAGGTACTAATATTTTAAAATTGATAAGTTCCATCTTTTCTTTAAAGATGATGTTGATACTTAACTTTGTCAAATTTATTATTTTATGTATTTTATTATGAATTAGTAAGTTTTAGTGAACTTTGGTCTCAAAATGTTTTTCAAGTGCATTTAAACCATGATGTGCATTTTAAGCATCTCCTTTTAAATTTTGTGATCTAACAAAAATTAAAGGATTTTTAATATGTCATTCATTGCATTTATCTATTTTTATTCGACTTAGATTCTTCATTTTCATGTTGTTATACTAAATTTATGATGTTGCATACATAATTTATTTACTTTTAGTTAATCTTGAATAAGTTTTTTGTTCAAAATAAATTTTCAAAATAATCAATCAGTTCTTTATCTTACAATATTGACCAACTGATGTCTTAAGCCCATGATTTTGATGATAACAAAATACATTGCGATAAATGATTGAATATTTGAGGATATCATTAGTTTCACTGCAATGAAATCAATCAATATATGAATAATAAAGTTAAATAGAAGAAAAAAGAGACAAAGTAGTCAATTGAATAATTATTTGTTAGAAAAAAATAAGCAAAGTGGAGCATATATGTAATTCAAGTGAAGAACTAAGAACAAAGAGGAGTCAAGCACATCAAAACTTGATCAAATCATTACAATCCTTCTCGTCATGTTATCTTAATCATTTAAATGAATTAAGGGCTTACTCATTGTATGATTATTTGCGTATATGGCATAATGCATAAATCCTTCCATAATCAAAAGGAATTTATTTTTATCTTTAAAGAAAGTATGTTAATCTATAAAATAATATTTAAACTTTTGAAATGATTTTAGATCAAGTTTTAGTCAAAGGAATATGGTTTGGCCCTTAAAATCACTTAAATAATCATTGGAAACATGGTTTGATCTCTAAAATCACTTAAATAATCATTGGAAACATGTTTTCAAGCACACTATCAATCAATGCATAGGTATGGTCAACCAATGTATTGTTTCTAGATGCATTACTTAACCAATGTCAAGGCGTGGTCAAGTAATGTATTAGAAGAAGTGAAAATTTGTATACTATGAGTTTGTGTATCATATGTCGACTAATAAAGCATATGGTCAACAAATATGCTAGATTTGTCAACCAATATCACTATTATTAGCTGTTGTAACAACAAAATTTTGTTTTTAATGACTTTTTAGATCCTTTTAGTATAAATATGCCACATTATGAATTTTTTGAGGTTGCTTGTGCATACTAAAGGGTTTGAAAAGCCTTAAAAGGCTAGATAATGCATGTTTGCATTATATAACATATATTAAATTGTTGTTCATTAATGTAAGCAAAAGGAGTTTTTAGTTATATATTTTGTAATTGGGGAAATTGATTAGAATACACTTTATAAGGGTTACTCTTTACCTTGAACAAGATTTGTAAAGGATTATTCTTTACTCGTGGCAAAGAAAATTGATTATAAAGGCCTTTACTTGTGGCAAAGAAGTTGTTGTAGGAGGGTAGTTTTTCACCCATTAAAGGAAGAAGATAATGAATTCCTCAGTGGACCTTGGGGATTGGGTGTAGGTCAAATGTTTTCAGCTGAAGTATTATAAATTAGTTTTATCTATCTTCCTATACTCTCTTTTATTTATTAATTTGAATTATGAAAAATAATATATCAATTTCTAACATGTAGGCTCGCTTCATTTATATTATTAATGATCTTAAAGGTGTTGTTATACGAATCATAAATTGGTGAGAAATTTCCTTAGGTTTTAACAAGTTTTTGCGAGGTAAAGGCGATGAACATACAAGAAACCAAATATTTAAGCATCATACCATTGGAAAAGCTAGTTAGATCACTCCTCACCTATGAGATGTGGATGAGTAAATTGCAAGAAGAGGAATGGCTCTAATAAGAAGAGGTTTGGTGTTTAAAGTCTTCAAGAATAGGAAAATTGATGATGAGAAGATCTCTACAAATGAGAGTGACGAGGATGAAGAAAGAACAAATTTAAGCAAATTTTGGTGAATTTAGAGTAGTTTTAGCGTGATTTTGGAGGAAGGATTTGGTACATGGTTTAGAATATAGAACCATTTCCAAACCATCTTATATTTCAGTCTTATGTTACTTAAAATAAACTTATGATGAAGATCTATATTGGTGGTAATTTTTATGAAGTTTGAGGTTTAAATAGCACATGTGCAACACAGGTCCATGTTATGCTCATGTTAGTGGTGTTATTTCAAATTTTTAGGGTTGTTTAGAGAATAAAAGAGAAGGGGACTATTTTGGTAGACCATATGATCAAAGTGAAAAACTTAAAAAAATTAGAGACAAAATGGAGCAACCTTAGAGGGAAAGAAACATATTTTTCATTAAGATTTAATTGAAGAACTTAAAGATTTTAATATATATGGGAATGAGTTCTTTTACTTTATATTCTTTCTTGATTTTCATTTTTTATTTTAGTACGAGCTAAATTGAGATAAATCTAGTGGAGATGAATCTTAGAACTATTTGTGTAAATTGATTCTTCGATTTAATGAAAGATACAAGTTTCCTTGTAAATTATTGATGACTAATTTTTGTGTTTGAATTGAAATTTACTAGCATTTTGATTCTATTTCATATTTCATATAAGGACTTAAGTAAGTCATATATATGAATTAATCTTGTCATAAATAATAAGATTTATACAGAATCCTAAAGATAAGGTCACATAAATCTTCTAAGTTAAAGCCAAATATGATAAATATTTAATAAAATAAGTTAATATTCTTAAGGGTTTTTTATTAGAAAGAGATTTCAATCAATTAACGTAAGAGTAGTAACTGTATTTATTGAGAAAAAATGTGGTTATAATTTTGAAATTTTTACCAATATAAGAAAATAAGGTTAATAACTGAATCTAGATGAATTTAAACATAAAAACTTTTTAGGGAATTCTACATCTAGGTTTTGATTATTTCATTCTTATTATTTTTATTTAGTTTGTTATTTTAGATTAGTAATCTTAATTTAGTTAATCCTTTCTTTTAATTTAATCATTTATTTTGTTATATTAGATAATAAAAGGATAGTTATTATTGGTACTCATAGTCCTCATAGAATGATTCTCATATTCACTAGACTATACTATAAGAATAATAAATGCACTTTCCTATTTGATCTTTAGTATTGATTAGACCATAAATACCAAGTTTTGACGTGGTTGCTATGGACTTAAAG
This sequence comes from Erythroxylum guanchezii, assembly GCA_025629825.1. Lineage (NCBI taxonomy): Eukaryota > Viridiplantae > Streptophyta > Magnoliopsida > Malpighiales > Erythroxylaceae > Erythroxylum > Erythroxylum guanchezii. Next base: position 7,826,442 of record JAOTAX010000001.1, read on the forward strand.
GTGGCAAATTTTGCCAAGTTTGACTAGGCCCCACTTGGCTAGTGGTCAATAGGCTGCGCCTAGGTTGATTAAGCCTTGGGTTAGCCTACAAAATAATGCCGTTTTATTTTTAAGCAAAATAACGTCATTTTACTTAGTTATCATTTGAAGAGATTCAATAGTATAAGCAAAACGATGCCATGTTTTGCTTCAATCAAAACAACGCCTTTCTACGTAGTTAATAGTTGCACGTAGTAAGCAAAATGGTGACGTTTTCCTTTGCTGTTTCTCAATAAGTAAAATGACATTGTTTTAAATTGAAGCAAAATAATGTTCTACGTAGTTAACACTTGCACAGAGTAAGCAAAATGATGTCATTTTGCTTTGTTGTTTCTCAATAAGTAGAACGATGTTGTTTTACATCTAAAGCAAAACAACGTTGTTTTGCTTCAATTTAATTTCCTCTTCATATTCACCCTCCCTCTGTCTGACATTCACTTACTCTTACGAATCACCTCTCACATAGAGTCGTAGACACTCACCATTCATAGTTCATCAAATTAGTATCTTCCCTCTTTGTCATCTCACCATCTAGCGCCGTGTCTTTGGCTGTTTGACTACCACCGACCTAGTGAGGGTTAGCCAGTAGGTCATATTCCCTGTGTCTACGTACTGACGGTCCCCTGACCTCAGGACTAGTACGCTTCAGTGTGGTATCAGAGCCATTCTCCAAAGAGCCAGGAACATTTTGTGGTTTCTGACCACTTCGTGACCACTTCGTCGAACCTTTGTGGTTTGATCTTTCCAAGCCTTTGTGGTTTGAGTTGCCATTGGTGACAGTGGTAAGTTTGTTTCCTACTTTTGAGTATGGTCAGGTATAGACGGTTCTGCCGTAAACACCTGCGTACCCTTTGAAGTAATTCTACTTCTCGATTAGTAAATCACTACTGCTTGTGGTTTACTTGGGAACATTGTACCTTCGCATCTTTTCTAGGGGAAAAACACTTTAACAAGGAAAAAAGGGAGTAAAAAAAGAAGAGAGTTGCATAAGATCTATGAATTCTTCAGATCCGGTTCATTTATCTTCTAGCTTGTCTTTAGCTTCTTTACCTAGAGGTGTTAAGCGTGTTTTATCACAAAAAATAGAAAATCTTGTTGAGATTACTCATGTGCCTGTAGAAAACCGTGTTTGTGAGTCTTCTTTACCTTTGCTTAGCCCATACAGTATCTATTCTCGTGACCGTTCTTGGACGAGAAATATTAGGAGTGTGTTTCATACTAGTAGACCTCGTGTGAAAGAAATCATCCAAAGTTTCAAACTGGAACAGTGTGGTCTCAGATCTACAACAGCAGAACAATACATAAAGCTTGAGATTCCTAAGGAGTTGATCGCCTTATGAAGAGAACAGAATCATACACATCTACACTTTGGAGCTCTACGACTTGTTCTTACACTTCATGGAAGAAAAAGGATTCCTGCAACAGCCAGGATATCACTTCTTGACGCTGCCTACACAACGTACCAAAATGCAATGATTGGTACCTTGCTGACAACTCTTAACAGAGGAAGTGTCATCTTGACCATAGCACCTGATTTCAACATCAGGTTGGATGATCCTACTCTATTTGAACGTTTCCAAGTTCAGATCCAGATCATTGGAGCAGATCAAGATCCTACAGCCATCATGGCTACTTTACATCACCAGATGATCTATCGTCTTCAGAATCATGCCTTGGATTTACACTTTCCAAATTCTACTTCGGATGCACTATTCATGGTCGCTCATATGGTAAACAACCATACAACTATTCTTCAGATCCCGAAGCAGTTACCAGCCGAGGAGCTTGAAAAGTTGATGCCTACAGAATGGATTACCAACTACCAAAAGGTATTCCATGTGCCTCATCGACATTCTTTTCATACTACTTCTCCTCCGATTCTGCAGACTCTGAGAGATGGCTCAGTCAAATCCATCTACACTAGACCTAGCGACGACACACCTGGTCCATCTACATCAGGTTCTATCCTGATGATCCAGCCCATTGAACATTCAGATTTGGTCAGACAGACAACAGATCTATCAGTTGGGGTTCAAAGCCTTAAGATCCAGCCCGTATTCTCTCATACGGAAGGTAAAGACGGTCCTCCTATTCATTATTTCAAATCTAATGGAGATCCAGTCTATGTTAGTCATCATCGTGGACACTTTGTATGGGATGTCGACCCATCCATGTGCGAACCAGACTGTGAAATCTGTCTAAATCCTGAGACAGACACAGATGACGATGATCCAAGATATCAACGAAGAAGGAAGAAGAAATCCAAGCCCAGATCCAGGTGCTTGCCTTCTCGTGATGATAATCCTCACCAAGATGAGGATCCAGATGACCATTATGCTCAAAACCTCATGTCACGGCAGATAGAGGAATCTAGATCCAAGTCTCTAAGGGAGATGCTCAGGTCATCTACAACATGCAGATCTACAGAAAGATTATGCAGATCTATGCCATCAATTCCTGTTACTCCATTACCTTGCATAGTATTAAGACCAGAAGAGGATAACTTTCCTCAACTTTCCAGGAGTACTGATGAATCACAGAGAATTGTCTCTAATCCTTATGTCAGAGCTACAGGAATAACTTCACATGGTACACCAGTCTCAAATCCATCCGATGAAATTCTTAATTGGCATACACACAACGCAGTAGCACAGAACATAGTTCTCAAAAGGATTGATTCCAAGCTGGATGGAATTAGTCAACAAAATACAGCTACTCATAGAAAAGTCGATTATGTTACGGAACAGATACAAAAGATGTATAAATTTTACAAAGATCAGATCCGACAATTGGATGCTGAACTTAAACAATACATCTCAGCCCGATATGTGGGGCCAGACTTCGACTTGAAAGTAAAGAAGATACAGGAGATACAAAAGACTGTACAACAAATGGAAGCAGACATGCATGCTTCACAATCTCGTCAGGTATATGGCTCTTCTTCTTCAGAGTTCTCAACTCTTCAGCCATTATATCCATCTCCTTCGTATCAACGGTATCCAGAAGAAGCTGACTATTCAAAGGTGTTTAAGTTCAATTACCCTTTGATTAGACAGTACATTCATCGTCAGACAACTCATGACAAACCTCGACGATCAAAGACAAAGTCAACATCTAATCGTATGCATCAACCTCGAGTGTCTGAATCTTCAAAGGTTCCAGAAGTATCATCTTCTTATACACCATTTGAACCTTCACCAGAGTAGAGAAAACCAGTACAGATACGTACACCACCTGAATCTCCACCTCCAACTCAACCTTCCACTTATTCTTTTGGGAAGGACAAAGCTATATTGCCAGAGTACGTTGCTACTCTACATTCTACTGCTCTTACAAAAAATTCCAGTAGTTCTCATTCAGAGAAAACTGATACAGAAAGCAATACATCTGAAATTTCTGTGACACCATTTAGTCCAGAGTGTTCATCTGAAACAAATCTGTTAGATCTGATATCAGATAGATCTTCTGATCCATCAGAATACTCTTCAGAGGCAATCTATGATTCCTATTCAGTTGATGAAGATACAACTGATGA
>JAOTAX010000001.1:7830115-7843134 GCA_025629825.1 Erythroxylum guanchezii
ACTACGTTGTGAATCACACTTCCAATCCGACTTTGGGAAGTCGATGTCCTCAACCAGTGAGTGGTATAAGAAGGAGCCTAACCTAGTGAGGGTTAGCCAGTAGCCATTAATTGACTCATCAACCCCCTTCGCTGCGCACTAACCAACTTATGTGGATTAAGATTGGTTTTCTCGTATTATTCATAATCATTTAAACTTCTATGATTGTTTGGAGAGGAATGTAGACTGGACACTATTTACCAAAAAAAAATATAGACTGGACACTTAAGAGGAAAGTGGACTAGGCATAGTTGAACATGTATACAGATTAAGTGTTTGATGAAATTTCTATAAAGGTGTAAAAGTAGACTAGGGATGAATGGCTGCAAAATATAGCCTAGATTCTGGTTTGGTGAGCTGCAAAATACCTAATGACTATTCTTGGTGCAATATAATATGATATTTGAATACTCAAAATTAAAGAGGCGAATGTGCTTGTTTATAATTAATGTGGCCAAACAACTACTTTAGTTCAAGTTAAATGGTAGTGAACATTGCTGGTTTCTAATGATTTTAAGAGGTGAATTGGTTGTTTATAAATTTAAAAAGAATAATTGTTAAAGAAATTGGAAATTTGTTGAATTGTACAATGAGTGTTGATAATGAATGTGACAGTTTCAACATATACTTAAAAATCACACAATCACAATGATTATAAGTTTTGTAGTTAGTGGATAAATAGTTTTCATTTACGTCTATTTCTTAAGTTTCATTGGTTGTTTCATTGTCTTCTTTCAAATGTTAAAGACATTTTTTGTGAATTTTTTCTTGCCTTAGATAAAGAAGAATTCACTATTGACTTCTTGAAGGTGAAAAATAACTTAGGGGGTGTTTGTTTCCATTTTTATTTTTTATTTTTTATTTTTGTTTTTAAATTCAGTAAAAAAATCTTTTTTATTTGAGTTTTTAGTTTTTGTTTTTGGTTTTAGTTTCTTCCAGTTTTCAAAAATTATAAAAACTATAAAAAGTGGTTTTTGTTTCCTTTTTTTTTCATAATCTGATTTACTATTATTTAGTTATATATTATTTAATTATTTAATAAAAATTTTGAATAATTTAATTCAACATTATATTTATATATTTAATAAATTAAAATTAATTATCAATAAAATTATGAATAATTTTATTTTATTTAATTTGTATAGTTAAATTATATAATTAAAATTAAAATATATAAATATTGAAATAAAATTTTTTAAATAATTAAATTATATTTTAAATAAATTTTAATTTTTAAATAAAATTTTAATTTTAAATTATTTATTTTATTAAAATAACATAATTTTATTAATAATTAGTTAATAAATATTATATAAGAGATTAAATAAATTTATTTAATTAAAAATAATTTATCTTTAAGTTTTATCTAAAATGTAATTATTATAAGTGATAAAAAAATAATTACATTAGCATTAACAACCAAATATGTTTTTGTTTTTATTTGAAAGAAAAATAGAAACAAAAAACTGAAAATAGAGACTGAAAACAATAACAGAAAAACAAAAGTAGAACCAAACGGCCCATTAGAGAACAATTTTTAACTACTATTCAAAAGCTAGATGCTTTGATGCTTATTCCTCCAAGATTAACAATGAAATTTATATCAAAGTCCCCAATTCATATATATTAGCATTAACTTATGATCATAGTTGGAAATATGGAAGAAATGTGGTTTTGCTTCAATAAGTATAATGATTTAGACTTGCTATGTTAATTGTTTATATGCTATTTTTTTCTAACTTCAAGCATTTATATGTTGATTGTTTCAGACAAATAAGCATATCCCTTTAGTAGAGAAATGTAATCTAGTAATAGCGATAGATTTGGAAACTTCTATTCCTTTACCAAGTGAAGATAAAATTTCAACTTAACATCAATTGAAAAGTGAAGTTTGGAATCACTTTAACAAAATTAGATTGACGAGCAGGATAGAAAAAGCATATTGTAAATATTGTCAGAAGATGTTGGTTAGTAGTTCAAAAGGTGGAACGTCTTATTTAAAGAGACATCTGGATTCATGTAGTAGAAGGAAGATGGTATCAGGAAGTCAAACATTTTTTTGCCCCTAATCTTACGTGAGGAAAGAATGAAATGTCTACAACAGCTTATGATAACAACAAATCAAGGCATTTGATAGCTTCTATGGTAATTGGAAATGAAAATTCACTATCTATGGGTGATAGTAAAATATTTAGGATGTTTTGTAATTCATTACAACCAACTTTAAAGGTTCCAAGTCGGAATATAGTGAAGAAGGATATTTTGAAAATTTATGAGGACAAGAAGAAAGAGATTTTAAGAGCATTGTCAAGTACTGAAGGAGGGATTGCCATTACGACATACTCGTGGACAACTGATAACCAAAAGAGGGATTATATGGTGGTGATGACACATTATGTTGATAATGATTGGACATTACGCAATAAAATTTTGAGATAATATATATTCTTTAATATTGTTATGATTTACTTGTTCATTATGTTATGAATTTATGATTGATGTTGGTAATATTTGTATATGATAGGTTCATTTATATGCCGGAACCACATACAAGTGAAAGGTTGGCAACCATGATAGACGATTGATTGATGGATTTTAACATCAATAATAAATTATCCACCTACACAGTTGACAATTGTAGCATAAATGATGCTCTAATTAAGAAGTTAAGGAGTAAGATATGGGTTAGGAGCTTGTTGGTTGGTGGAAAGTTAATTCATATTCATTGTTTTGCACATATTCTGAAATTGATTATGAAGGATGGGTTAGAATTATAAATAGATGGTATTCAGAATAGTTTAGTATATTGGAGTGCAACTCCTAAAAGAGTTGAGAAATTTGAAGATGTTGCACGAATTCTATGCATTCCGAGTACAAAGATGTTGGTTTTGGATTATCCAGCCGGATGAAACTCAACCTTTAAGATGTTGAAGTTGGTAATCCAATATGTTGAGATGTTTACCAGACTAAGGCAAATAGATTCTTAGTACAATTGTATGCCTATAGAAGATCAATGGGAGTTGGTTAGAGAACTTTATGTGAAGATAGAACTATTTTATAATGCAACTGAATTGTTCTCGGGAACAAAATATCCAACTTTGGACTATTAATTTGACACTATGTGTGAGATAAAAAATGCTTTATATGATTGTATATTTGAGTCTAGTGAGGTTATTTGGATTATGGAGAACGATATGTGTCATTAGGAGTATACAAATTAAATCCTTATTTTACATTCAATTTATTAAAAAAATTAGCATATGGAAAATAAGATTTGATCCTATGAGGAAAATTTGATTTACCAAATTAGTTCATTTATCAGTAAGTTCATTATAATATTTCCAAAAGTCCAATAAGTTAATATCATCTTTTCATCAAGTAAAAATCATTTTAAATGAAAGAGACACTTATAAATGACCTATTAATTTCAAATTTAAAAATTATCAAATTAAAATGCAAATATCCTAATAATTTTGCTTATATGAAAGAAATTCTATCCTAAAGTAGAAACATATAATGTCCTTTTTAACCACATTAGTAAGATACAACATCAAAACTTAAGAAAATAACTTTATAACACGTTCTTAGAACACACAATCAATACTCAAGAGCTGAAAAACTATTTTCTTTGTACAAAGTTGTAATAATCCAAAATTTATATTGCAAAATTTATTTTTTTTAATGGGGAAACTAAGTCATACAAATATGAATTTTTGAGCTTATAAAACTTATTCTTCATTAATGACTAAATTTCTTTCTAATATCACATATCTTCCATTCAAGCATGTTTTAAGTGGTTTTACAACTCAAAATTCATTATTTTCACAAATTTGGATTTTTTGAAATAAAACAAAATTTCATCTTCTTTCAATCAAAATTTAAAGTTCTCTTGTCAATTTGATTTCCTAACAAACTAAGATCTAAATGGCTATTTAAACATATATTGAAGTAAACAAAATGTTAAAATAGTTTTGATTTCAAGAAGATAAAAAGATAGAGTCACAAAGTTAATGATAAGTCATATACATTTCATCTCAATTTTCTCACTAACTATTCTATCATTCATGTAAACATGAACTAATAATCAAATTGGTGTAAATACATGTTGAATTTTCACTTGGTTAATCAAGATTATTGTTTAAATACAATCATCAAATGGAGTAATCTAACCTCACTCAAAATTAGGTATATATAAATTCAATAATTTTTCATGTTCAACCTAAATTTTCAGCAACTATAAGATCAATTTAAGTAGATATTTCAACATATCAATTGCTTCCTAAACTCAAACCAACTTGATTAATGATTTCACAGCCAAGAATAAAGCATTTGACACTTCATTAAAGTCCAAATCTGAACAAATCCTCACAATTTTCAGTTGGACACCCTTTATTTCATCTTATAATACTTTTAAAGTATTCCTAATTTGGCGTTTACACATATGGTTCAATCAAGGCACATATCTTTAGATAATTTATCTAATAAAACAATCCTTCCATAAACTAATTAACTATTTAATTTTTTTTTGATATGCCGTAAGCATATTAATCAACATTTTTGTATGTAAAATCCAATAGATGTTTATTTTATGTAAAAGACATTAAGCTATGCTTTTTTTCAAGTTGAGAAGAGATTAAACATACATAATGCAGCTCAAATAAAGATTTGGACAACTTTGATAAAATCTCTAGCAAAGCACGAAATCAACATAAACTTGATCATTCTTCATTTCAACTTTTCATTTTATTGCGAATCAATCCTTATATTTAATCTTAAACCCATATTCATCCAATTATCCTCACATATAAGTTTAGCTTTATCAATGAGCTAAACTTAAGAAAAATTCAAAACCATAACAATTGTAATAATGAAACCTATAAATTTAGCTAATCTAATACATGTATAAAAACTGTGGGGGGTGTGGTTCAAATCAAGTCTAGAAATCAAAGAAATAAAACATAAACTAATATAATATTCACAATGAACAAGCAGTGTTTTAAATTTTAGTTTAGTTATGCAATTTTAACATATCTTGATAATCTGAGATATTTAATAAGTTAAATGTAGAAGACCAACTAGCTCGCTCATACCTATTCCTTTTCACTCTTTATGTTGGACCCCGAACTTTTCTTGAAAGCTAGAATTGTTAAATGAGAAATTGTTGGCAATTATTCCTGCGTAAAGAAAAGGAGAATTCTTGAATTTGAAATGAAGTAGAAAAGATGGTTTAGGTACAAGATGAGTTATATGTGAAATGTTGGAAGTTAAAAGTTGGAAAATGTAATTAAAACATGTTCATTGAGTATGTTTCGGTGTTTTAGCCATAACTTTTGCTTTAGTTATCCAAATGAGATGATTTTTAATTTGGAGTAAAATAGAGAGATAAGGCTACAACTTGTCTAATGAAATCGAGTTCTAATTCAGACTCTAAGAGTTTCAATTTTTAGATGGAAGTTGAGTACAGAATATTGTTTCAATATAAGAATACTTCGGAAATGTTTGGGATATAACTTTCAGATTTTCGAACCAAATTGAATGATTTTGGTGTCATTAGAAAATTTTGACAATGATGAGCATTTTTCTAGAAGGAAGTATTATCAAATTCCTTCAATTTTTCCATGATCATTAGTTAACAAGTTAGAAGTATAAGATGTTAGTTGTAAAGACAAAAGGAGGGCATAATGGGAAGGACAAGCTTAATGAGGGGCAAAATTGGAAGAAAGACTAAATAAATGGTCTTGAATAGAAGAGAATTTCGTGAGCAGCCAAAGAGGGGAAAAACGTGGGAAAGAGAGAGGAGAAGAGAGAAACCGTCGAAGAGATGAGAGAAAGGAGAAAATCGTAAAAGAAGAAGGAAATAAGAAGAAAAGAAGAGGAAACATCTTGTTAAGGTAAGCTCTATGCTATTTTTCTTCTTGTTGGGTTGAAAAAGGAAGTAGAAAAGATGGGTTTTTGTGTTAGGAATAAATGAAAAATGAAGATGTTTTAAGGAAACCCATTTGATTTCAGGGTTTCTAAGCTAGGTTTTGGGTTTTCTAACCTAGATGGGCTATGGGTAGGTTAGGATTGAGATTGATTTTTATTGATTTCATTGATTGTGATTTTTGAAGTTTTAGGGTTTTATTGAATTGGAATTGAAAAGGAGAAATTGATTGTTTTAGGAAATCAAGAAAACCCTATTCAAGAGCAAGAGGAAGGGAACCATTGAAATTGGATTTTCAAGACTTAAGGTGGGTAATATCTTTATGGTTGTTGTGTGATAGGCAAAAGCCCTACTTGTATGTTTATGCTTAGATTTTGTGAATTTGAATTGTTGTGGTTATATGAAAAATGTATGATGATTCATTATCATGTCATGCCATGAAAGACGAATGGCTTTTTGTATGATGAATTATGACCATGATATACCTTGAAAAAGGTTATGACATTTTGAATTGAATTATGAGCATGATTATGCTATGCCTTGTATTATGGCATTTAGATTAAATGGAAAGAAGAAAAATCATGAGAATATGAACATGTGATTGAATGATTGATTTGATCATAAAAATTGATTATGTTTGGGTAAGAGAGGAACCGTTTCGTAGTCACATGCACGTTGACATAAAGCCTTCTCCCGGTTGCCCGCTTGTAGCCCACGAGATCCGAAAAGTGGACTTGTTTCGTTCACAGAGTAAACTTCGGTTTCTCTGTTTTGTTCTAACGAACCCTCGAGCCATTTATGTGTGCATTTACATTTTGATGTGTCAAGTTATGATGCAAGATTTAGTGTTATATTTTGATGATTAATTACACTTGACATGTTTTATATGATGATATGTTGAATTATTAGTTGTGAAGGTGGAACTTTCATTGTTGGATTAAGATCAGATTATTATGCCTATATGAATGTTCATATATATGTTTGATTGTGTGGCTCATCGCCAATGACTATAAATAAATTAGTCACTGAGTTATGTAGCTCAACCCATCAGTTTCCCTCCTCAAGTGCAGAATGAGAGGATTAGCGATCCTTGCAAGGCAATTGGACAACTTCGAGATAGTTAACTTTTGTACTAAGCTAGTTTGAACACTTTGTATAGCTTATTAAGCATGCCAAACATTAAGCATCCATTTGTAATTGTTTTAAGTTTGTGATGTGTATATTGATATGTAAATAAAGTTTGTTTAATTATTTACTTTGCTTAGTGGTGAGAATGCGAAATTGAGGATTTCCTTTTGTATATGAATATGTCTTTTTAAAGGTTGAGTATGATGATTGTGGAAGTGGATTTTGTGTATGCATATGCTTCTTTATTGAGATTGCAAATTTTGTTTTAGAATAGCATGTTAGAGATTGGAAAGGTTATATGGGATGAACCATTTGAAGTGATATTTAAGTGTGTAACAAAAAGTATTTAGTAGTTGAATTGATACGAAGAGATATTGCATTTTGCAAGCTTTCATAGGTATAGAAATTGTGTTACCAACTTCAGGGGAAAATTTGGATTAATATAGGCTGAATTGGACAAAGCGATCTTCATGAAAGTTGTAGTTTATCCTCTTAGCTTTCCAACGCTATAAAGTTTGGGAAATTTGGGTATCGAAGTTGAGAGTTATGAGCATTATAAGTGATGATATTGTATGGGAGGTATGAACATGATAGCTATGGTGAATGATGAGAGTTTGTGTATTCTATGAGTTATTTGAGTTGAGATTTGGGAGATTAATGCATTCAAATTGGTAATTGAATGGTTGAAGAGTGTTATTGGACTAGAATGGTTGAATTTGGGGAGATTATGAGTATATATGGTGTTAGAATGGATGTTGGAGGCATTAGTGAGGCTTTGGAAGGAGTTTTGGGTCACCCATGTTCGTTTAACGGGCCTTCTCGGGTGAAAAAGAACCCCCAGCCTAAACGGACATGGATGTCCATTAAACGGATCTTCTCAGGTGAAAAATGGCTTTTTAGCCAGTCGAGTGAAAAACGGATCTTCTCGGGGACATCAACAGGACAGCTACAGTAAATTGCAATTTTGACCACTTTAGAGGCTGAATCTCACTTCAAAATCTTCATGAACGTTGTAGATCTCGAAGTCCTCTTTCAAATGGTCCAAAAACTAAATCAATCCGACATTTTTCGTAAACGTTACGACAATCACGCCAAGATAGGTTCAAATTGATTGAGGGTATAAACATGTCGGATTCTTTTTGTCATAACTTCTTCATCTGACCTCCGAATGAAGTGATTCTTGAAGCAATGAATTTATAACACATTTTTCTACCTTTACATGAAAATTGATGGCCTTTGGTGTTGAATTGACAATGATTGATGGAAAGAAAATGAGGGCTCGATTGGATGAGCATAACTAGGTTATGAATATACTTTAGTTTTTTAAGCATATCTTGATCTATAGAGCTCCGATTAAGATGGTTATTGCTTCAAAACAAACTAGAGGCTTAGAGCCATAATTTATTTGAAGAAGTCAAATTGGAATTTAGGTTTGAAGTTTCCCAAAATCGGTTTCGAGTCGGGAGAAATGAGTTTGATTATGGTGATCGATTTGCATGGGCAAGCCACTGAACAAATTGTGAGGAAATTTTTGGGATGTTATGAAAATGAGGATGAAACGATGAGAGCTAAAGAGATTCCATGGAAATAACCCTATAGGAAATACGCTCACATCTTTTATTTATGATATTTGGATCGATTGTTGGGATTCAAAAACGGGGGCCAACAGCTTTGTTCCATTTGCTTTCTACTTCGTCTTAAGAGTTACTTCGTCTGCTTTCTAATCAAGTGAAATTTTGTTTCTTTTGTACACTGTTCGTCTGATGCTATCATCTGGTCCATCTTTGACCCTTCAGGCGATAAGATTTGTCTTCGATATCTTTATGAAAGATGTAGATATTAAAGTTCTCTTTGAAATCATCCTAATGTGGTCTTGATCCGACATCTTTAGAGAGAGGAAAAGGTTCAATATGATTGACGACAGAACTAAATTGAATGACTTGGTGCAATTAGAGACATAAGACATAGAGGAATATGTTTTTAGAAGAAAGTGTTGCAAAGTGACTTCAGTGTTGGGGTCAAAAGAGAATATATAATGTTAACCCGAAATGATGTGTTATAGGAAATATCTGAAAGTGAGTAAGGGGTTGTGAATTATGAATTCAGTGGTTTTATTAAGTGAGAAACTTAAGTATAAATTATACTTAAGTGAGTTATAATAAAAGGAAGTGGATAAGTGGATAAGAATTGGACAGGTGTCCTAGTTAAAGAGATTTTTATTGCCTTAAAAGACAAATTGTTGTCCTTGTCTTTATCCTTTGTCGAAACTTCTTTCTCTAGAGCTCCTCCAACCCAGAGCTTTTCTTCAAATATTCACCAAAGTTAAATCTCGCTTTTCTCTGTTTGTCCCCACTTTCATTTGGATATTTCTTTCTTCTATTCCAAGAAAGACCGAACCTCCTTGTCAATTTTCAAGTTGAGGTACATGCGTGCATGAGGGATTAGGTTACGTGATCTTACAGAGTATAGAACTCCAAACAGGTAAGATTGTTATGGTTATGTAGTTTTGCATGAAATGAAGCATGCATTACGTTAGCTCACTGTTAAATGACTAAGAACAGTGATATTCTAATTTGCTGGAAAATGAGTGAGGTGATTTAGTGTGCCGTACATGGTGATTTTTTATGGACTAATGATTGAAATATTATGGGATAGTGTTAAACCAGTTTCAGAATTGAAAGATCAATGAAAGAGTGTATGATGATGCTTAAAGCTGAGAAAGAAAGAATAAAATGATAGCTAGAAGAAGAAGGTGAACTGAATGTAAAGGTTGAAATTGTAGAAAATGTGATGAATATATGTAGTGAAGGTTTCTTCTTTTGATGATTATGAAAAATGACAGTTGTTGATTGGATTGTCATTGAGCATGCATTGTACATAGTCCATTTATACATTTGTGCATAAATAAATGCTTACGTGTGCAATTATTGATGAGTGTGTTGTATGTGTCTTGCATAAATGGGTTGTGCAGGTCAAGTGCCCTTATTAAGGCGTTCACAAAATTTGGAAACAATTGCTAATTGCTAATCTGGAGCGTACTGTGAGTAGACCGAGATGGTCTCACTTTATTGTCTGTTATTTGAATTTTTGTATTATTTGACTCTGAATGATTTTGATTATGTTAGTTTCCGAACAGGAGGTCCGATGATTATGATGTATGAATTGGATATTAAAGTGCTACTTGAATGTGAATTGGATGAACTAAGTGTGTTGAAGTGATTGCTAAATATTTTCTGAATGTGCAATTGCATGCAAGTGAAAGTGTAAATGCTCAACTATATGTTGAATGCTGGACTACGGTCCGATGATAAGTGAATATGATTGACTAAGAGCATGCAAATGTGAGTGATGCATTCCATTGCATGAAGGCATGAAATATAATGGTAGTTATGACCAGAGTAGCCAACAATCAGAGCTTAAAGCTCAACGAGTGAAAATGAGCTTCGAGCTCAAAAGTGAATCAGAGCCTCAGGCTCAACATTTAATGAGCCCTATATGGGACAGTTCAGGCACTTGGTCACAACAAAGTAACAAGGAGTCTCATATACATTGCATATGCATAATATGAGTGAGTAAGTGTATTGAATGTGAAATTGAATTTGAAATGTGAAACAATGTGAAATGTGAATTATGTATTACGTGATTGGGTGAGCCATCGATGATGGTCACTTACTGAGTTCGCAAAACTCACCCAAAATTTGCAATTATTTTTTTCAGGATCACAAGAATACCCCGTTAGGCCAACAGGAGTATACCTATAGCTTTCAAATGAAGGATAGAGGTCGGGATTAGTTTGTGTCTGCATTGCATTTCTTTAATTTTGTATTGAATTGTATATTTAGCAAATTTTAAAATAAATTTGTATTTGTGTAAGGGCCCGAATGGCTATTAAAAAATTGTGTTAATTGAAAATGTTTATGACTGAAAATGGGCCCTATGTGTTGATTGACTTCCGCATAATATGAGTGATTGTGGTTTCAAAGAAAGAAAGAAAAAGAAAGTATACCGATTTCTGAATGATTGGGTACTTTAGTACGCCTTCCTCGCGGAGCACGGACTAGAACATCACTCATCGATGTCAGGTTCGGGTCTTGCGAGAGTGGGGTACTACATATTAGCTCATTAAGATATGATATGGGATACGAGCATGTCCCCAAATCGTGGATCCTCTTACATTTCTTGATATATAAATATGGTCTAAGATATGGGCATCTCCCAAGATGTGTTCAGCAATTTAAGTTAATACATATATGATTATTAAACTTTTCATTAGTATGCTCCTTTGATGTTTCATCTTTAAAACTCTTTAAATATTAAGCTTATATGCGCCTTTTGCATCCATAACTATAAAAACATAAATAAAAAATACAAATAACTATAGCAAGATATAAACCTATCAAGTAATCTAATATAAACAAATCCGCATCAAATGTAAAAAATATCCAAAGTAATGGTTTATAATGTCAAAAATAAATATCCAAAAAATTAAAAAGTCTTAAACTTATGGTTAGGTTGCCTAACAGTAAGCACTCCTCTAAAAGTCTTTTAACCGAACTCTTCTCTTAAGCTTAATTAATTTTCAGAAAAATATGGTTGCTCATTTCTTTATGGTCATTATGAAAAGTGTCTTTTAAGGGTCCTCATTCCCTCATCATGAGCTTCTTCTTTTCTCTTACCTTTATTTATCTCTTTTCTTGCCACTATGATTTCTTATAAAATATTTAAACAATTAGCTTATCCTGAATCTTTAATAAGCATAAATGACATTTCACAATTTTAAAAAGTGTTCATCATTTTTAGCCATAAGTATGAGTTTACTTTTCCAAACATTGATTATTGCACTTATTGTAGTAAAAAAAAGTATACTTAGGATTAGGGACTTTTCCTCATCCTTTTTAAAGTCATGGATATACAAATCTATTGAAAATTTGAACCCTTTCAATTTTATCATCATATTTCCCTTAACACCTCAAAGACTTTTTGTCGAGTTACTAGTAAGATACATTATCCTCATAGTGGATTCTGACTCACCTAGTCTTAATCTTTTAAGCATGACATAATATATTGTATTGATTCTTACTCTTAAATCTATTATTGTCTTATTAATATAAACACCATTAATTATGAAAAAAATGTTAAAATTCCCTAGATTGCCTACCTTTCGCACTAATGTAACATCACATTCCTTATGGGAAGGTTAAAATAGAAAATGTGAGTGATTAATGAGAGTTAGAAATGCATTTTTCCATGCTCATACATAATATGTCATACTTATATACATGAATAGTGAAATTGTTGCACATGAAAATAATTATACATGCACTCATGAATAATTCTGGGTATAATTGAATTGAATTGGAATTTTTAGAAATTTAGTGGATTTTGAATTTATCTATATTGAAAATATTAGTGATTAGTGGAAATATTGTATTTGTGAATGTTAGTGAATTGAGGAGTTACTTTTGAAATTTATGGAGTATTGTGAAAAATAGGGAACAAGAAATTAAAAGATATTTGAAGATAATTGGAGTAAAGATGAAAGTTAAAGAGTTTAGTTCAAAAGAAACTTGGTTAGAGCTTAGACCATAGGAAAGTGACAAGTGTCGAGTTGCTTGTTGTATTTTTGCTAGAATTAGGTTACTGTTCTCTGAGAATTGAAAGGTTAAGTTTTGTCCGGATAGCTTCTTCATAATCACCTTCTTTGAAATTCCTCCTAATACACAAAATTTTTCTTCAAACACCTTTTAAGATATTTCTGTGTTTTTCCCTTTTCGTAAACAAATCCCACCATGTAAATTGTTTCTTCTACCTTAAGAAAAATCAGGAGTTGGTTAATATTCACAGTGGTTTACGTATTTTGTAT
This sequence comes from Erythroxylum guanchezii, assembly GCA_025629825.1. NCBI lineage: Eukaryota > Viridiplantae > Streptophyta > Magnoliopsida > Malpighiales > Erythroxylaceae > Erythroxylum > Erythroxylum guanchezii. Next base: position 7,843,069 of record JAOTAX010000001.1, read on the forward strand.
GGAGTTAGGGCTTGAAGATAGTTGAAGCTTTTGGAGTCTTCAACAAGTAAGTAATGAATAAAATTG